>VSDK01015592.1:731993-883712 GCA_009767595.1 Symbiodinium kawagutii
GGAATGCCTTGACAATCAAGCCGGGAGGGCTGACAATGAGTATTTGGCGAATGCAATTCTGGCAACACAGGTTTCTGATCTTGAGGCAGAGGTAGACAAGCTTCTGGGCTATATTGGTTCATCTTGAATGGCTCTCAGTTATCAGATGTTATCATTGTTTCTTTGGGATTGTTTGGGTATGTTTTGGTTGTGTTGGTAATGGTTAATAGGAATCAATCATAATCAATCCATTTTCTGATTTTATAGTGCAACGTGGTGGAAACTAATGCAAGAATCTACATTTTTTCAAGTTGTTTTTATTGTTGAGATGTGTTTACGGATTACTGTATACATAACTATTATATACTATTATTATCTATTATTAACTATTCATAACATTTCGTAACTCTATTAAATCTATCTAAATCTTACGATCTTAGCTCAGCTCATTATAATTTTGAAAAATACATTTTATTTGCATAAATTTTCAGAATGCGAAAACAATAGAATGTAACTTAACACAATTCTACAATTTTATAGTTTATGACTCCCAAATATTCTTTGATATTCCTTGAATATCCTTGAATATCCTTGAATTAAGTGCCCTGGCTCGTCCTAGCCAACCCAGGTTGAAGAATTTCCAGTTACTGCACCGCAAGTGTCTGAACAAGGGGC
The DNA here is from genome assembly GCA_009767595.1 of Symbiodinium kawagutii. Lineage (NCBI taxonomy): Eukaryota > Dinophyceae > Suessiales > Symbiodiniaceae > Symbiodinium > Symbiodinium kawagutii. The sequence goes on from VSDK01015592.1 coordinate 732,648, forward strand.
TGGTGATCAAAGAAGTTCCTGCCGATGGTGACTGCCTGATATGGTCCTTGCTTGTAGCGACTCAGAGCTTCAACGGCGCCAACTGGAAAGGCAAGAAGGCCATCAATCAAGTGAAAGAGATGCGTGAACTGCTTGCTCACTTTTGGGAGCGCAACAAAGAGAACAAATTCTGGCAAATACTTTTTGAAGCCTTTGCCGCAGACAGGGTCCAAAGAGAAGAAGACTTTCCTCGCACTCCTGAGAAAAAGGACAAAACCAGCAACTCAAAGTCAAAGAGGAAGCTTGACGAGCCCTCGACGCCTCCACCTCCTTCACAGCCTCGGCGCGCAGATGGTGCAAAACCAGTACCTCTGGCTGTGAAAGCTAGGCCGGTGTCTCCGACTTTGATGGGGCCTCAGCCAAAGCGACCAAAGCACTTGGAGCCTTGCTTGCCTGACGTGGAGGAGTCATTTCACCAAATTATGATGAAACCAGAAGCTCAGCTTGGAGATTTGCCAGTTGATCTTGGCGCTGTTGATGTTGAAGAGGTGAATGCAGAGATGCTGGAAGGTGGTCCTGCTTTCCAGCGCAAAAGAAAGTACCACCATATAGGGTCAAGAAGCGTGAGAACTCTGACAAAGAGGTTGATCAAAAGAAGTTGAAGTCTTGGTTGGATGGCCATGGATTTATCTACGTGGATTGGTTGGCCTACCATCGACGAGCCGCTCCATTTAGGAAGGGATCAGTTTGCGTCGGTGAAGGGTTCAATGTCGTGAAGAAGAAATTGTTGAAAGGGGAGATGCCACGGTGCGAAATTTGCCTGAGGATGCTGGAAGAGCTCGGTGTGACCCTGGACTTGCTGGAGGATGTCAGAAATGGTTTGCAGGATGTGAAGACTGTGAAGATGCCAGTTCAAGAACATAGAGATGCAGAGAAAGTTGCTGAAATTCCCGAGACTGAGAAACCCCAAGGACCTACCAACATGCGAGACATTGCCTTTGAAATTGGTCAAAAGCACATCGCTCGGATGAATCGTGGAGAACTGACTGCGGAAGAGGACATGCAAGCGTGCTTTGAGTACCTGGAAGCCTTGAAGCCTGTAGTGCTGCCCCATCAAGAGCCCAATGGCAACTGGGTATACCGTTGCACAGTGTGTACTACGAGGAATCAACCCCTGGGAAAGCAAAACAAAATTCCTGAGATGACAATCAAGACCGTGGTCCATTTTGTAGATCAGCACCTGACAGGCCAAACGCATATCAAGAAGTCCTCATCACAGAGAAGTAATGAGGCGGATGGGGCCGTGGCGCAGCCTGCAGCGATCGAATGCCCTGGCTTTTGTATTCAAGATCATCCTGAAGCAAACCTGGCTTCCTACATCGTTGAATTCAAGGCTTGGGCTTGCCACAGCAAGATGGACACCGTCAAGACTCAGCATTCCTATTGGCAGCAGTTAAGCACCGACACATGGTGGATCCGGCACAGGGACTGTGTGAGAAACTTTGTGCCTGCAAACAATGAGAAGTGCTGCAAGGCTTGCTTGTCCCTGGACGATAGAAGGAGTGTGCCAAAACTGGTTGTCAGATTTGCGGGCAAATACCATGGAGCTCGCTTGCTGCAGAAACGTTTGTTTGGCACATCAGATGAAGTCGATGAGTTGCTTGCGGAGATCAATCAAACCGCTTATGCAACAAACAGCAGGTCGTTCTGGAAAAAAGTGATTGGCTGCAGCAACGCTGAGCTTCAAGCATTTGTGCGACGCTCGTTCACACATGTGAACTTGCAGGACCGAACTTGTTTGCTGTCGAACTTCTTGGGGTCCGTGGTGGAGCCTTGCCTCAAGATCAATGTTGGTGCCGCCAAGTCCAATCTGGCAGCCCTGTCCTGCCAGTTCCTTGAAGCATTGCGCAATGACCCTCGGAATGCGTCTTGGCTTTGCAATGTGTACATGGGTTTCATATGATGGGAGTTGTTGGGATTTACCAGTTGGATCCAGCTGGGGAATGCTGGGGATATGGTCGCATTATGTCACATTACATCACATTACTGTATGTCACATTCAGCATCATTCAGCCATGAAATGCCATCAGCAAATCATGGCAACACATCAGAACAAGATAGAACAGGTCAAAACATGATTTTATAGCGGTGACATGTGGTGACCAAAACATCCCTGATACATTTTGATATCATATGATATCAAAATTCTCTCATTTATTCTCATGTTCAATGCATTGTTCTTTGATGTTATTGATTGTTTCATCATATTCTACGATTCTATAGTGGTTACTTGCTGGCAAAACCTGTGGAATCCGGAGCATTCCGGTCCCTACATGTCCTTACTGGTCACCACGGTTGAGCCGAACAGCCAAAACAAACAACAAAACACCATTATAGAATCAAAATATTCCAATATTTGCTGATATTGTTAAGCCCCAAGGGAGACCCTTTGGTGCATGCTGCAAATTGAGCTCAAGAATCGCCCTTGTCATCATTAGAAGATTATTTGCTAGTGGGTGGTTTTAGACATGTTACAATGTTTATTGTTTCTAGTGATTGGTTCCATTGGACTAGCATCATTCAGAATGGTTGAAGCCACCAAGCAGACTAGCCATCACAAACCATCATTGACCACATGATTTGCCACCAATCAACCAATAACCAGTACAGTAACCATCATTGACCCCACCAACCATCAGCCTCAGTCAACAACAAATTGCCGGGGTGTTGGTCAGCTCCTGGAGCCAGCTGGATGGTGCGAATGCAGATAAGCAATGGCCATTGCCAATGTGGCATTTTATTGCTGCAAGTGCCACGCCCAATATGGTTCTTTGGTGCTATTGATTGTTTCATCATATTCTATGATTCTATAGTGGTTACTTGTTGGCAAAGCCTGTGGAATTCCGGAGCATTCCGGTCCCTACATGTCCTTACTGGTCACCACGGTTGAGCCGATAAGCCAAAACAACCAACAAAACACCATTATAGAATCAAAATATTCAAATAATCTTTGTTTATCTTCGTGTGATCTGTTGAAAATTGGTGAAACATGTTGAAACATGCTGAAAATATGTTGAAACCATTTGAAACCACTTTGACATATTCTTCTCACAACATATGACAACACATCACTTTATGACAACTTTATGATTTTATAGTGGTCATCAATGACGTGCTTCTCCAAGAGGAGCATACGTACCACAGCTAGACAGGACAGGGCGCAAGCCGAGGCTTTGTTGCCCCCTTTATCAAGGGGGCAAAATTCCGAAGAAGTAGTCCGCCCATTTTCAAGGGACCAAAATTCCGAAGAACTGGTTACAGGTTTCCATGATTTGTTTTTGTACGTGGTTCCCTTTAAAAAATGGTTCTGGGATGTTCTGGGCAAATTGTTTCTCACAATCCTTGAATCTCGCCCAAGGAACTCCAGAGTGTCAACGCGAAAATCGCTGCAGCAGCTGTCACTGGACGACTTGACCGAAATCCTTGCGTCCAGGGACTCCTTTGCCGACTCATCACCCAGCTCGACAAGGAGGAAAGGGGGGTCAGTCTGATCAGAGGAAGGTCAAAAGAAGTGAGCGAAACAGAAGAACGGCTTCTGACCGAAACTGCCCAAGTGTTCGCCATAGCAGGATGCAACAAGGCCCTGTCAATGGAGCTTGGCCAGAAAAAAACAAAGGCAAAGATCCAATTGTCAGACTTGGAACGCCTGGGTTTGCCAGACCCCTCTTTGGCGTTGATGGAGATGTGCAAAGACCAGCTGGAGAATAATTTTCTGCTGATTGATCAGAAGTATGGGCGCTCTGGGGACAGCAGATCACGTCGATTGATCCTTGCGATGGATGCAACCTATCTCCTCAAAGGATTGACTCAGCACCGCCGAGGGGGAGAGGTGCGGCTCTGCGGAGGGCCTTGGTCACCCAGTGACGAGTCTAATTGCTGGGTTGAGTTGTGCAAGAACAGCTCCTCTTTGCCAAAGGCCCCCATCATGATGGAGTTCTTGGTGTGGGACCCGAATGCGGTCCAAAAGCTTTCGCTGAGCGCAGCATCAATGCCAATGTCATTGTCTCCTCCGAAATCTGAGGATGAGACGTTGGTGCATGCCGGCAACTGGGAATCTTGTTGCTTCAGTTATTTGCGTTTGTTTCGCAGGGATTTTGAGGGAGTGTTGGGGGCAGATCTGCAGGGCTGCTCCTTTGGAAAGTATTACAATGTGTTGGAACATGTTGGAACATAATGGAACATGGTCTGTGAACACAATAGAGCAAAATAACGCAAGACAATGAATCTATGAGAACAGCACCGAACAGCAAAGAAAGGCCTTGAGTTGAAACATGAGTCATTCCTAAGGAAGTTCTGCTGAGTGTCGGCAGATTGATGGAAGCTGGTGCGTGGGTGATTCGCGGCATCACCTTCGACGGCCACTTTGCCCACAATTATCTGAAGGAAAGCTTGTACGGATCCTTTTGCAAACTGAACCCTGAAGATTTGGAAGGTTTGCCGTTCTGGGGTAAAGTCTCCTGGAGGGAGCTTCCTCAACACTCCCTTCCGCATCTACCTTTGAAGATCTGCCTTCACGACGGCGAACCAATTTGGGGACTGGCTGGGGGTTGCTTCTTTGGTGTGATAATTTGGATGTAATCATTGAAGGATGGGATGGGATGGGATGGGATGGGATGGGATGGGATGGAATGGGGGAATCTACAGGTCAGCTGTAGTTCACCACGCGGTTTCATTGGTTTCCGTTGATTTCCAATATATAAAGTTTGTATACAGTAATTTTTTTGAATGGCGTGAAGACATTTTTTCAATTATATAGTGGCACCATGTGGAATTTCATGTGTCTCAAGGAGCCTTGGAAAATCTTGGAAAGCTATGGGAAATGAATTGCGATTCATCGAGATTTCTAGTATTTCATGTATTTTCTTTATATATCTTTATATCAATTTAATATATCGTAATGATTCATGATCATTGGCCAGAGCCAACAACAAGACGCCATTATAAAATCGTGATTTTCAATTCTGGTTTGCTTTACATTTGGAAAATTTTAAGACTCTCTGGGAAGGGTCAAGATTGACCAGTTTTGGGATTTTTTGGTCCTCCTTCTTGACGTTAATCACTAAGCGATGAAATTCAACATCAAGCCACTATAAAATCATGAAATCATTCAGGAACACGGATTCTTGGTTGCCACAACTTCCTCTATCTTCCTCTCGCCACGTTTCGAGCTCTCTTGGGGGGATGGAGGAGGATGGTGCAAGATTGGACATTCCCTGGCCATCCCTGGCCAATTTCCCCTATAGAATCATGATGGGACCATAAATCCCAAAGGGAATCTCCAAGTCTGCTTTGGTTAACCATCAGATTTCCATTGGTTTCCCGTCATCTCAGCATGCTTGATCATATTCAATTATGTTAAACATTGTTAAGCCATGTTCAACCATTTCTCAATTCTATAGTAAGACCTTGTCGAATTTCAGGAGCCTTCAGCAGCCTTTAAAACTTGTGAAAAGCTATGGGCAATGAATGAAATTCATTGCGAATCATGCCAACGTTTGTAATATCTAGAAACATGATGAAACATGGAAATGCCAAATTTCAACATTCTTCAGCCATCTTCAGCCCAATTCTTCCTCATGCTCCTCCAGCATCCCTGATCCTCGAGGCCATAGTTCCAAAAACGCAGCCGGCCAGATCGTGAGCGCTCTTCGAACTATCATGGTTGGGCGTTTTTTCGTGGACACCAGCAATGCTCGCCGATGGGGGTTGCCGCCGGCAGTTTTCCGCCGGGCAGAACCCATGTCTGACAGAATGAATGCCATGATGTTCAACCCCTATTATGCGATTTCTGATGTCGTAGCTTGGTGTGAAATGGGATGAAATGGGTATGGTCTTGGATTTTGAACCACGTATTATCACATCACATCGCATCAAGTCACATATGTCACATAATATCAGATCATTTGACAATAGATCACATTCTGTATATTTCTGTATCATTCTGTTGTAACATGTTGTAACCACGTTTAGCCCATTTTCTTTCTCCATCTCTCTCCAATATCAATCAAGCATAGTCCAGGCATGTCCGGTCCAGATATCTCCAGATATGGCCAGATGATGCCAAATGTTCCTAGAATATCCCAGAAATGTCCAGGTAGACATTCAGCTTCGGTCCGCTTCGCTCAGGACATTGCAGGGAAATTGGCTTCAGTTCCGTGGGCTTGCAAAGGCTTTCTGATCATCAATTTGTGCGTGGCGCTCACCACTGTGCCTCGGACTGGCCAAGCATGGTCAGGCTGTTTCGGGCTTGCGATGGCCCAGGATGGCTGTGTTGCTTCATATTGCTTCATATTGCTTCCATATGCCTCCATAATCCTCCATATGTTTTCAATATTTTTCAATAATATTTAGGATTTCCTGGTTTTTTGATTCTGTAGTCGGAGCATGTCAGAGATTAAAAGATATGAAAAGAATATTGACAGAAGATGACAGAAGATCAGTTGATCAATCCGTTATGGCAGATCCATCCGTTGCAGTGCCAATTTTTCGTGGTGTGGTTTAGATTGGTTGGACTGAGGGAAGGGCGGCTTTTGGAGGTATCCTGGGGGTTGTTCTTGGCTTCCTGACATTTCCTGACATTTTCTGACTTTATAGTGGTGAGATATGGTGATGGTGATGTGATGGTGTATATGGGGGATGTTTGTGGCCTCTATCTGCAGAAAAAAAATCTTGACTTCCTGACATTTACTGACATTTTCTGATTTTATAGTGGTGAGATATGGTGATGGTGTATATGGGGGATGTTTGTGGTCATTTGTGGTCTCTATCTGCAGAAAAAAAATTTGACTTCCTGACATTTCCTGACATTTTCTGATTTTATAGTGGTGAGATTTGGTGAGATGTAGTGGAATCTTCATACCCTCTTTTGCAACCAAGGCTCCGAGCAACCATCACACGATGTCCTTGGAGGACAGAGCAGAGAATGCCTTGACTGGCATTGTAGCCTTAGAGCTATTCCAAATGCTGGCAGGTGCAGAATGTTCACGACGAGGATTGCCCAAGGGCAGTCTTTGGATGGCTCCGGAGACCACCCGCAACTTGATGCACAGTGCTTTCGGCGTGTTGTCCATTGCAGTTTCAAAACCACCTGATGGAGATCCTTGGCGAAGGGGAGACCACCGGGTAACGGAGCTCCCAATCGAGCATCATTTCGGAAGACTGAGAAGCATGGCCGCCAATGCCCAGATGTCGTGCCAGTCTTACTGGCAGTCATGTGCGCTGGACATGGTGCGCAATGCCAGGAAAACAAAATCTTCGGAGTGTTCTCGTTCCGAGGTCCTGCCAGCACTCACTCCCAATGAGTTCTTCGTGTGCAGCGATCGGGCTTTCAGGTCTGCTTTGCGTCTGGTGTCGTTCTGCAGTGGAGTGGATATGCAATCCTTGCATGAGAACTACACGGCCTGGTGCAGCAATGAATCGTACAGCGAACCTTGCCCCTTGCTTGGAGATGAGGAGATCTTTGAAGAGGCTGAAGTCCAGAAGTCAGAGATTGAGGAAATCCTCGACATCGTGACAGAAAACGTTTCATGCGAGCTACAAGACCCTGATCAAGATGCTCCTCAGATCAACCCTGCGGAGTTTGAGCTCAGGAATGTCCCTGACTCTACAGATCTTCGAGATCTTTTGGCTGCAGCTCCAGATTGCGAAGCAGAAGACATCCCCCCAGAGTCACCAGTGAAGGGAGTTGTTCAAAGCGGACTCGGATTTGGAACCACACTTCATCGAGCATTGTTTTGCTTGGGGCCTCAAGCATCAGAGGCAGAGGTGTTCGATTCTTTGTGGAGGCTGGTCATGTATCTAAGACATTGGAAAAAGGGCGCCGACTCCACTTGGATCAAAGACCCGAGATCATCCAGGAAGAGCAGCGGCAAACTCAATTGGTTCCAGCATTTTGCCCGCATAGAGCCATGAAATGCCATAATGTCACCCGACCCCAGTTGGACCCAGGGGAATCCAGGGGAATCCAGGGAAATCCAGGGGATAGACTCACACATTGTGGATCATGGTGGCGTATCATCATATAATATCATGATATATCATAAATATTCATAAATTACCATCATATTTATTCATTTTTATTCATTTTTATTTCAATATATTTCATGTATATTCATATATCATATATTGTCAGTAGTCAGTATTCATCTATATATTTCAGACATTTTCAGATACATGCAAAGAACTTCAGACACGCCATGATGTGCCCACATGTGTCCACTATAAAATCAAGATTTTCCAGAAGATTTGGAAAATAAGAGCGACACAGAGCGACGCTTTGCCACACTCATCGAAATACAGTGTCTGTTGAACAAAAAACAAAGATACAAACGCATCTTGTTTGTTGTTGTGGCCATGAACATGGGGGAATGTTGAGGATGTCTGTAAGGTTTTCTGATTTTATAGTGTTTGAATGTGTTAGCGTGTTCTAGATAAGATTTGATAAAGAATATTCAAGAATTATCAACATAGATGAACAATCATGAACAGTTGCCTAAAGTATCTTAAAAACTTAACAGTCTCTTGTATAATATCTTAACAATCTTTGATGCAGGTGGAACAAAAGAACATAATGTTTTGCAATTTTCTGATTTTATAGCATTGGCTTGTGGTATCTTGTGGTGATATTTTGTTTTTACTACCGTGTGATGATGATGTTATATTGTATACATTTGTATACTAGCTGCTGTCAAATGTTATTGGCGGCGCTGAAGTTTTGGCCAAGGTGGAACAACCACAAGCTAAAGCTCTTGCGTGAAGAGGAGGAGTCCACTTTGTTCCGTCAAAGGGCAGGCCGATTGCAGAAATGGCGCGAGATGGTTCAGGAAGTCTCAAAAGAAAAGAATTGCCCTGTTTCATTGCCGGATGGTGTGCAGAGCCTTGTCGTTTGTTTTGATTCCGTTGTGGGGGCGGTGTAAGTCTTTAAGGATTCTGTTCTGTTTTGCAAAATTTTCAAGATGTGCCGGTATGTTTTGGAGTCTGGGTGGTGTTTTTTTTGGGGGGAAGCATGCCATTGACATGAGCCATCATGAGCCCAGGACCGGTGACATTGTCATGGTCCTGTTGCCTGCAGCGCATGGTACTCGGCAGCTTGTTGTTGGGATGATCCTCTCTGTTTGGGTTTCTGTGCAGAAGCCTAAATTGGCCACGTGCCCAGTGTCCATGGGCCATGCTGTGGCAATTCGGATCGTGGTGATGGAAGGTGACTTGGGCGGTGCCATTTTCCAGTGCAATGGCTTGAGCAAGGCTTGGGTCATTAAGCCAGAAAGCATTTGTGGCACGCTGGCCTTCAAGGAGTACAAGGATGTGGATGAGCATTGCGAGGTGCAATTGGAACCTGACTCTGTGGCCATGCTCGCGAAGATGCAGACGCCTGGTTCAACGGCGTTTCTTTACGATTTTGTGCAGGGATGTCTAAGGATTTTTTGATGGTATAAGGTTGCCCTCCTTAGTTCTTGCGCTGAATTTTGCTGACATTTGCGAACATCATGGGGCAATATGGGGCATCAGTTTCCGTTATACCATCAACTTATAGCAGTTTCAGTCAGTTTCCATATGTTTCCATTGTTTCTTTGCGAGTGGGAACCCGTGGAAGCTTTTTTGTGGTCAGGTCCAGCAATTCTTGGTGGCCAGTGCTTCCCGACGAGCCGGAGACAAAGGGGGTGAAGCAGCGCCATGTGGGTTTGTTCGTGCGCGGTGCCCAAAGAAAACGCCGCAGAGCAAGAGCAGTGGCTGCCAAAGCCAAATCCAAGCCGACTAAGCCAAAAGCCAAAGCCAAGTCTGCGTCCAAGAGCAAGGAGAAAGCCAAACCACAGCGTTGGAAGAAAGCAAAGAAAGTTGCAGCAGTTCCGGAAATCACCGCCAACTATCGCCGGCAGGGGATCGGCATTGCCCTTGTTGAGCAGCAGATGGAAAAGGCAAAGCACATGGATCAATTGAAATTTCCAAAGAATCTTCTCTTTGACGAGGAGCACAACCTTTGCCGCCTCACGTTGGAGCAATGCAAAGGCAGGCCTTGGAAAGAGATCTTGAAGCAAGCTCACCCATGCTTGAAGACGATGTCCCGTGTATGGATTCAGTTTGTTTATGTTTGTTTTTTGAGTGTTCAACATTGTTTCCTTTGATGTTTGCATTTTTGGCTAGCACAACATTTCAAACCCCCCCGCATCCTCCCACTATAAAATTGACAAATATTAACAATGTATTGAAATATATTGAAATCATCAAACATTAGATGTTTATGATTGTTTAATATTGTTTAATATTGTTTATGTATATGTATGGTATTTATAGTTTGTTATTCCATGATGGTTTCATTTAATTTTCCTTTGATGTTTGCATTTTTGGCTAGTACAACATTTCTAACCTCCCTGCATCCTCCCACTATAAAATTGACAAATATTAACAATGTATTGAAATCATCAAACATTAGAATGCTTCTCCAGGATTCCCCAAACATTTCCCGATATTTTCCATCATTTTTTTCATCATTGCTAAGTATTTTTCAACATTTTTCATATATCTAGCAATCGCCGGCCATGTAGACCATTAGCATCCGCTGCATCCATTAGCATCTAGCGCCAATCAGCCTCCACTACCATTAGAATATATTAGAATGAAATCAGACAGCTGCCCATGATGTCCCATGATGTCCCCATATTGTCTATAAAATTGAAAAAATGTGTAATTGAGAAAATGTATCACAATGTATCATGATATTTCTAAATATGAGAATTGTCATGCCTGCGTTATCCTGCATTCATCCCGCTATTATCCAATATGGATGTTACATGATGTTACAGTATGCCCCAGTTCCCACTATAGAATTGAAAAGCAGGATCTTTATGCTTGTCCACCCTTCCGTTGAGGTACCGTGCCCATTCCAGCTCCTTGTGGGCCAAGACCGTTTCATCAAGGTTTTCTAGCCTTTTCCAAGCTTTGGAAGGAATTCCACCTGACCGAAAAAAATGGATGCGATTGATCGTTGAGATCTGTGATTTTTGTAAAGTCATTGCATCCTCTGGGGTCGAACAGGCCAATCCCGCCACATCGTCAAAGTGAGTCCAAATATGTCAAAGTGTTCTGATATGATACAAGAATTTTGTAGAGAACGTACAAGGAGATTGAATGAGCCAAGATTAATCATTGTAGCTGACCAGAAATATGGAATGTTTGTTTGGGTTTGTTTGCTATATTTGCGGGGCCTGGAGTTTGCTTTTCCACATTGCTTGGCAATGTGTCCGTTTCTTGCCAGTGGTGGCCATGCAACTGCATGGCAACGTTTGGCAACAGACTCCGTGAAGGATGAAAAAATGAGATGGCGCCAGCGCCATGTTTGAGCGTGGCTGGGCCTTATTGGGTTTGAGCGTGAATTTCCATCATCCTCCGTCACTACAAAATCATGACCCCAAGGTCCATGTATGCAGGACATTGAGGCTTATAGAATCATGACACCCAGGTCAGATTGTGGAAGTCATTGTTGCTAGTCCTTTGTGTGGATGTTTCACCCTTTTTGGCTTATTTTGATTCTATAGTAAAAACTGTTTTTGAGACTCAAATAAGTGTATCCAAAAAAGTATCCTGGGTGCTGGATCTTATAGTGTACAGCGGGCATTTGGAATGGCTGGCCAACCATGGCGTTTTATGATTTTATAGTGGTGTCAATCCACTTGAACCTGGGTGCCACCATTTTATACTATAAAATCATGACACCCAGGATACTCGGTGAATTCACAAGGGGATGGTAAAGTGAAGTTTATCCTTGATAATGACTTTGTTCAACAAAATCGATCTAGAAACATGACTAGGCGAACCTCATCACTGAAGGGTCGTGGCAAACTGTTTGAATATGCTTGCAGTGAGGAATCAATCCCGGGCAAGAGATCTGCAGACATTGGAGTTGATTGCATCCGTCTTTCCAGGGGGGTGTTAGATCTGACCAATTATGATCATGTCCAACAAGCAATCATGCAGTTAGATAGTGTGCCAGGGGCTGATGCGTGGATATCCGTCACCTGTACATACCATTCTCCGATCCAAAGACTCAACGTAGCACAGTATGGGGAACGTTTTGTCAAGAAACTCAAGAAACAGAGAAAAGAAGTGAGACGCATGCTAAGATATGCACTGCAGTTTGCAGAACAATGCATCGCCAACCATGGTAGGGTTGCCTTTGAACTGCCGCAAGAAGCAGAGATTTGGAACTTGCCAGAATGGCTGGAGTTCGAGCAGCGTCACAACATCAAGCGTGCTTATTGTAATGGTTGTCAGTTTGGTCTTAAAGGGAAGGAAGGTAAACTTCTTCGCAAGCCTTGGTGCATCGCCACCAATGATTTGCGGCTGTTCCAATTTGTGAACCAGTACCAGTGCGATGGCTCTCACGAGCATGGTGAGTCCATGGGCGGAAACGCAGAGCACACTGCTTATTACACCCCTGCCTTCGCAGACATGGTCATGGAATCCTGGTATCCACAACATTGGTATAAGCACATCCCTAGGCTAGCTGCTGTCACCAAATCTCTAACTCGCAAAGAATGGATGAACGATCCAAACGCCTTAGAGGCTTTGAAACAGGAAGCCATCGGTTTGAGGTCCAATTCCACATGGGATGATTCAACAGTGGAGCCCTTGAGTACACTCCGTGCAAGAGCACGTGCCAAAGGAATCCACATCAAAGTTGCGGAATTGCTTACCTTAGTCGGGATAAAGCATTACGAACTAGAACCATCTCATTGGAAGTGGAAGGGACGGATTGTATATCGTGGAGATCAAGTCCGTGACCAGGACAACAATGTCCTACTCTTCGACCAAACCGCCACAACCCCAACATCGTTGGTTGCCTTGAACGTTGCACTGTGGTTTGCATGCCTAAAAGGTAATCTTGCATCCTGTTCGGATGCCATCCACGCGTTCCTTCAGTCGGAATTGGATGACGACGATCTTACCTACGTGATCATACCCGTTGAACTTTGGCTAGACGAGTGGCATGACCGTTTTCCTGCCGGCACAAAACTTGTAGTTCGGTTAAAGAAGTCCTTGTATGGACATCCTCGTGCTGGCCGCTGGTGGCAGGACCACTTGGATCGTCGGTTGAGAAACCTAGGTGCGCAAGAATTACCAATGTATCCCTCGAATTATGTAGTCCCTTGGCATATCGGCAATGAAACAGTCACATTACTCCTTAACGTATACGTAGACGATCTTACGTTGTGCGGTGATGAAAGGTGTCACTCCGAGTTCTGGAAAAAGCTTAGACAGACAGTGAAGCTTGAGCCGGAGCAGTACATCACACATCTAGAAGGCACTCTCATTCTTGGTAGAAGACACTCAATCAGGATTGAAGAGCACCAAACCGCCTGTGAGTTCGACATGAGGTTGTATGCAGACAGCATCGTTGACACCTATTGCGAGTTGACTGGTTTTGACAAGTCACGCTTCAGGACTGTACCAACACCACATATCCCTGAAGCATCGGCCAGTGATGAAGACCTTTCGCAAACAGGTGAACTCAGCAAAGATGCAGCACGCATCTTGATGCGTCTGTTGTGGCTTAGCCGATTGACCAGACCGGATCTATCCTTCATTGTGACAAGACTTGCCAGTCGGGTCACAACATGGAGCAGATTTGAGGATCGACAGTTACATCGTTGTGTAGCATACTTGAACACATCCAAGGACGTGATTCTCAAAGGTACTGTTGCACATGAAGGTAACATCAGACTTAATGTATACACAGACGCTGACTTTGCAGGATGCATTCATAGCGTGAAGAGCACTTCAGGACTTTGGGTGGAAATATCTTCAGGTTCAGATTGTGCATTCCCTGTGTTTTGGCAGAGCAAACGACAGTCGTCCGTCGCTCGATCCACCACGGAAGCCGAGTTGATATCCATGGCAAATGGCCTATATGGTGAAGTGTACAACTTACAATCCTTTGTTCAACAGCTGATTGGAGATGTAGTTGAAGTAAAGTTCTTCCAGGACAACAGTGCAGTTCTCCAGGTACTCCAAGCGGGGTATAGTGCGAAACTCCGACACTGTGGTCGGGTCCACAAAGTAAACGTTGCTTCAATATCGGAATCTCTGCAAGAGGACTCCATCAGTGCAGACCACTGCACAACTCTCCAGCAGAAGGCAAATGGATTTACAAAGATTGTCCCACCGGTTGAATGGCCACTGACGCTCAGTCAGTTAAGCCTTGACTACAAGCTGCCAAGCACATCCGTAGCTCGCAGGTGATCTTGTAGTTTGGAATCACGTGGCAAAATGCCTGTGTGGAATCGTATAGTACTGTGTGTACTTACCTGGAATGTTGCTGTCTTGACCGCACCTTGGTATCGAGGGGGGAGTTGAAGAATACCACAGAAAACCTCCCGTGTATATAACATGTATAGCTCTACCATGTTGCAAGGTCATGACATGCATATCTCATTTTGATTTACCGACTTGTTTGGCTCAAGAACTGGCAAAAAGGCTGCTGCCCGTGCCAGCGTGTTTACTGACTTGTTACCTCCCGGGCTGTGGGTAACTTAAGTCAACAATATTGTGTGTTCCGTGCAAGTGATCAAGGAAGCAAACAACATATCATATGATATTATGATGTGTTTGTTTGATTGTGCTTTTATGCTTTTGAATTTCGGACCATGGAATGCGCCATGATTGTCGACAATAATGAATTATTGTATCCGCTGGGGTTCACTGTTTATGTAGCTGGTTGTCGATGATTTACCATCATTTACCACTTTTAAGCCACCATTAACCAGCATTGGCCATTGTTAGCCGCTGGTAGATAAACTGTGGTTAACCCTCATCGTTGATGAGCCATCATCAACCATCATTAACCATGATTAGCCACTGTTTGGTAAGCAATTATAAGCTCATTATAAGTAATTAAAAACCAAGAATAAGCTCATAAAGCCCATATCGCTGCACTGGCTTGATTTGTTTGTTTTTCTTTAAAATCACTAGATTTTACTGGTTGGTGGTATTCAACATGTTTTTCCATCATGTACGGTTCTCACCGGAAAATGGTATCCTTTTTCTCCACTATTTGGCACAGCATGCTTGGTTTACTCAGATTTTTAAGACCACCAAACAGCAACCAGATCGACGTCGTTGGTGACCACAGAAGGACTTAGTCCCCTCGATGAAGCGTTGGGAAGCCTTGGTGGATACATGATCCTGCGGCAGGTGTATGTCAGATGGCACTGCAGCCATAGCTTTTGGTTTATGATGGCTTAATCGTGGTGAAGAAGCAACTCAAAAGGATTAATAGTGGTCAATTCAGAGTTCGTTTCTGGTGGTTGATGATAGCCATGGTGTTTTTTGGAGCCGTGGATTGGCTTGATGGTAGATCGCCTGCATTTTCTTCCATGTGAACCATCCAAGAACCATCAGCCATAGCCATGTTGAAACATCGATTACCATTCAATGACCATGCTTAACCATCAATGATGGGCATCAGTAGCAGCAAATCCAAGTTCTGATGCGCTTACCTGTCAGCATCAACCATGGCCAACCATGAAGCATCAATGAATCATCACTTCGTCGTGATTGAACAATCATGAACATGAAGTAATTTCACTTCACAATCACTTAATATGTTTTTTTTTCAGATTTGTTTGGTATTGGTTTATGTTCATTGACAGAAGATCCATGCGTTTTCATTTCTCTCCATTAGATCGAAGTGAAACACCAATGGAAACGTTGATAGTGGTATATTAAGATGGATCTACCATTCTGACTGCGCATGTACCCTTAGTAGTTTGATAGACGATCAAGGGCAATGTTTTGGCCACGGTTCAATGCTATAGCATCATGAACTTGGCGTTATAGCCCAAACAGGCCATGATTGTGAATATGAAGCACCAGTAAGCAATCATCACCTATCCGTTGATTTGTTTGAATCATCAATATCCACCATCAAGCATCAGAAATAGGCATACGATTGACCATTGCAAGAAGGTAAAACGGCCCAAACGTGATAAGTCCGTTGTGACGAAGCAAGCTGGTTCTGTTGCCCATATTTCTGATGGTTGCCAAACCAGGCCTGGTACACTAGTTATTATAGCCATCATTCACCACTGTTGGCCGTAATCGATCATCAACTAAGCATTACTTAATCCTCATTGTTTGCCATCAATTAGTGGAATTGTCATCATTGCTACCCTGAAATGTAAAGACGCAACAGGATGCAAGGGGCCCCCCCTGGTTGTAAGTTGGTTCATAAGCCATATTACCATAGCCATATCTATAGCGAACCTCACCTTGAAAGCATCCTTTTGCAGCCGGCAGCTGTCGTTGCGTTTGGTTCAGCGACTGCACGGCAACCTGAAAAGGCAGGTCATGCTTTGATTGTTGGACTCAAATACTATTTGCATCATTAAATTGGGGATGCAATATATTCTTTTTCAACACAGCTAAACACATGTTGTGCATTAGTGTTGCAAAATGTTGGCATGTGAAATCAAAGGTGCCCATTGCAACTGATTAATTGTGGAAACAAACACACGACACATGCAGATTTATGCTGATGGCTAGTGTTGATTCATAATCAGATGATATGGGTTAAACACTAAACCAAATTAAACATTTTTGTAAAGATGGCCAGTGTTGATGGAACAAAACTCGAAATCACTTCCTGCGGCGAGTTGCTGCCTGCTATGGCTGACCAAACTCCAAACTGGTACGGTGCGATGGATCCCAGATATTTCTGGACATTGGCCGCCGGGCTTGTGATCTTCCACATGCACCTGACCGGCTTGGGGACTTGGGATTTCAGCATCAAGGAAGTCTTCAGTGGTCCGTTGAGTCAGTTGGCTCACTTCCTCCACGGTCCCAAGGATTTGGGCGATTTGGAGCGCCGGGTCGATGAGGAAGTGAGAGATCTACAGAAGAGAAATTGCACGATGATAACCAAAATTGTGGTGCATTTGGTGCTGCCGCTCTTTCTGTATTCCTTGCATAGCGCATTTTTGACCCCAACATTTCTCTCTGTGCTTCAAGTGTGGGTATGGCTCTTTGCTTATTTAAGTCAATGGGTCGTGGCAAGGGAAAAAGTCGAATTGACTCCGGATCGGATGAAGGCATTTTGCTTCTCCAGTCACCTCGTTGTTCTTTTCATCATGATGTTGACTGCCTTTCTTGCCCCTGACCTACTGACTTTTGCCTCATCCCAGCCCTTCCTGGCCACAGCTCGCATGTGCTTGCTGGGTTTCGTGGATAGATCTGTGACGATTCCGTTCCATTTCCTTTTTGCTGCAGTGGATGCAGGCACATACCTTGTGTTCTTTCAAGTACGGAGTTGGAGCTGGATTCGCTTTATTCTTCTGTCAGAGGCAGCATTTGTGGCGGCCAATGCATGTTTCTCATGGGTTCTGGAGCTTTGGGTGAGAGCCAGCATCGAGGCCTCCCTCAAAAACGCAGATGCTGAATCCTTGATCCTCAGTTTTCGCCGGATGCTGCGAGGAGTTTGTGACGGCGAAGTTCTCCTTGATGATCTTAGTTTAAGATCCATGGGGAAAGCCAATGCCTCCAACATTTGATAATGACCTCCGTCAGCATGGAAGGCAAGTCCTTTGATTCCTTGCTCATTGATGAGGAGCAAGAGCGTTTCAGAGCCTTTGTTGAACCTTCCGCAGCCACCAGTTCATCGCAGCCGACTGCCGATTTTTGGCCACCAGTGTGTTTGCGCATGTCCTTCCGTGGGTCTGCTGGTATTCGTGTGGCCGCGGATCTTTTTCATGTGCCAGTGCCAGGTCTTTACGGTTCAAAGGAACCCTTCCACCTGCTGGCCTTCAAGGAGGACTCGGAACGAGCGTTGCCCGATGCCCAAGATGACGCCATCCCACCCCAGCTCTCGACTCAGCAGCTGCCGCAGAGTTTGTTGCCGTCTGGGCGAAGATCCAGACCGCACTCCGTCTCCTCGTCTAGCTGCGAGTCACTGCCAGGTGTGCCAGAACTACGAGAGGTTCTTTTTCTGGTGGATGTGAATACCGAGCAGCAAGATGTGTTGAGGGCACATCTCCGTTTCCGACGTGATGCCGACCCAAGCAGTGGATCGATGCCAACCCTGCAAAAGATTGTGATGCGACAGTGGCCACAGCTCAAGGATCAGATCTTGCAATTTGCGGACCAAGCATTTTGGAGGCCCAATCTTGCATCGCAAAACTTGAAGGGAGCTTTGACCATTCAGTTCCCAGACTCGCGGCACCTCCTTAGCCAACGTGTGTCATTGAAACCCGTGCATGGTGAGGAGTCGGGTGGCAAAGTGTGGCTTTGCTTAGGATCTCTCTCGGCAGTGTCGAAAGCTCGCATCGGTTCGCTGAGTGGTCGCATCAGTGAAAAAGAAGTCTGGAAGGTTTAGATCTCTTTGCAGCACAGAAAAGACCCAAACAATACCAAACATGTAAACAGATCAATAAGTATACATGTTGTTATTTGAAATTGTGTTGTTTGTCAGTGGACAAGGACGGACACAACATATCATATCATATCATATCATATCATATCATTTCATATCATTTCATATCATTTCATATCATTTCATATCATTTCATATCATTTCATATCATTTCATATCATTTGATATCATTTCATATCATTTCATATCATTTCATATCATATCATATCATTTCATATCATTTGATATCATATCATATCATATCATATCATTTCATATCATATCATATCATTTCATATCATTTCATATCATTTCATATCATTTCATATCATTTCATATCATTTCATATTTCATATTTCATTTTTCATATCATATCATATCATATCATATCATATCATATCATATCATATCATATCATATCATATATTATCAATATTTTACTATGATATATTTTATCATATTATATCATATTATGATATGTTTGTTTGATTGTGTTTGTATATGCGTTCAAATTTGGGACCATCAAGTGTGTCATCATTGTCAATGATCAATGATTGTATCAGCTGCCGTCCACCGTTTATGTAGCTGGTTGTCGATGATTAACCGTCAATTACCATGATCAAGCCATCATTGACCAGTATTAGCCACTTTTAACCGCTATTTAAGAAACTGTCAACAGCCATCATGAGCCATCATCAAACATCTTCAACCTTTATTGGCCAGTGTTTGACAAGCCGTTATAATCGTTATAAGCCCATTCAAGGTCATTAAAAATCACTGATAGGGTAATAAAGCCCATATAAGCCATGAAAAGCCAATGATAAGCCAACGACAAGCCAAAAATAAACCAAATATAAGGCATCATAAGCCAATGAAGCCAGCATCAACCACCATTATTAGCCAATATAGGCCACTTTCTCAGCCCATTATATGCCAATATTATCTATGTTTTAAGCCATCATGATCCCATGATAAGCCATTATCCGCGCATTGTAAGCTCATTATCGGCCAATTATAAGCCATTAGAAGCCAATGTACCAATTTTTGACCATCATAAGCCAATGATAAGCCATTATAAGCCATTATAAGCCATTATTGTACCATTATAAGCCATTATAAGCCATGATACGCCAATGATAAGCCAACCACCACCCATCACTCAGCTGATCCATCCACCAGCTCCAGGTCTCCTCCGCCCTTCGCGCTGCGACGGCCTGCGTGGCCGCAGATCCCGTGCCGCAGACCTGCGGCGCAGCGCCGGGAAAGGAGGCCCCGGGGCTGGGAGGACCTGCGAGGTCACACCGGTGTTACAAGGCTCCCGGGGACCGTTGCAAGGCGGCACGACCTGATGTTGGGGCCAGGTGGTCGGGGTCCACTGAAGCAGTGACATGGCGACAAGTCTGGCAGATATGATGTGACTGTACTGGCGAAGTGACTTCGTTCCCTCGCGGAGCTCCGTTCGTGGTCCGTGTCGCTTTGGAAGGAGTTTGGGTGAGAGTCCGAAGGCACGGGCCATGCTATTCGCGGCCTGGGCCTGGCGCTAAGCTGGGTAACCGTCCAACATTTGACAGCTGAGGATAGGTCATCTGACCAAAAGAGGTGATGTGAAGATAGAAAGGTGGCTATGGGTCAATATTAGTCAACCAATTTCATGGGGGATAACGACCAACAATAGTAGGGAAACCAATGGTTAATGATAGGGGAAGCAGGGGTACAGGGTTTTGACCCACAGCCAGGTCAGAACACACGTTTGGTCTGTTGACATCTGATATTCCTCGCGGTCCATTTGGTGATGACGGAGGTATTGCCCCAGGTCGGTGGCCCTGTGCTCTTTCAGATGGATGTCGAGAACGCTTGGGCGGTGAAGGATGAAGGGAATGGATACTTGGTGATGTAATGAATTGATGATAGCGCTAATTAGATTTGATTTGATGGTTTGAAAGGTACATACACAAATCACGGTTATGTAAATGGATGATATTGAATATCATATGTATTTAAATGGACGAATGGGCGGCTATATGTGACCGTTGTATGAATGGATGGTCAGCAACGGCTGTATTTCGGGTGGTTCATGGCGATGGAAAAGGGTGGTTGGTGGATTATGTCAATAGACGGCTACTTTGTCAATGGTGAGGGTGATCGTCAACTCATATTCTATGGTGGATAATTTTGCATGGTTTTGAAAGTCTGATCCTTGATGATTTTTACTTGGCCATGACTGGCAGTGAATGCTGATTTCTACTCGGAAATGGTAGGGATGAAACATGGCCACAACACAAAGATCATGGATAGTCAACCACTGATTGTGCGATTGTTCAATAGCAGGTTTGAAGATGATTTGATTTTTCTTTGGTGATTGATGATGCATGATGATGCCTTTACATCTGGAACTTGTCCGAATTTGCCTTGGTGGATGAGGCTCCCTGATTTGTTGACGATTTGTGGACTGCCAAGTCTTGGCCCATGACCGGTTGAATTTTTAGTTAGCCATGGTGTAGAGCTGAAAGTATGGTGGTTTCTAGGGGAACTCTACAAATGGTTGGTTTATCAGTATGAATGGTTATGGTTCATCAGTATGAATGGTTATGGTTTATCCGTATGAATGGTTAATATTGATATTGGATGATTTGGGGGGTTCCCTATTTTGAGAAAAGACCATATATGACAAATTGATTGTTCACTGGTGGTCAAAACCTTGTTATGAGTGATCAAATCCCGGGGGATATGCAATGCATGAGTCTGAGGTGCACCAAAGTTGATGCCGTGTCCCGCACCATGACCCTAGATGCTAGACAGGTATGTAGAAGTTGTTCTTCTGTACGTTCATACCAATCTGATTACTCTCTGGTAAACATGCCCTGGGTAATTACGTGGAATATACCATTCATTGATAGCTGGTTTCCGAATTTGAAAAGGGTGATGGTTTGACTTCTAGGGAATCGGTTCTAAAGGCTAGCGGCTAGTTATTTTACTAATGTTCGCCTAAAGTAGAGAACTGTTTTAGTTATGTTTTCCTACTTCTGGTTGCCCAAGTTTGTCCAAGACCTCAATGTAGTTTATGTCTACTTCGCTTATTTATATGCGCCTTCAGCTATCTCAAACATTTGGAGGTCCCAGACATTGGAACGTAGCCTGGTTTCCCGTAGTTGGAGCTCCCAGCAAAATATTTGTGTATGTTATGTTATTACCTGTTACTGTATATTCTTTTGATCAGCACGGTGAATGGTGGTTATTGATGGGGTTCTTATCTGGTTTGTTACCCACAAAATTAATCCCCTTGTTGGTAGCAACCGTCAGAACTGATGGTTTAGAGTAAACATATCTATTAACAATGATTATAGTAATGGTTAGCTATCAACCCATGGTTCCGAAGTATAAAGTAGTACTGCTACTCGTTGATAAAGATACAAGGTAGGCCCCCAACCACTTGTAAGTTGGGTTTTTATCTAACTTAACCAGGGTTGACTACCAGTTAGAGGGTAGAACTAACCCAACTTATCAGTGGTTGAGGGCCCACCTTGTAGGAACCGTTGGTTGGTACCAGCGCCCCCCACTGGCTGCCAGGTTTCCGCGGTGCCGGAAGCCGGCACAGCGCCCGCAGCCGCCCCCAGCACAACGGTTCCACTGCAGCAACGACTGGTGCGTCCACCCAGAGCACTGCGGTGGAGCACCTTGGATGTGCACGGCTCGTAACTGGCAACCAGCTCTAGGGCAAGGGCTTAGAACCGTTCACAGTATGGCATGTTGCGCGCACCATGTCATCTAGAAAGAGTGGGGGGGGGGGTTACAACCCAATCTGTAGGGCTATGTACCATGGTTATCCCAGGGAACCAGCCCCAATTGATCCCAATGGGACATCCAAGTAGATGGCACATGGATGGACTACTTCACCCGTAAACAGCTGGGAGATGGTCAGAGCATCACCAGACTTTGAGTCGATGACTTGTGACCGGGATCAGCCAAGATGAAGAAGTTTTTGCGTGCCTGCAAGCTACATGCGACAGATCTATGCAGAGCATGTGTGGATCCTTACCAAAGATGAAACTGTGTGCATGGATGGTTATTTGGTGGGTGGTTTAAATATTTTTTTTTTGTTTCCCACATTTTCTCAGTAATTATCAACACATGGTTGGTTGACCAAGCTTTTTCATATGGGTGGTGAGCACCACCAAGCAACTAATGTCATTGACATCCCAACAGCTGGACTGGCAGACAGCCAGAAGGTGCCCTGGACCTGAAATCGGGCGCACATGTTGACCTGCACGACAAACACGTTGTTTTTTTTTGATGAACACCAACCATTGTTGGTTGATTTCAATAGTGAATAATGATTTATCATTTTTTTGTTTTTTCAATAGTGAAATCAACTATTGATATTAACCAACCATTTTTCACTACTGAAATCAACATTTGATTGTATTCGTTGATAACACCGGGAACGTGTGTTCATGAACTAATACAGCTATGTTTATCATCCAGTATTCAACTAAGATCAACAATGATCAAAACTAAACACCATTGACCATCTCAAGTGAACTCACCAGGTATGCTCAAGTCCACCAATGGTCAATACCATGAATACAGCAATGTGATCAATCATTCAATCCCCATAAGATTAGTTTTTGTTTGTGGTTGATCGCGACTAGCACTATTATTGGTGACCATAGGGTTTAATTACGCCAAACCATCAAAGGTCCTTATCTATCATCCAGCATCACTGAATCCTAAACCGACTAGGATTCTAGGTTGATGATCAGTTTAGCATCATCCACAATCACCATTGATGATCATTAAGAATTCAAGATCATTAGCCAGTATTCATGACCATTATCCACTAAGCCATCGTTCTTGATCGACCGTTCACTATCAATCACCACGGATAGTCATGGTAGTCTATTGTTAAGCATTAAGCATCAGTATGACCACTACTGAACACAACCATCATTACAACCTACTCCTACCATTTTGTTGACTAACCATTGTTAGTAAGCAGTAGCAACGCATTAATCATTTTTAGTACCCCTTATTATTTGATTGATAAAGGTTGTACAAGACATATATTAAGCAAATGTTGAAGCAATGCAATGATACATTATAAATCTGATTTTATGTCACAATACTTAATCTAATCATTCCATTGTGACATGAATTATGTTTGATTCTTTTGACTGACCATTACACGTAGATGGTCTACTTGACCAGCAACCGTACCCAACCATCAGCAACCACAATGCCCCTGTATTGGCCACCAATTAACAACCCACCAACCATCAACCGACCACCAATCAGCCAGCATTTCCCATCAATTAACGATCATTTCCCACTATCAGTCGTTATTTAACATGAATAAGCCATCAAGAAGCCATCATAAGCCATCAACAAGCCATTAATCAAAGATTACAGTAATCCATCAGTTAATCCTCATTAACCATCAGCAGTTTTTAGCCACCCATCGTTTACCAGCTTATAAGGCACCATTTTTAGCCAGCCATCAGACATCAATAAGCCATCACCCATCATTGATCATTCAGCTGATCATCGACTCAGCTCCGTTGCTGCGCCACCAGGCTCTCTCTCGTTTGGATGCGTTGCTGAAGACTCGCCTCACCGTTTCTCGGTGGATCAGCAGAGAGGTTGTGAAACGAGCTAGGGACCTATGGAAGTTCGTGATAGTTCCAAAAATTGATTTATATTTGTGGCTCTAGAACGATTGCTAATGCATGCTTAGGCAATGATGACTAGAGATGTTGAGTGGTTCTGAATAATAGTGCTTTGTAACATGGCTAGAATCATGTTTTCGTGCTTCAAATATGTAAATAGATTCATTTACACCAGCTGGGATGATAGCTTCAAGTTGATTTGCCTTTTTTGGGATGGGACAACCATGCTCTTAGGCATGTTCACCACCAAGTTGTCGACACAAGAAAGCTCAAGAGGAGGGTAGGCAGCGTTGTGCACACTCGACGGGTGACGTTGGGCACTGGATTCCTCGCCTGTTCTGAGGCGGAAACGCTGCAGAAGGCTTTGCTTAGGCACTGCGGGAGGGGTAGCCACTGTTTGGTTGGTTGGTTCGTGGTTTTCACCCCAGGGGCAAGGTCGTGACGTGGAAACAACCGTTCAACCGTAGGTTATTCACACTTTAGTTTTTAAGATGGAAGAAGTTACAGTAAGTATGACTACTATTGTTTCGTGATTGTTTCTAGCCAGATTTCATTCAGACAGGGAAATTCTACACCATGGGGTCTACTTTGGGAGCCACCCAGATGGGTTGCTGGAAAGTCATTGCTTAGTCCATGGTGGACCAGGAGCCCCTGTGGCAAGGGCCGAAGCTCCTAGCCTTTAAGAAATGGTTCGGCATAGTCTGAATAGATTTGATGTGCTTAAAACACATGGTAGTTGCTCAAAAGGCGAGGATATCAAACAAGGCAGCCTGCCGTTATTCCATGGCGTTCCCCATGCATAGGACAGCACCCTTCTAGCAAAACAGCGACTGTTTTCTCACCGCAGATCATCCACGCAGTTTTAAGCATATTGACATTTGCCTACATTCCACGGAAAGTTGTCTGGTTTGACTGAATGACTATCCGGCTTAATGGTTCCCGCAGGGATATAGCTGAGGCGAGTGTGAGCACATCAGTGCTAGTTTTTTCGACGGATCGGCCAAGCACAGCCAAACATTGCAATCAACCATCACATAGCCACTCGTAACCCATCAGCCAGTCATTATCATATTTTACCATCAAAGAAAAACATTGAACTTTGTTTATCGAAAAAGGTGGTTGATGATTTATAAATTATCCAATACTATCCATTGCCACTTTCATCCATGCCATTCCCCATCTAATTTCCATCCTTTCATTATCTTTCATCCACAGGTGCCACTGCTACTTATCACTCAACATTAGTCATTAGGCACAATTTGCATCCATCACTATTTTTTCTTGTTACTTATCACTAACCATCAGTCACCCTTCACAATTTCTAGATGTTACTTATCAATACTTATCACCCTTTCTTGTTACTTATCACTATCGTTTCTTGTTACTTATCAATAACCATCAGTCACCCTCCACAATTTCTAGATGTTACTTATCACCCTTTCTTGTTACTTATCACTATCGTTTCTTGTTACCACCATTCACAATTTGTAGCAATTTCCTATCACTTTGGTTTCTTGACGCCTAAGTCATCAGTAGTCATTAAGCACAATTTTCATCCATGAAACTGATCACAATCGTTTCTTGATGATTGTGGTCCATCCTTTTATCCACAGTTCCCACTGTTACTTATCACCAAACATTAGTCATTAGGCACCATTTGCATCCATCATTATTTTTTCTTATTACTTATCACTAACCATCAACCATTGTTTTCCCTATTATTGTTGGTTATTATTCCCCATTATTGGTTGGTTAACTGCTTGGCCCATAGCCATTTCTTGATAGGTCGCTGAAAGATGAAGACTTCGATTCCGCTGTGGAGGCAGCGATCGGTCACGTTTCTGCGCTGCCACAGCTGGTGTTTCACCCAAAGTTGTGAGGGCGAAAACCCAGCGATGTCACTTCTGCACCAGGGCTCACATTGAACAAGGTGGGCCCCCAAGCACTTCGGTTAGTTACTAAGTTGGGTTATAACTAACTTAACTTGGGTGATTTCTGCAAGTTCTAGGGTTTATAACCCAATTTGTCAATGGGGGGGGGCCTACCTTGAAGGGATTGGCAGTCCCAAAGTCTTTGCTTGGTGTGTAACTCTTAGCCAATCCAAATGCTATTCAACACTTGCATCTACCAACGTGTGCCCACCCGATGGTATTTCCACATCCCCACCTTGTCACTCCTCCACTGTTACGTTTTGTTGGGATTTTCATGGAGATGAAATGCCGATGATGTAAATGGTGCTGACTGAATGGTGGTTTCCTACTAAGCATGGGCATTTTCACAATGGAATTCGAGGGACCATCATGGAAAATCATCGTTGACAACCGGCATGTTAAACTGTCAGTCCCATGGTTCCTTTTGAACACCATCATTGACGCCCCGCCAACAAGTAATGATCTCGGTTCTCTTGAGATCCAAGAATGCCTTGATGTCAGTGATAACATGTTTTTTAAACTTCCAGAGTTTTCTCGCGCTACATACTTTGTCAGATTGTCAATTCAATCTTCTTGATGGGGCAAAATGGGCCTTGGCCCGATCAGCGGCAGATCATTTCGGCAATCTTTCGTGAAGGAAATGAATTCAGGGCAGACGTTCATGCGCATCATGAATCTCGGGTCGGGCTCCCACGTTTCTCTGTCCGGAATGTCACCTCGAAAAGGTCGCAAATGGATGTTCATTATTAATGAACTTGTATTAGCCACAATGATTGACCATCATTGGTATAGTGGTTCGATATGGCTCATCAATGTTAATAATTATGAATCATCATGGTTCTACTTCATAATTACTAACCGCCATTGCTAACCATGAGCACAGACCAAGCATGGTTTGATGCCATGTGTTTGATGATTTGTCTTGGAAACTTAATCGGGTAGCACCACGGCTCACAGGAACTGCTGGATCAGCTCGGTGGTCAAGAAGCTCAAGAGGCCGTAGGTCATGGCACCATGTTGCATGGCCAGGTGAACCATTGACGGACATGGTTGATTACAGAAATAGGATGTGATAGCTGACATATGCCTGACATGCATATTATGTCTTTACATATGAAGCATGCATGTGTTTAATGCCATTTATTTTTTAGATATTTTTTCAGATCCACATAGCATTGTTGATTCAGATATAGATATTGTGAAATAGATTGTAACAAAAATATTGCAAATAGATTTGCATAGATCCCCATAGACTCTATGGTTTCTCCATGGGTAGGATTTACAATATTCATAGATACAAAGATTCTATGGTTTTTAATCAGACGGAGGGAAGATCCCTAGCATTCATAGCTTCATTGTTTTTTATACTTTATTGTATAGATTTTATAGATCCCCATAGATTCCCATAGATTACATAACACCAATAGGGATCCCTCTCACATAGACAAATCCATAGATAGAATAGGGATCTCCCATAGATTTTATATAGATCTCATAGATCCCCATATACCCCGATAAATTCTACATAAAGATATTGATTTTACCTCCCTCTCCATGAGTCTTCTCCAGCTCCCTGTGGTGGTACCTTGAAGCCCGTCGCGTGGTCGCGCTGCTCCGGGACCGTGGGATAGGAATTGTGGAACTGGTCGCCAGGTGTTGAACTGGTAAGATTCACCGTGGTTTTAGAAGGGGTTGGAACCAAACAGTTCGAAGTGTTTTGCCATAGTTATAAGGTGATGTAGCATAGCTATAGGTGATTTAACATAGTTTGAGGGGTTGTAACTTACTTTTTGGGGTCATTCACTATGGTTATATGGGTTCATCCAGCTCCCTTAAGGTTGATTACCGTGGATATATCCCCGTTATTTCCCAACTGTACATCCAAGTAACTAGGTGTTGAACCACCATAGTTTGTTGGTACTAGTTTTGTGGATTAGTTGATCGGTTGGTGAACTGTTCTGATAGGTTGATACTTCATTAGTGGTCCATTACGGATTGATTGATGGCTGACTAATGGTCAGGGGATAGGTTGATATCATGGTTGCTGTAATTGATAGTTAAGTGATGGTTCCTTGACAATGATGGATGGTTCGTTGAAGGTCAATTAATGGTTCAGTGATGATCAATGAATGGTTCATTGATGCTTAGCTCATGGTAAGCTCATAGTTGTTTGATGCTTAACTGGCCGTGGGTCAAAACCCCATACCTCTGTTTCCCCCATCCTTAATCATTGTTTTCCCTATGAAATTGGTTGGTGAATGAAATACTCCCATCAGTTGGTTGGTTAACTGCTTGACCCAACTCGCCAAGTCATGGTTAAAACATGGTTGACTGCTGGCTGGTGCCTCAAAAAGCTGGATTTCCCGTGTCTTTCTTGCGCAGGCGGCGCTTCAATTGGAGTTGCGGGATCCTGTGTCACTCAGCAGCATGGTGCTGGGCTGGTGAATGGTCGAGCTTGGCATAGGCTTATAGGTTGGCATAGATAGGCTCAACTACTGGGGCATAATAACCAACAATAATAATCGGGCAATGATTGAGTATTCTTATATGGGGGATAAATCATCCCAAATGCTACTAGTTAGCGATTCATTATCACAATGTATCATCCCCAATAATCCCAATTGCTAGTTAATGGTTAATACAAGGGGACAATAACTAGCAATTATAGGGGATATATATACCAACTACATGGCCATGGGTCAATATGAACTAACCAACTAAGGGTGAAGTATCACCAACAATGATAAGGAAACAGGGTTTGACCCATGGCCAAATATGCTGGTAGTATAGGTTTCCTGCAGGTTATGATAGTCAGGATGATACATATGTTTAATCAGGATCAGGAACGAATGAACTTGAAGTTGTTTCAGCAAGTGTGTTTAAAACCTGTGTGTTTGTACGATCAACCCCCTGGAGTGGGTTTCTCAAGAAGTCAATGATTAATCACCCACCAACTAGTTACTTTGTTTGATCAATAAACATTCATTACACTAAACCAGCTTTATGATTTTGATGATCTTGCTTCGTTGGGAGATCGTTTTTATACAGTATCCTTCCATTTTCGACCCAGTAGAGACAGGTGGTTGAAGAGATGGGTATCGTCTCAAATGACTAGGAATGATGGGATTTCTGATTAACAGAAACACTGAGTACGGGTGAAGCCAGGAAGTTTTCTGCTCAGAAATGATGACCAAAGTGGATGAACGCATGAACAAAATGGTTATTAAAAATGATGGATCCCAAAAATGGATAGTAGAGATCCTTTGGAGATATCAACAGCTAGGGATGCAGGGTGAACTGTAGGTCGATGATCATAATGACTCACACCAGCTTGCGCAACTTGTGTTGTCCCCTCGTCGTCTGCGAAAAAATGATTTGTTCACGTAATGGTCTCAAACGAGCATTATCATCCATGGAATGATTTTGCATTGAATATGCCAAGCCCCTCCTAACCTCTCTAGTGCTGTATGATTTATGATTGGTACTTCTTGTTGGCGATTGCCCAAAGTGAGCTGACCATTCTCAATGGAATGAAGCAGGGGATCACACCGTCAGGGTATGCACCTTGCTGTTCCTGCTGCCGCATGTTTCATACAACCATTTGCCAAAGGCATACTTCATGATATCAACTTGATGTCAAGCAAAATGAACCGAAGTACAAAGAAACACTGCCATCTTATGTATATATGTATACATATTAATGTACTTGTAGCTAGATATGCATACATTGATTTACTTATTAGAGCTGCATTCAATAATATATCATAGATGATATATCGAGACTTTGATATGTTCGCCTTTGAATCACCAAAATGTTGCAAGATTGAACTGTCAAGGTCAGGCTTGAGCACTCGACCCATGCGGACGAACTTGCCTGAGGCGGTGGATAACGATGCTTTCCACAGGATGGTGGTTTTTGATGCTTAAAACTAGTGGGTTTAAGATTGTTATTTGATGGTTATCCATGGTTGGTTGAATGATTGGGCTTATGGTATTTGTGAATCGGCTAACGATTTTTCAGGGTCAATGATTGCTATTTGATGGCTATCCATTGTTGATTTGATTGCTAATAAATTGTGAATTATTGGTTGATGATGCTTCATGATCTTCTCTCAAGTGTCTCCGATTCGCTGAAGCTCATGAGCGAACCGAAAAGAGCGCAAAAAGGGTGATGGTTAATGAATGTCAATTGCGATTAGATTAATGTTTAGCCATCAATTGATGATGGGTAGTGATGGGTAATGATTTCAACCAATGTTTAACCATCAATTTCGATTACTTGAGGATCAAGCATTGTTTATGTTCAATTATGATTGGCCAGCTGGCGACGGTGAATGATTGTCAATGATGGTGATGTTAGATGATATGACCCCGGTCAATGATGGTTAATTCTTATAGTGATTAACAATACCGTGGTCAATGATGGTTGTCAATGGTTGGCTATGGGTGGAAAGACGTTACCACTGTTGGTGCATATTGGTGGTTGCTTAATTTTGCTTTCGGATGTGTTGCTTCGCTTTGTTTTCGGATGTGTTGGTTGCAATGCTGATATAGTTATAATAACGGGTGACCAAATTTTCGTGACGGTTGTGCCTCATCTCAAGTAGTAATACGACGGTTTGATGATGGTTCGTCATTTGGGCTAGATGCTACCAGTAGTTACTTGTTTTTCAGTTGATTTACAATGCCTTGTAACAAACAGTCAATGTTGGTTGATATTTACCCATCCATTGATGGCTCATTAGCCGACGTTCATTGGTTGATGAAGATTTAAGCTGTTGATTTGCGATCAGTGGGGGACAGGTTGCTACGTCTTAGGACAAATATTTAGGAACCTTGTTGGGGAAGCGATTCAGATCCAGTGATGATGGGGATCAGGCAACGATGATGGGAAATGCAATAGATAGCTGGTTGGTGGTTTTAAACATTTCTTATTTTCTCTAGTAATGATTCACAAATGGTCGGTTGACTAATATTTTTCATAGGGGTTGAAACTACCAACCGGATAATTATGCTTGACTGCCGGTCAAATATGATTGCTGATGATTGGCTGATTTGGCTAGTTTCATGTTTCAGATCAGACACGTTGGCGAAGAACCACGGTCAATTTTTCATGAGCAGAAGTTGATCTTTGTACACAAGTTCATTCATTATGGACTGGTCGTCAACAGTACCATATCTATCAAGAGAAGATCATTAAGATGACACCAACCAAGCTAACCAAGCCTAAAAGGTCTAAAAGGTCTAAATGAAGCCCTCAAGGATGACAACAACCAAGGGATTTCCAACATTCACCAGCGGATAATCAAGCCATGATGAAGGAAAAACATGCCAAATGCCTACCATGCTAGGTCATGTACTTTAGTGCCATGAACAAAAGATGGTCCCTTTAAATGCTCCCGTGGAAGTTCATGATGGTCAATCCGATTCATGGACAGCCGCAGCCAGTGGTAAGGCTGTGAGTTGGGAGGTGGCTATCAGCACATGCCGCCAGACCAGGGCATGGCTCCTGCGATTCTCCGGATCTGGCATCCCATCAGCCACGATGCGTCGTCCAATCGGACGACTTCAAACTGCCTCTGTGCCGATGCCCTGTCTGTGAGCAGATTATACTGACTGCTGGTGAGTTGTTCCGGAATTATTTGTGGCAAACGAACATGCAACAGCTGTTACAAGAGAGCCATTGCCAACAGTCGACGTCAACAAGTCAAGAAAATCGGCTTTTTGAAAAAAAACAAACTTCAAGGGTGCCCTTCTGGCACAAGTGTTGGCTGTGTGGTGGTTACCGCTGGAAAGAAAACCTCTCCATCGTGACGAAGGTGAAAGACCCTTTCCCGGAGGCTTCAACTCATGATGATCAAGCGGCCATGGCTGAAATCCACAAGCAACTGCCATCATTCATTCATTATTAAAGGTTGATTCTTGCTCGATCTTTGCTTCATCCTTGCTTAATCCTTGGTTGCGCCTTGTTAAGTAGTAAGCCATTGATCAGAATCATTTAGATCAGCCCGTTCCCAGGATTAATCGTGCATCATTGAGACAACATGATTGTGATTCATTGTTTGTTCACCCAATGACGACTCTAGTTGAAGGTTTCAGCACTTTGACCTTCCCGGGTGGCTGCGCGTCAAAACCCTGTACCCCTGGTTCCATCATTACCCATTGTTTTCTCCATTATTGTTGTTTCTGTTTAATATTGATGATTAATATTGACCTATTGATGATTAATATTGACCCATAGCCAGGTGACTATCAACCAATTTCATTTCCTAGGGGTTGAAATCACCAACCAGTGAACCATTGAGATGGCTTGGACAGGAGCCCAGGCATGGCACCATCCCTTGGTTGTTTGGGGTTGGTTCCGTGGTAAGTTGGCTGATGAGATTGCATGGAATTCATTACAGTTAATACATGACAATGGGTAAATGGGTAATAGCGGATAATAATGGGTAGAGAATGGTCAATTAGCAGGTCATTATGGGATATAATTTGGGTTAATGATGGTTAATAATAATGGCAAAAAATGGTCAAGAAAATTTAATTTATGATTCCAAGATGGTTTCTGAAGCCAGTTTGGGGACCGCCAAATTTGAGGGAATTTATTGCTGCACATGATTGATAAGTAATATTGGATGATAATTAGGGGGGTCGCCAATTTTGAGAAACGTTCATTTCATGAATTCACTGGCCATGGTCCTTAGGAACTGCGAGGAACAAGTTGGCTGATAAGGGTGGTGATCCAAATGTCAACCAAAAATGATAACCCTATTGGGGGGTTCTCAGAATGGCAACCCCCCAAATTTATGGCCGGTTTCATGCTATAACTAATTTGTTTGGATGATTTGGGGACCCCGATTTTGAGAAACACCCTTATCACCATTGTTCATTGATACAAGAAACGTCCAACCGTTTGGTATATTGGTTTGTAGCTAGTGGATCAAGCTGGTGTGTGATGGATTTTAGGAGCACGTGGAATCCTGAAGGCCCCTGCCGTGAACAGGTTGTAACGGTTGATATTTCACTGATAATGGTGGGGAGCTTGCTTCGGAACCGTTCAGGATGATCTTCCTCACTACAAGTTACGCAGCAAATGCTGGTCATAAAGCAATATGCATGAATCATCGATCATGACGGGGTACTGCAGTACTATCCCACCATTGAGAAATCATCAATTTATTGCGTTTGCTCTTCATTGCAACAGTTTCCTGTACTGTTAGTTGTAACGTTGGTTTCCAACCTGGACAAGTAACTGAGTTCGTGGGACACCCATTGATTCACTTCGGTTCATTCGCCAAGTCACAAGTGGGCACCATTGCGTCATACCATCACCATGGTTCTGATCACTCGCCGACCTCCACCATTGCCAGGAATCGGGTACGCCAACCAATGCTCAGGTTCCTTGGATGCGTGGGGTGTTGTCGCAGCAAAGTGCGTGGGTCACACCGCGAGAATATAGGGTTTCGCCCAGCTATAGCCTGGGATTTTACTTTTTGAGGGATAACTACTGGCAATCAATCTTTGGATGGCCATTACAAAGGAACCAACATGTAAGGGTTGCTGGTGATTACATTATCAGGTTTGGATTCTAATGTGTTTATTGGGATAATGGTTATCTATAATTGCACAACCACTATAAAGATTGAAAATTCTCAGCCGTTGGGAACAACCATAGGCTACCGTACTTACAAGGTGGAGATGGTAACGGAAAATTTAGAAGCCGATGGAGGACAGATATGGCTGTTGGTATGCCCTGGTACCCTGAATGTTCAAATCCCACAAATGACCAGTCACTCGTCCAAATGTTCGATTGTTCGCTTCACCCTCCGTTGGTTTCTGGATATGGACCTAGCTCGCCACATAGCAACAATAAACAAACACACCACAAAACATTTTTTGTTGTTGGGATACCAGCCAGTAGACTTTGGGATCATCACACCATTGTTGTATTCCAATATCAGATACCCCTAGTTGATAGTAACCATGGAATACCATTGAGACATTCCAAATCCATATATGCCAACCTTTTGTCCTCAAAGTCCTCACAGCTGGTATGCCCACCATGGATGATTTCTTTAAGCGATGTTTTTGGGGTGATGACACATTTGGGTTGTCCGCAAATTATGACATCAAGCATGGACAGCGCAAAATCGTCTGATTTTCAGGGGAAAATGGAAAGATGCTCATGGTGGTTCTCAAAAAAGGGAGCCCCCAAAATGGATGGTTTATTACTATAAATGGTTAATCAACTTGAGGATTCAGTGGTACCCCTATTCTGATTATTGTTGAGGCAGTTCGGGGCCATCCCTCCAAGCGAATCAGTTGAATCACTCGGATCTTGGGGTTCTCCCATCAGCGTATGCCCAGGTTTCTGGAATCTGCGTGTGCGCTGCCCCAGATTGTCGGTTTGAGCAAACGGTGGATGGCCTTCGCCTTGGGGCTAGCTGGATAGGCACCATCTAAGAATAGAGTTGTCGGTATCTAAGATTTTTTTTTCGACTCAACAATATGGTGGTTTCCCAAGCCATAGGGGACCCTAAAAAATGGTTGGTTTACTACTATAAATGGTTAATAATGGATGATTTGGGGGTACCCCTATTTTGAGAAACACCCATATCAATCATGTTGATGAATCCTTTGGGGAATCATCGATCCTGTTTCTGCCGCCATTTCTGACACCTTCTAAAGGAACGCCATGGACCGTTTACATCGCGACAAGCTGCCAAGCATGATCCGCTGGCTGGCTGGTTGGGGGATGTTAGGCCCGGAGCGTTGAAGGGAGCCAGGCAGTAGCATAAAGTCAGAGAACCAGTGCGTAAGCCTCAGCTGTGCTGTCGCAGGACGCTGAATATCTACAGGTTCTTAAGCAGTAAGCTCAGTAAGGCGGTTGTATACTGTGCCATGAAATGATATGTTATACTATGTTATACTAGTTGATGGTTTTGAACATTTATGTTTTTCCCGGTGACTATTAGCAAATGGTTGGTTGACTAATATTTTTCACAGGGGTTGAAACCACCAACCAGTATAGATTTGTGTTTGCAGCGTTTGTTTTGTTATTTAATGACATAGTGGGTCGTTGAGGTCAAGAAGTATAGGAATTCGACAGTACAAAGTCATTTCTTGCAACCTAGCCAGTGGGCGAGCGCTACTTCTTTTGGGAATCAGTTGTTGCTGGATGTTTGAATGTGATTTCAAATGTTCTGCTTTGACCGACAGTCTGCCAAATATAATGTTCCCAACATAGCACAGACGACGCTATCGCACAACATTGAAAAAGTTAATTCCCAACGTAGCAATGACAATGCTATCGCACACGCACACGCACCTCATGATCAGAACGCTTTCATTTTGGGGTTGCAATGTTGCTCAATGTTGCTCACATGTGTGTTTATGTTTCATTTCACAATTGTGTGCCATACTTT
The DNA here is from genome assembly GCA_009767595.1 of Symbiodinium kawagutii. Lineage (NCBI taxonomy): Eukaryota > Dinophyceae > Suessiales > Symbiodiniaceae > Symbiodinium > Symbiodinium kawagutii. Next base: position 768,100 of record VSDK01015592.1, read on the forward strand.
GCCGCATCACACCGTGTGTTTCTCTTGGACCAAAGTATGTGTAGAGGCCATCGATCGAACTTAATAAAAACTAAAACACTAAAATGAGGGTGTCACTTTGGCAACATTCATCTCACTGGTACAATCAGCTGCCACTTGATATGTCATTGTTCAACAACTAATTGATATTTGTTGGTCTTGATTATAGTTGCATCCGGGTAGCGGCTACACTCTCATATTGTATTTGTCGCCTATCCATATTGATGCTAATGTCAACCGGCTACACGAAAGTACCAGGACACCCACATCAATGCTGGTCAATAGCCTCCATGTTACTGGTAATTGGCGTATATAGGAATTGTCGCAGTGTGCTTTATGATGATGAGTTCTTGCGCTTGCCTGTTCCTCATACTATGATGTCATGAAGCCCTGAAACCCTTGCTGCATATACCAAGATGGGCTCACTAAACCCGTGGCTTATGGATGGTCAACAACATCTACATGTGATTACACGATTGTCAGGCATATTTTCTAATGCTATATCATTCCAACTGATTATACTATAATGTTGTCTTGTTATGTTTGATCATGTTTGTTCATATGTGATTCTTCGATGATCCCTCAAGCGAGTCAGTGACTATAACCTGCCAAGTCGTCAAATAGTTGCTATCGTGGTCAGTGTGGAGTTTTCCAAATCATATCTGGGTGGATGAAATCGCTACTACCTTAGATTTTTAGGCTTTTTGGGATATGATTCGATTGATTTACCCTATAGCCACTAAAAGTTGGGGACTTTTAGGCTTCGGGATCTAGTTTCGCCACCAAGATATCTGGCGATCCCAGGCATTGTCGGCTGCCACTGAAGTTTCAGGCGCGCCGGCTGCGCTCCCCTCGCAGTCCGATCTGTTTCTGAATGGCTGGTTGATGCGCAAGCAGGCTGGTTTCAACCAGGTTTCATCCAGGCTTAATGGCCGGTTTTCAGCAGGTTACCAGGTTAATCAGAACCATCCACCAGCCATCAACCAGCCATCAACCAGCCATCAACAAGCCATCAACCAGCCTTAAGATGATCTTAATGTCCAAAATGGTTCTGATTCGATACATTTTGCTTTCCTGTAACCATCAACCAGCCATGAAGATGATTAATTACACTATGATCATGGCTGAGTTTATGGAATTTTCCGTAAATGCCTGATATGATCATTGGTTGAAGTTATAGAAGATTTGATGGTTACAAAACCGGCCATGATGGTCAATGACGGTCAATGATGAATTATGATGGATTATGACGGTTTCAACCAAATGCTTTACAGGAAAATTGCCAGGAAACCACCATGATTGATGGTAAAGGAACCATTTTCCTGGTAATTTTGCTGAAACCAAGTCCTAGAATGGTTGGTACTCGCTGGTGATGGTTGATCCTTTTTTGGATTAGCCACTCCATTGTTAATTATTATATTGCCAAATTCTATTTGAATTGGAAGCCAGAATCCTTGGTTGTCTTGGTCAACATTTAATTGAGTTGGGGGGATGTTCATCATGGGGAACCCAACGGTTGATTGGTGGCTGTATGGTGGACAACAATGGTTTTCGTTGATGGTTCAGATGGCTGGTGATTTCTCAGCCATTGTTGCCCAACATAGACCAACCATTGCTGATGATTACTCAACCATTGATTATCCATTGATGATTCCTCAACTATTATGGGATATCCCCTGATATATCCCCTGGTGTATCCCTGGTAGAGTGTATAGGTAGTTAATACCAGGGCATCTCCTTCCATGAAACCAAACAACTGCCCGACCCTACTAGGGCTTGATGATCACTTTGCCATACGGGAACCGCCGGTGGGAAGGGTTTGGCTGCAAATTTGTGAGCCCAACATTCTGTTTTCGGCCACCACCCCGTGCAAGAGGCATAGGTCGGAAAGGTAGTCAAACAACCCATCCTGGTTGGTGGTTTTAAACATGTTTGATTTTCCCTAGTAATGATTAACAATTAGTTGGTTGACTTGCCCATATTTTTCATGACGGGGTGGTTCAACCACCAACCAGCTAATGATCTTATCAACCGCTATAACCATATACAATCATTATGAACCACTATTAACCCCCAGTTTATCATGGGTTGAAACCACCAACCAGTCATCATTTTGTCGATGGTTTCATCCGATGGTTTCATCGCAATGCTTCATGACTCGGCCAAGCACATGGCGCAGATGCGGCTGCTGAGTCTATCGATGGATCAGTTTAGCTCCCCAACCAGCTCCAGAGACCCGGATCTTTGGGATGACCATATGTTTGATGCTGAATGATGGCGGATGCTGGTTTTTGTTTAAACATATGTTGGTGGTTTCAAACATATTTTTCTTCAGTAGTTATTAACAACTGGTTGGTGGACTAATAATATTTTAGGGTTAAAACCACCAACCAGTTAACAATGGATTCATTTTGAAGATACATGGGTGGGGCATGTGTGGGCAATGTTGTTGTACAAGCATCGTGGAACGTTCTTAACCATCATTAAGCATTGCTAGAACTCATTGTTGTGCTATATGAATCATATTAGCAATACGAACCACTATCATCCAAATGGGTTCATTATTTTATTTGCTACGTAAATGGGTCAATGACTATGCTTGGTAACGAACTGATGAACCGCCACAACGGAGTACGAAGACACTGAGTGAGGCCGCGGCGAGAGTACTCTGCAGCAGCATGGTAAGGCAGCTTGGGCTGTAAGCCTTGAAAGGGCACAATTCCCGGTCTCTCGCTTTCCACGCGTCACCTCAGCCGGCGATATGACGATGTGTATTGGGCCAATGTTCGCATCAACGCATTGCTCAGCAACAGAATAAGAGGCGGGCTGCCAAGGCAGTTGATGAAGTGCTGGAATGCAGAAATGGCAAACTGACACACTCTGTTGCCTATGGTGGCAAACCGGATGAGTGGCTGGCCTTTTTGAACAATACTTCGAGTCATTCTGCAGTTTGGTGGCTGATCAGGACACAGTCGGGCACCTTGAAATCCGCCATGGAGCAGCAACAGATTTTTCAAAGAGTGGATGGGCCGGCAGTGCTGCTTTTTGACTGCAAAGTCGCTGGGTAGGCATCCAGTAATCCCAACTTCGGACTCCCAGAGTTCCCAAGCAAATTGCCTCATCATTGTGGGAACCTAGAAATGAAGAAGGGGGGGGACTTCGTGACTTCGCTTGGCTCAGGAACATTTGCTTCGAATCTTGGAGTCCTCATGCCGGTTCATTCAGAGGGTTTCTGGGAATCAGTTAGTTGCTAAGTTGTTATCAACAACTTGTAGTGAATGACTCTTATGTCTTATCAAATGAACGCACAGCCTGGCTGATCCGGGCTGAAACTGATAATTTTTGATCCGCGGCTGCTTAATTCAGGCAGTCTTGTTTCGGAACTGGGTGGTAATGACAATTTTCCAACCAGCCATGCTTGATTATGTGAAGGTATTTGATATTTGTTGACCACTATGACTCACTGCTACCTACACTATTTTGACGTGCATACATACCCGCTGCTTGTAACTAGTCACTCACCATGGTGGTTAATTCACCCACTCTTTTAGGAGGCGATTAAAAGCCATGAAGGGCCCCAAGTGCATCCAGTCGAGGCTTGTGAACTGAAACAGCCACCAAGTTCAGTCGCCAAAACCATCTAAAGGAGCATGGTTGACCACTGGTGACTATTCTTTGTCACTACTAACCATTGAATACCAGTGTCAAGCACTACTACTACTACCTACATTTTTTGTACTTACAATATTGTACAAACATCTAGTCAATCTATGAGCCACTCCTGATAGCCACATCCACTACGATACTATTGCTGGCTGGTGGTTTTGAACATTATTTTATTTTCCCTAGTAATCATTATCAAACGGTTGGTTGACGAGTATTTTTCACAGAGATTGAATCACCAATCACTAATTCTTTGTTCATAGCCAATCCTTATTCCACTTATTATTAGCCAATCTGTTGACCACTACTAATGACCAAGCACCATTCAGAACCATTCTGATTGCTATAAACCGTAAACCATGCATTCTGATTGACTTATTATACCGTAACCGGTTAACCATAGTATGATCAACCATAGCAATTCGATGACCATCATTTATAACCGCTGTACCCTGCCATGCTTATTGCTTCACCACTCCATTGCCAACCCTTTCTCGCATCGATGCCAGGTCTCAGCAGAGCTGAAAGCGGCTGAAGCGCAGGTGGGACCACATAATGCGAAAAGTTGGTGAGATCTTGATGGTTTACAATGTTTTTGTTGATGGTTTACTATGTTTTTGTTGATGGTTTACAATGTTTTTGTTGATGGTTTACGATGTTTTTGTTGATGGTTTATGATAGTTTTTTGATGGTTTTCTGATGGTTTGTTCATGGGTTTATGATGGTTTTATAATGGTTTATGATGGTTATACAACTAGATGGGTTATATAACTAGATGGCCATTTAGATGCTTGATGGCTAATGACAGGGGACATATGATGATAAATGATTGAAAGTGTTTGATATTAACCAACTGGTGGGGGTATCCGTGAATTCAGTATATGAAATCAGCATCTGACGACCATTCACCAACAAATAACCATTGACGAACTGCTCATGATATTAGATGATAATCATCCAGCACTAGCACTGACCAAGCATTTGTTCAATCCCTCAACATGCCACTGTGTCCATGATTGCTGGTCTGATCATGGTTCACAATGGTTCATGTCTGAAGGGGCCTTTGTTGCTCCATGGTTTTCCGGTTGCTTCACCTGGCAATTGACGCCTGGGACCGCTGTCAGACTTGCTGAAAAGCTGAGACCATTGTAGACCACCATTGACCATCGAACGCGACTGCCCTCGACCCGAAAAGAAGCCATGGCTGTTGCTGGTATCATCTCCGAGGTCAATCTGGTGATCTCAATGACCAAATGTCCATGGTCAACCACTTATTTTCATGTGTTCTTCCCTTCAAGAATCTGAATTGCTATTTGGGTGTGTGTGCCAAGCCATAGGATAACCAATGGGCACCACCATTAAAGAATGTTCATTTTACGTTTGAAAACCCTCCGTAACTTGGGGGTACCACGTCATGCCCATGTAGCTGTTTGCCAGTTACGAGCGCAATTAGCGATTTATGCACGGCCACTGGGACAAGAACGAACTACCGGGCGATTCTCCACGGCGCCGTGGGAGGCCAATGGACACGCCTTGCCTGAGGAGACCACGAACGGCCGAGGCTCAACACGTCCCCCTTGACGTGAGATGCACCAACCACCGGGAACTTCAGCATAACTAGCTGGTGGTTTTCAGGGAGCCAAGGAGCCAGGGGTATCCCTAAACCCTGATTAATAATGTTTAATATGGTGGTTTCTCAAAATAGGGGTACCCCTAAATCATCCATCTATAGCTATTTAGTAGTACTAAACCAACCATTTTTTGGGTACCCCTATTTTAAGAAACCACCATATAAATAGGTTGTACCTCTGTTGGTTCATCAAACATGTTGTCTTAAGAACACGATGGTAATCACAAGTATTGACCATCAAAGAATGAGATTTTGCATGATTGACCATCGAATATATAAGGAGATTCAATGACACAGATCTTGGACTACTGCTGATGGTAATTAGATCACATTGATCAAGCATTATCACCAATGACAATTTTAATTGTGTTTTATCGGTTTGTTTCCGTATAGTTGACATGATATCTTTATTATTGAATGTAACTTTGCATGTTGGTTTACTAAAACAAACACTTCTTAAGTCCAAGCAGGTTCGTACGATTCAGATGCTATGAGAATCCCAAGTCACCATCCAACATTTTGTTCCTACAACCGTGTGCAGGGAAACTGCCCACCAGGGTAGGTCAAGTTTAATGGAGAAAGACTGCCATAGTTTTATATGTTTCTGTACCCATGATTCATTGGGCATGATTTGTGTCTCCTTGGAAATTGACCATTACCACACCAGTAGATGCTGATAAAAGCAGCATTGGTGGTTGGTGATGAACCATTCTAGGTTGGTTATAAACCTTTGGCAGCCGGGTATGAACCCGTAACCCATAACAATGATTTTTGCAAACACCGTCCGCTTACAGGGTGGTACGCCCAAACTATAAGTTGATGAAGAAATCACTTTACTTCTATCTACCATAACTAGTAGTTGCAGTAGTTATAAACCAACTTGGCTAAGTAGGGGGTTACCACGCTGTCGGAATTAGGTATTTGTTTTTTGCTTACAGAGTGGTACCCCCCAGTTATCCAGTATTTCCCATAGTTGTAAACCATAATTGGCTAAATAGATAACATAGATAGGGTGCCTCCAGATATTTTACACAGTTTTAAACCATGATTTTGCTTAATCAGCTAGTTAGTTGTGGTATAAACCTACCTTAGTTAGCTAAATAAGTCATCTTCAGGCCTCCACAGCAGCCCCCCTTGTCGCGTGGCACCACAGGTTTCGCCTACGCCACGCTGCTCTACGGCTCTGGCGTTGGGGTTCCAAGCCGCAAGCCGGGTGCGTGGCCTGGGCGGATGTGGGGATGGGTCAAGCTCTTAAGCAACCAATCAACAATATAGGGGGGATATTAATTGGGGATAGTAGTCCTATTGATTGGGGATATAGCTATATTAAAATGATAGTAGTCCTCATAACCAGCTATTTTTTGGGGATATAGCTATTAATTCGTATTAATTGGGGATAGTCACCAAGAAAAATAGCTGGTTCTGAGGGATGATAGTAGCCACAAATATAGCTAACCATCAATTTCATGGGGGATGATAACCACGAATAGGAAAACCATCAATAATAGCCGGTTCATGGTTGATAATAACTAACTATGGATGTTATTGGTTATATAATCCAATTGGCAATGGGTCAATATTAATCAACCAACGAATGGTGAGCGCACGGTTTTGCCCCATGTGGTGGCGTATTCATGTCCATATTCCTAAACGCTTCTCAGTCAAACTCACACATCCCATGGAGAGGGGCTTGGGTGGGGTGGTGGGTTGGGGGAGGGGGAGGCGCAGAGTGGCCAACAACCTCGAGCTCGAGGAAGTGGAAAGAAAGTTGTTCATCATGGACGTATGCTGTGGTTGGTTGGCAGCTTCTCTAAGAAACGAATTGCTATGCCAATGAGGCCGAAGGCTACCTTGCAAGGAGCTCCTGGACCTTGAGAAGATTTGCCCAGTGTGAAGAGAGCTTTGAAGAAGTTTGTGAACACTGACACGTGCGTTGGGGCAAGCGACAGTCAGCCGGCATTGCTCTCAGGTTTGAAATCTTCAGGCATGCCCGTTGTGGGCTCTCGACGCTACGTCGATGAGATGACTCCATTCAAACGAATTGCCGCAAAGATTTGTCTCCGAAGCAAAAGAAAATGCTGGATGCATCGGCCAAGTCTCCTTCTAGGGCAGCCTTGAAACAAAAGACCGGCTACAAAATTGCACAAAGACTGTTGATGAAACCAGGATTGAAAAATCTGCTGGAAGCTTTTGCACTCCTGAGATCAAAGCGATGTAACCAACTCTCTCACAATCCTAAATATCATTTGGATGTTACCCAAGACAGTGAATGGCTCTGGCACTAACAGGCGTGGCAGAAAAGATACATCAACTGGCCCTGCTAATGTGATTTCCACGGCTCCAAACGCGCGTTTACAAGGGACTCGCGCGTTGATTTTGATGTTCAATATAACCATCAATTTCATGAACATTCATGGGGGATGATAACCAAGAATAATAGGGAAAACCGTCAGGAATAACTCGTTAATGGTGAGTAGTAGGGATTGGTATCTAACAATTGTGGGGATAAATGCCAAGTATATGGCGAGCTGGATCAAGCAGTTGATCAACCAATCACGGGGGATACTGAAAATGATTGGGGACAAAATGGCTAATGATGGGGGAACTAGGAGGAGTAGGTGTTTTGACCCACAGCCACGTGGGTATGTTTGAAAAGGCCATCAGAGGCTGGTTGAAGCATGAGATCATGAATGCATGATTTTGTTACCTCAGTAGTTATCCAATCATTAGAGGAGGAACTAAGGGGTCACCAGGAGTTCTTTAACCAGATGACAGCCAATAGTCATCCAACCATTTGTAATTAGTTCTAAGAAAGTGATATGCATCTTGCATGAGCAATCTAAGAACTGATCATGTTTTCCAATTTTGAGATGATCCCTGAATGTTTCTTGCATATATCATATCATATATAGTTCATTTTGACACTTGTTCTCGTCCGCGCTTGAAACCGTTTGGGAGATTGCTGATTTCTCTCAAGAAACCAGAAACAGTTGGAACACAAAATAGCCAAGTGTTTCTCAAGAACTGAAATTGCCTGGACTTTGGTGCAAGTCTCCCCCTGCAATTTTGGATCATTTTGCTGCTACCAACTGCCAACTCACCACACCCTGCAATGTTTCGGGTGGGCTATTCCACCAAGTGTTCCGCGCCCCAGGTGGAATACTTCCTGGGAGCTTTGGTCCTAGGTGCGGCTTCCAGCCAGCCCGGCAAGGTGGTTCCGGTTGAAGAAACCCGTTTTTGCTATTGCGAAAGTCATGTCATACAGTAATTGTTTGGTTTATTTCATTAGGATTCATTAGGGGTATTCTTCGAAAACAAAGCTCCCGCATGAATCCCACTACAACCACTGTAAGACATTGAATCACTTCACTTTTTTTGCGACGTCATCAGAATTTTTGATTCACCAACAGGCTCTTCGGGCATCTCCATACCCGCGAACACGAGATTGTCTCAATGGATATGTCCAGCATCCAACCGTGAACAAAGCATGCACCTGCCTTTGGAGAACCAGCAAGGTGAAATATCCCACCACCACAGTATCTTTGGAGACTCACTGGTTTGTTCGTTGGTGGCAATGTGCCCCGCAGATTGGAGTCGTGCCTTTGCTTTGCCGTTCGGTGTGTTTTCATGCGTTTTCCGCTACACTTTGGTACTGTACTGTATTTTCCAGCCATCGAACATAGTCATGGAATCACGTTTCATTCGCAAAGGAATCATGTTGGTGATACATCTCATGATATCGAACCACAGTGGTCATAATGATGGAACATGCACGTTATAGATAAGTCGCCCACAACTGGTTGAATGTTGCATCGCTATGTTGAGCAGACAGTAACACCCTTCAAGTGTCTCCAAGCACCGGGGCCTGTGAGGTTGGTCTTTGCTTGCCAATGGATGTCAAGAAGAACGTTTGCTGCTGCATACAAAGGAGAGCTGGTTGGAACACCAATAGGTGGACCCCCAGTTGAACAATGTCAGGCCAGGATGCATGGCCCCCCCTGAAGGTTGACATCATCAGAAAGTTTTTAAGCAAGACATCACTTTTCTGAAGATGATGAAGGGTTTGTTAGCCACGAGCATGGATAATTCTTTGAATCTGGCGGCACAAGAGCAGCGGTTGTGTTTTAATTTCGATCCTCACACAAGTCTTTTGGTTTGCCCTGTCTTGTTTGGATTCCTGTACCTAGGTTTCACAACAAGCCGCACATGTTGAGCCCGATTGACCAAAAACAAAATTTAGACTCAAATCATCCATTGTTTCCATGCTATGTTGAAATGCATGCATTTAATTTATCACGCAAATCATGACTGGCTGGGCCATGGTTTCCGCTTTAGTTCTCCAAGGGCTTGTTTACTTTGACTGGTTATGAACTGACCTTGCATGAATGCCAGCAAATTCTTGTCGTAAAGAGAGAACCTTCCGCATTCACAATGACATTCATTGATCATTTGCAATCATCGCAAAGCAGCATCAAATATCAACAATGATGAATCAGCATCAACCATCATCAGACAACCATCAAATAACCATCAAATGGTATGGTACCAACCATGATGCATGTTGCTATTATTTCAAAGCATCAGTGTGGCAAGCCCAGTGCTGTAGCGCTCCAGGATGTGCCAGAAGTCTTTTTGGATGTCTTGCAGACCTACTGGACCTTGCATGAGGTGCGGGCTTTGCCCTTGTGGAGCAGCAGTAGTCATGGTCGACCATCGTCAACCATCATCAAGGATCAACGCAAACCATTAACCCATTAGTCACTAATGACCACCGTTAACCACATATATTGACCACATCATCTAACCATCAACCAATCAATCACTATTAACCAACGTTAATCACATATATTATCCATATATCTAATCACATATATTATCCATATGCAAAAATCTCAGCAGTTGTTTTTGCCACATGACTAGTTTCAAGCATGGTGTCAGGTGGAGTATCTCAATGCCGACCGGTCCTTGTACTTCGACAAGGAACAGAGTCGGTTCCAGGCGCGGTGATGGATGGTGGTGTCCCAGAGAGCGCTGACCTTGAAAAACCGGGGGCTTCTCCATGGTGAGTTGGGGCCGATCAACTGACACAGAGGGAGGTATCATTCTGACGTAAAACATCAAGCATACTGTCATCGAGATTATCGATTTGATACATCATGATGCTTCATGTAGGCGATCTTTGTAAAACATCAAGCATACAGTCAATCATGTAATCACGTAGGTGATAATCATGATGCTTCCTGATTTGCATGCAGTCATCGAGATGGTCACTGACAGACAAGATATAATGAAGTATCGTTTTGATGAGTGTTTATTTCTCGGGGTATCATGGTCTAGCTGTTTCGTTGTGCCTATGAATATGGTGAATGTCACCGGTTACTAAGTGGGGATTCACGTACAAGTACCCACTAATTACTAGACATCACTGATCATTATTTGATGTTTCTCGGCACCAATGATTTATCAACCATGGCTGGGCATCTCGCGGCGAATCTTGGCAATTTGATTAGTACGCATGTGAAGCATGATCAGTAGGAGGTGGGGCCCCCAAACTCTTAGTTGATTTATACACAAAATAAGTGTGTGTATATATTTATAAATATAATATATCCACCTAAATATAGCTGTGTCTACCAGAACTGCTAACTTCCCAAAACTTCCAAACCAACATAGCTAACAGTTTGGATACTACGCATCATCATTCTTGTGATGGCTCATCCAGTGGTCGAGCGGCTCAACCTTATGATGGCCATTGCATTCATTGTGCGGATCACCTTTTCCCCCTCCTACCGGAGAAAGCCTATGTCAGTAAGACGAAGGATCTTGTAGATCTGGGGGAGCCATTGGCAAAGCCCAAGAGTGCTGGAAGCGGAAGGAATTCTTCAGCAGGTTCACCAGCCGTCAAAGTTCGTTGTCCATGCTGTGTCGCATTGTTCTTTCTGCTTACAATTTTTAGGGGTGCCCGCTAAGATACAATGTTGCATTGATTTCACATGATCCGCCCGCCTTTGGATTGTGTAATATGCATGTTCTTTGTTGCTCAGAAATTGCGTGCATTCATCTTTTGTTGTGGGTCAAAATATGTCAAAGCCCTGTACTCCTGCCAAACACCAAAAATGAAGTGAATGGTTCGTATACGAAAATCCCACCAAAGCATGAAGAACATGGTCGTTTGTTTCCTGGGATTTTCATCTACCCATCGTTGGTTGGTTGACGCCAAGCTCTATAGCCATTGTTTGTTTTCGAACCCTGCGATAATTCTGGCGTCCAAGCTGTTTGACTATCTCAGCTCAGGCAGTGTTCACCAAGATCCAAGTACTGTCCTGCACGGATTATTCAAAGGCGAGCCCCGCATGGCGAGTTGCACAAGTCCAACATTTAAGAGGCAACCTGGATAGTTTAATGCAGCCTGATTTGTTTTCCAAATGTGTAGCTGGGGCTCAGAACCAACCCGCTAAAGAATAGGGAGGCAAATTTCCCAACAGCTCAGTATTTGGTAGTTTGGTCATAGTGACTAGGGATGTGAGCAACGGTTGGGGGTTGCAGGGTATCAGCATGTACCAGCAGCCATCATAATATTTGTCAACCAGCGCTTTGCTTTATTTACGTGAAAAAATCGAAGGGGAATGGCATCTTGCCAATGAGTCGGTTGGTATATCCAATGGTTGAGCCTAGCTTTTACTACCCGGCTAAGTTTCGGAGTGCTTATGAAAGGCAAATCATTCAGACCATCAATTACAATTCAAACACAATTCGCATTCATCGATGACTAGTTGGTGGCTTGATTGAAATTTGTGATTCTCCTGAATCATTACAAGTATACACAACTCATCTACATAGGTTTCCTTCTGTAGACACACAACTTTTTTTGATTTTCCTATTAAAACCTTAAATGGTCGCTTGGTTGACTTGCGCGTATTTTCTCCATGACGGGATTCGACCACCAGCTAAAGCCAGATGTCTCATGGTGGTTCACGATGGCAATGCATTGTTCCCAAGATTCGTCAGGGAGAATGATGAGAATGCATGAGGATCCATGAGAATAAGGTTGGTATATGGTGGTTTCTCAAAATAGGGAACCCACTAATCATCCCCAAATAGTCTGTTTTAGATGATCCATGGGTGATATTAGGGGTCCACTAATTTGAGAAACACCCATACAACTCCATAGTGATGATGTAGCACCAGTACTTCAATGGTTGAGCAGGGACAGCCATGGCGCAATGCCAAAAAGTCGAATCACCGTCAGGTCCTCATGATGGATCTGGACATGTTGGTGCGCGGGAACCTTGATGAACTCTTCCACTTACGCTGGAGTCCAAGATGGATTTGCGTTGGATTTGGTTGGTGTTTGATTGACATGTTTCATTTTCCCTAGTGCTACCAAATGGCTGGTTGATTAATATTTTTCATAGTGGTTAACAAGTTTACATTGTGGCATGGTACAACGGGATGGTGCAGCATGGGGTTCATGGTTAGTATTGGTTCAGACCAAGAACCACCAAAGGAGCTAAAGAAATTAATGATATAACCAGCTCACCCTGACTGGTTAGTAGATTCAGTATTGGTTAATGTTAACTGATGTGGGATTGCCAACAACCCATCAACTATATAGCTAGATTTTTTGGTAGCCAGACGAGTGTTCAGTATGTTTGAATAGTATTGGCTAATGACAGGAGCTTACCAACTATAACTCGTGATTCCCAACGGCTAACTAGCTGGTACAACTTTAGATGAACGGGTGTGATAGGGGGTTTAGCGGGAAGAACCACCAAATAGCCAGAATGTTTGGTTGTAACCAGCTACCCATGCTTGCACAATCATTTGATTGGTGATATCAAGTGTAGCCTCAAACAACTCCATCGTGTACATCATCCAAAATAGTGCAACGTCATGCTGTGCTCCATGTTCAAAACATCGAAGTGGTGGGTGGTTTTTGGGATGGACAAGCCCCCGCTATGACTTGATCCAAAGCTGTGCACCTTGCAGGGAAAGCACCTGGACTCGAAGAACATGTTGTTCCCTGTGGTGGAATCTTTACTGTCCTAGAAACAAACATGGACCCTACCAACAGGTTATTTCAATCGGAAACAAGTCATCCCCCGTTTGGGAGGGTCTGTACTGGTTTCCAGGAGGTATTTTTTTTGCTGAATTTCTACCGCATGATTCCTGAAATGCCAGGGTTTGTTTCTTCCCCAATCTCCCGGAATCATGTTGAATCTTCCCCATCCCAGACCTTCCACTTTGCCAAATCGCCAGGAAACTAGCATAGACCTTACCAAAAGGGTATCCTAATAGCTGGTCTTCGAACCCCCACTTGGTGGTTTCTCAAAATTTGGGTTCCCCTATTATCAACCCCTACAAATGCTTGATAAATCTGGTATAAATGGTTGCAACCATTATATAAATCAACTATTTTGAAAAAACATGCATACAAGCTCTTCTCCACCATTATCAATGGTAGGTATAACCCGCATTATATGTGTATTATTAATTAATCGTTGTAACCCCTATTTGGGAGAGTTTGTGTTAGTTTCTAGGAGTGTCTCCTTTCCAGGCGCTCCAGCTGCCCTGAAACGTTGCTCAGGCGCCAGGGAGCACTGACTGGTGATGTTTGGACGTTTGGCATGGCTGAAGGTGATCGATGTTTCGGTTGGAAAGGAAGATCCATCAGTGTTTAGTGCAACATATGTATTTGATGCATTTTGATACAAGTAATACTGTTCTTTAACATGATATATGTGATAAAATCAATGTTGAGTAACTCTTTCCATTGTCAAAGATACGAATTTATGAAATGATTATTGACCTTTGGTGAATGATATTGAGTGTTTGGTTTAGGTAGGAATGCTATGATTCGTCAAATAGCCTCTGTATATGGGGGCAACCTAATATGCTTATGTGGGCGTTTCTTAAACATGAACACTTTAGAGTAGTAAACCAACCATTTGTGGAGCTCCCTTTTGTGAGAACCCCCCATTTAGAACCTCGTGATGTACTAGCGTATACTTCGACTTTCTGCAGAGTTCTGTCGAGCTTGGGCAGCAGCACACAAATGGGTACGACTGCTCCCAACCAACTATTTGCTTCTGCCCTATATGCTATGATCACAATTCAACGGGGCCTCGGCTACGTTGCGAAACGCAGTGGCTGGACCGTCGATTTGTATCGTTGTTGCGCATACCCAACAGCGTTGGACTTGCTCACTGTCGCCTTGGTGAAGACGACCTTTTTTCGAGAGGTTTTGTCGCAAATTTTCCATCAGGTGTGACTTGTTCAAGGACTTTGGTCAGTCAAATGCGGCTGGGAGATACGCGCCATTTGTGAAGGGAAAGCGCCACTATTTGTGGTATGATTGGATGGGTCTTTTTGAACGGATTTCACTAAATCAATGGGTGCTTCCTAGTCGCCCTCAACGGGTAATCCTCAAAAAAATGCTGTGTAACTGGCGACAATGTTGGGAGAAAACCAGTTACCAGGATCAAATTTCAGATGAGCATAAAATTGTGCAAGACAACACTCTAATCGGTCAAGTGAACATTTCAGCGGAGCTGCCGATCCTAATTTGTTCGGATCCGTAGCACCAGTACCGGATTTCGTTGGCTCGGCCAGATATCAAATGAACTGCTTATAGAGAAAGTGTTCAGAACGTAGATCCATCCCAGACTGGAAGGGTAGAAAAGCATCAGCCGTGTATGGCTAAAGCATGGTTATCTCATGGATCTTCCATTGCAACCAGCCTGGATGTCCTTTTAGTGCCTGACTGTGGTCGACCATATGGTACCACTTGCAAGGACGTGAGCAGCCAGAACACGGGGGTGACTATGTATCCGAGGACGGAGGTATGGCTGGGTCATGTTTTGTTGGATTTCCAGGACCTTAGTGACTTTGTGTTGACAGGTTTAAACATGTTGTATGTTCCTCAACATTTTGAATAGTTGGCTGGTTGATTGACTAAAATATGTTTCGGAAGGTTGAAACATGTTTGAAACACGTTGAAACAGCTTGAAACAACCAAGCAGAGATCTTATAGATGAGATATGGGTTTACCGTCTTGAAATGACTACGAAAATGGCGATATTGAGGAAGACAATGTTCAACGGGACTCATGTCTGATCAATGATGTCAAATCACACCGGCGATGGTAAAGTGAGCGGCTGTTGATTCTTTTGGATCTACCATCATCAGATGTGGAATTGGATTCTTTCATAAACAAAGGAACCTTCAATTCAGCGTTAGAATTCCTTTGCTTATTCCTTTGGATGAAAGATGATTTGAATCGGAATGGCTGTTCATTCCTTTGGATCCTCAGATTAGATTCTATCCAAAGAATTCCAAAAGAATTGCGAAGATTTGTTCTTCATTAGATGGTGGATTGTTTCAGAAATCACTGCGAACTTCGGTACCGTTGTCTGTTCACCACTGAAGCTTCGGACATGTTCGGACCTGTCTACGTCCCAGCGATGGAAGGTCTGCAACACACCAGCAGCAGCAACAGCTTCCGACTGGGTGTTTCTATTGTTTAATTTAAATTTCTTATTGAGGAAAACAAGTACGAAATGAAAAAAATGAATACAATTACTCTTGCAATATCTGGAAATTAAGATTGATGCATATTTCTTATGTGAAGAAATCAGTATCAAGGTTTTACGTGTCTTGTTTACGTTTGAAGTGTTTGTCAACAAAATCAGGCTTTGCAAACTACGTTCCGAGGTGTCGGTCACCTTTGGCCATAAAATCCGGCCCTTAGCACTGGAGTCCTAGGGGAATCTAGAGATTCCTTTTGCTTATCTGTATGGCTTATACCCACTAACTTAGGTTTTTAGTGTTTTTGGGATATGATTGATTGACCATATAACTTATAACCACTAAAAAAATATTTTTAGCAAGGGATCTATAAGCCACCAAGTTATATACTTGGTATGACTTGATGTTGATGACGTTTGATGACTAATTCATGGGAGATGATGCCGATGACATTTGATGATTTTTTCTGACTAATGGGTTTAGTTGATGACTACCTAAATAGTCTTGGGTTGTTGATAGTCATTGATGAAACTAGATCATCAATAACTACGCAATAATGATCATGATCATCCATGATTAAGATCTATTGACTTATTAGATTGATGAGTCGATGAGAATCGGGATCAGTTGATTTTTCTATCATCATTAATGATGAAAATACATTGCCACTTAGGGCTGGAATATGATTTTTAAGGGTGTGCTGGGACCGGATGCGCCGCAGGACTTCTACAAATCTCAAGGGGTCCAAAGCTCAGTTGATGAAGCTTCTGACCAAGGAGTATTTGGTTGGTGAAGCAGCGATTTGGAGCTACCAGGGCATCCCTAGATCTTGTTTAAGGAGGAGGGGTTTGGAGCTACCTGGTTTGACATGTGTGTTTTTCCTTGATAATCATTGACATGGTTGGTTGATCAACTCGTCTTTTTTCATTGGGGCTAAAACCACACACTAGACAAGTATCATGTGCAATCAATCAGGCCAATTTGCTTGGCCACGAACGAGCCAACTAATAGCAATTAAGGTCCCAATCACTAATCACACAAAAAAAGACGGTTTTGATTGTCAGCTTTTCACAAGGAAGCAAGCAGACCCGACCAGTATTGCTATTGCATAGTATCATTCAACCTGAAATAGGTAGATGAACATTCCAGCTTTCGCAACATTCTGTTTATTTTGGGGATGGGATTAGCCAAGGGTCCAAGATGTTTCCCCATACCAATATGTTTGTTGGACATCACACATATTTTGAGTGGTGGGAACTTTCGTTGCTGAAGATATTTTGGTGCTGGAGGTTTGTCACTGATTTTTTACAATAACGACTTTTATGCGGTAAGCATTCCTAGCAATGGTCAAACATTTTTGGCCATACTCGAATATGCTCAAACATCATTGGCCATGGTCAAACAGTTTTGGCCAAACTCAAATATGCTCAAACATCATTAGCCATAGTCAACCGTGTTCAACTATCATTAGCTATACTCAAAGCATACTCCAACACCGACCATAATCATCCACCATCACGAACTTGACAACCGGCTTGTGCCTGAGGATCAACTGCGTTGTTTCAAACAACTGGGTTGTTTTCTTTACACTGGAATAATCAAACCATGGTCAAACTGCATTGTTTCTCCAACAATTCCAGTCTGGCTTGTGGTTTCAAAGAAAAATGTTTTCCCACAAATATTATTTGTACCTTGTTGATAACTTTGGCTTGTGGTCAAACATTTTCTCCTTTCAAAAAATAGTTATTAACAAATGGTTTGTTGACAAACATATTTTCCAGGGGGTCAAGCCACCAAGCAGCAACGCCACCTGACTCTCGCACGACCTGAGGATGCTATGAACGGTGGCATGAACGCAGGTGTCGGGGTCCCCGGTTCGAGGGCAGCGAATGGGCGTCCAGCTGCGTGAACTGAACCAGTTCAGGTGAGCGCAGCCGCAGGAGTTGGCCACATGGCAGGCCGGGTCGTACATGGGTCTTAAGAACCAACCAGACTGTATGTGTCACTTTGGTGACATGAAGCACTTTGAAGAAACCTAGTTTCACCACATGATGGTTTCTTAAGCCATCGGGAACCCCCTAGAATGGATGGTTTAGTACTAAAGTGACTCACAGTGGATGATTTGGGGGTTACCCCTATTTTGAGAAACACACAAATCAACACTGATATACTTGTCAATCAATTTATTACTTGTTGATAACTTATATTTGATATACCTTGAAAATCCTCTGCTGCAAAATTATCGCTCGCAGCCAAAACAACAATAGTTATCGCTCGCCGTGTGAAAGATCGCTCGTTCATAAAATTATCGCTCGCAGAGTGCATTGAATGGTAGCACAAATAGCTGGACTTGGCGTGGCCGCTGCATCAGCATCAACTGATGACAGACAAAGATAAACACAGAGAACATCCCAGTGAGTCAATGATGAAGCAACATCCCTCTCAAGCAGTGCTATCAGCAAATATCAAGTGATTCAATTGGTCGGGTGATTGAATCCAATCATTGATCCTGGTAACCAGTGTAATCCATTTCGGTCACGATCGCATCTCTATTGCAGAAGTTGCGTTGAATTGCGGGAATTGTAGGATGCTTGCTTAGAGAACAATCCAGCTCGTGCTAAAGATCTTGAAAAAATGTGCGACTTTTTTAACGCTCTTTCGCCGGTGTTTTACGCTCTTTCGACGGGTTTTTACGCTCTTTCAAAATCAGTGATTTTAAGTTTGAGTGTTGTTGTTGCAAAAAAACCAAGGGAAGATTGTCAGAGTTGATCCCGTGCTCACATGATGATGATGATGACGACAGTGACTGTGAGGAAAGTGGTGATTGTGATGATGATGACATTAGAAGTGGTCATGATAGTAATGACGACAATAGTGTAACCGGATTTTGGCGATGTATAATATTGATGATCGTCCTGATACTGATGTGATAATGCTGGCTGCTGATGTTACTTACACAGATTGGTTCCATCAAAGCCATTTCCATGAGCCAAAAGCATGGACAAAACACAAAAAAACATGAAAAAAACATGGAAAACATCAAAAGGTGCTCGCGAGCAATAATTATCGCTCGCAGCCTGAAAAAGCAATAATTCCTGAAAGAACAATAATTTTGCATGCTTTGGATTACTCAGGTATTTGTTGATTCAATTTATATTTGATATACTTGTTGATCAATCTATATATTTGTTACTTGTCAATCAATTTATATACTTGTTACATCAATATATAAGTGATTATAGTGTTACATGTTTATCCTTCTTAACCAATGGGAACATACAAGTGATTAACAAACAAGTGTAACTAATGTAACATTTGGGAAATATTAGTTAAGCAACTACTGGTTGCACGTGTTACTAATGATCAACTAAATCTGCACTTTTCCCCAATAGTGACATACGGTTGACTAATATTGTTCATAGCGGTTGTAACCACCAACCTGTCAATTATGGTTAATCAATTCTCTAATTGATTAATGTGACTGGCTTGATTTCATACTTTATATTTTTTATTGGATGATTTTGTTGGTTTCAGAGTTGATCATGACGATTTAGTGGCAAATAACGATAATTTTCCGATTAACTGGCTGGCGGTTTGAGTCGATGATGTTTGTGTTTTTAACCATACCTTGGGATGGAAAATTAACTCATCCACCACCCACCATTTCAAACCACCTTTTGTGTTGTCAACCACCTTTTGTTACCTTGGGATTATTATTTCTAATTGACTTAAGCATATGTTTGGGATGGAGCCATTTACCACCTCCCAATAGAATTTCCTGGGGCGAATTGTACCTAGGTTGCAAGGAGTATCATACGAAGATGCGAGTTGTGTACACGGATACTTGATCAACTAATGTACATAGTTTACATATCCATATAAGTGTATATGTACATTGTTGTACTTGTTTGTACGCATGTATTTTTTTAGATGTAGGCATCAACGGTCATGGTTGCGACCAATTACCAGCTCATGTCTCCATTTCATCGGCGCTTAAACCATTATCAGCATCAAATGAGCAATCATTTACTATGAACGAGTCACCAATTTGCAGTACCATCAGTTATCCTTGAGTCCATCAAATAGCCAGTATTAACCTCGCTTGTCACCATGTCTATTTTCAATACTGGCTTAAATACATGCTTTTTCAAACGTGGTTTAACCATATCCATTACTGATGATGGTTTCATTACGGTCAACAAAGGTTACCAACCATTAGTTATCATTTGCACATCGAGCTCAAGTAGTTGCTTGACCTACTAACCATCCAAATTCACTCTTCCCATCAAATAACCATAGGTCAACTCTCAATGAACCAAAGTTCAACCGTCAACTTACCATTGTTTCAGCATCCTTAATTCGCCATCAATCAACAATCATGTCACCATCACTATCAACCCTCAACCACCACTATCAAGCACCAATATCAACCATCATTTCACCAGCAATATGGCTGTGGGTCAAAACCCTTAGTCCCCTGGTCCCCCTATCATTAACCATTGTTTCTCTTACTATTGTTAGTTATTTTCCACCATTATTGTGGGTGAACTGCTTGACCCATAGCCATATCAACCACCACTCTCAACCACCAATAAATCTATTAACGACCAATATCAACCATCACTTCACCACCAATATGAACCACCACTATCAACCACCAATATCAACCATCCAACTTCGGGGCACGGTAGGGACACCGCGATGGCCGTCGTTTCTCAGTTGATGCTCCTCGAACCCAACCTGCAGATCTACCATCGCATGTGCCGCGAGATCGAGGCCGGGGCCGCCCAGGGTCGTCGGTGGTGCAGCCAGGGGGATCCCTAGAGGCCAGGGGAGGCCGGCGGTGTAAGCAGATGTGGCGAGCTGGGCCAAGCTGGGTCAAGCAGTTAGCCAACAACCATGGGAATCTATAATTATGGTCAATGATAGTTAATAATAGGGGATAATCACCGACATTAGTGGTGAAACAATAATGGTGAAACAATATAGTTTGATGGGAATTTCTATCGATAACTATGCTTAATAATGGATAGTAGGGGATGATCACCATGAATAAGGGTGAAAACACTACGTATATGGCGAGCTGGGTCAAGCAGTTAGCCAACCAATAATAGCTGGTGAATGGTCAAAGATAGGGGAGCCCTTGCGGCTCAGACCGTCCCGTGGTAGGTGCTGTTGACCGGTGCGGGCGCCGGGACCGATTGAGCCATGGATTTACATGCTGGCGTGAAAGAGAGTGTCATCTCTCTGCTGCGATCGAATGTTTTCAGAGACCATGTTTGCCCTACAGTTGACAGTCACACTCTGCTGGTACGTGTGGTGAAGGTGGATTCTATGAGAGCTGATTCTAACATTGTCTGGTGCACGATTCTGGATGATGAGAACCAATACATGCGAAAAACGATCTTCGGTGTTGATCTTGTGACATGCCAATGTGAACAAGACAATCAGGAAAAGGATGTTAGAGTGAAGTTCTCTGATGCCCAGTGGAACCTGATTGCTTCAAAGTGTGAAGATGTCATCCTTTTGGGTGCTGTCCATGAATCTGGAATCTTGGATGTTTCTGGATTTTCCTCAGCCATTCTCCCGGCAAAATGCAACGATAATGATGACACCATCCCTTCCGAGATCAGAATCTTGGAAATGTTTGCTGGCGGCTTTGGAGGATGGGCACATGCTGTTCGTGCGATGGCAGGTGAAGGTATCCCGATCCATGTAGGCAGTGCAATCGACATGGATGACATGGCATGCATAACGTACATGAAGACACATCGTTTGAATTTCCTCGCAATGAATGCTGAGGAGGCTTGGAAGTATTTGCAGGAACATGACATGCAGAGCATGGTATCCTCCATTCTCTTTCGTGCATCCGTCCAACATAAGTGGTGGATTACCTTTGCACTAAGGGTGATTCATGAATGTGTTTGCTTCAGCGCACCATGTCCGGCATGGAGCACTGCAGGGGCTTCTCCTGGACTGGAAAGGCATGATGGAATGATTTTCCTAGTAACACTAACGATCCTTGCTGTCATCCGCCCAAAGATTTGGGCATCCGAGAACGTAGCAGCAATTGCTAGGCACCGTCATTTCAAGATCATCTTGGATGTGATTCAATGGGCGAACTACAGGTTGGTTTGGAATGTGTCGATGGATCTTTCGGATATCTTGCCTCATCAGCGTGATCGATGCTTGATGGTTGCCGTTGATTTGTTTGACAGATCTTGCAGTCTCTTCAAACCCGTCAAGTGGCCTGCACAGAAGCACCTTTCATTGAAGAAATGTCAAATCATCATGGAGTTGAGTGATCTCATTAGAGAGCAAACCAAGTTGACCCCGGAGGAACTCTCTGCGTATTTGGACCCCAAATACATGCCACAGTCCTTCACAGGTGACAGAAGGAAGAGGACTATTCGTGACATGCTGCAGTACAGAATGAAAACGGTTGATGACATCATGAGCTGTGTTCTCACAACTTATGGCAATCCGTTCACATTGGATACAAGACTGCTGCAGGAACGAGGCATCTTTGGCTCGTTGCTTCGAACTGGAAACAAACTGAGGAAGATGGCCATTCCGGAGTTGTTGATGCTACTGGGTTTCTTGGATCGGACCTGGATGCCTGATGACAACAAGAAAGCTGTCTTCATGATTGGAAATTCCATTTCAGTGCCTCATGCTTTGATTGTCCTCGTCAATGTGCTGCAGATCATTCGTGCCGATGATGTGATTGAAGAACCCATTGACTTGTTCATGCGTATCTTCAAGAAACGTGTCACGAATGAGAACATCACCATCAAACCTGAAGAAGGGGGCATTGTGTATGAGATGATGTCAACGGAGTATGTTGATTGTCCTGCCACCCAAGCCATGTTTGAATTTCACATGTTGAGAATTGACACGCCAACTCAGAAGATTCAATTCCTGTGCCAGTTGGACATTTTCCTTAAGGATATGTTTGATGCATTCTTCCATATCGCAGAAGGACACTCTCTTGTGTTCCAGATTGAAGGTGCCACGAATATCAAACTGCCTTTAGGCCAGCATATCAAGATGCCTGATGACAATTTTCGTCTCTTGTATGATATGCCTCTCACACTCAAGCTTACTGAAAAGGTCATTGAAAGCCATGATCTGCCGGTGATTCTGGTCTTGACCCCGCAAGGAACTATGATCATGCAAAGGGCTGAGTGTACCTATGTGGAAGATGTTTACTGTGCAATCCAAAACACGTCGCTCTCAATCACTGCTGCGCAAAGCATTTTCGACGTCATGGGGAGGGAGATCATTGGTGACAAGATTTGCCCAAATGTTGTCTTTGTTGGCCGAAATGAACATGCCATGAATCCTACTGCAGTTCCCTTTTGTGAATACTGGGAATTCTCACAGGACGGCGGCATTTTCTTTGCCAATTGCACCCCGAGATGTTGCAGGTCCGTTGTGCAGTGGTTGAAAGACAATGGAATTTGGGATTTTGTGAAGTCACTTGGATGGATCTTTTGGACCGAAGCTGATGTCGAAGAAGAAGGCAATTCGTCAAAGATCATGCTTTCTCCGCATCCAAACAGCATAGCATTGGGAATGGGTAGTGTCATGTCGACTTTGATTGCCAGGATTTTCCGATGCTACCTCTACTCTCATTGTCACATCACTGCAGATGGCATCCGTGTGCGAATCAAATTGTGGGATACCTGGGTTTTTGATGAAATCATTTCCAGGGACATGAAAGGGGAGTTCATCCTTCGGGCATGGAATCTTGCAAATGCTTGGTTCAAAAGAGATGCACCTATGCGGTTGATCATGCGAGGAAAGTACATCAATCCTGACTTTGAATTGACCACGTATGAATCCAACATGAATCAGGAGAACAATAGCTACCCAATCCACATGCTTCTTCAACTGAGAGGAGGAGGTAAGATTGAAAACGCTGAACTGGGTATCAAACTCAAAAACGACATCGCAAGGTTGCTGCTTAGCCTTGGGTGCGAGTTGGGGGAAACATCCAGCTATGTAGAGAGACTCATGGATCAAGCAGGATCAACGGCTTTGCAATCGATTGCCAAGCTACCAACATCACATCTCAAGTATGAGGCAATCCAGAAATTGTCGCAATCTTTGAATATGAAGGTCCCAGGAATGCAGCAAATCAAGAACCAGAAGAAAAAGCAAACCGACAAAAGAGCACAGAAAAACCAATTGGCTCAATCAACAGTGTATGCATCGCAATACCGTGTTCAGGAGGGTTTCCTTTTGAACGAAGACGGAACACCCTGCCAGTCATGCAGTGCACTTCGCAAGGGTGCAAGTGGTGTGGCACTCATGGATTCAGAAGAAGCAGCTTCTTGGACAGAACCGGGAGTCAAGTTATCTCAGGATGAGTTGACCTTGCTGATCATTGGTGCTTGTGCCAATTGCCGTCGTAGCGGAAAAGAACGAGTCAGTGTCCCTGTGTATGATGATGGTGGGAAACCTGCGGTTTTATCGTGCTGTAGACACGATCTTGGCAACAAGACTGCAAAGATTCACCAACCAAAAGACATCGAAATCGAAGTGCAATCCACATCAATTGTTGCAATCACTGCCTTTCATGATGAGATGCATCCGGAGCAATGGCAGAAAATCATCCAAGCTCCGGTGAGAGCTACAATTGCAGAATTGAGTGAAATGGGGTTCCCATCGCAGTTACCTTGCCCGCCATGGGGTCGCAGCTGGCGACTGGGCACCGCAAAATCGACACCAGAGTTGGCGTCATCGGTCCAGTATCATGTGCGAATTCCTGAAAAATGCCTCAAAGATGCATTGAGATTATCTGGACAAAAAGGTATATACCTCACGCCAAAGACGGATGGTAAGGTTGCTAGTTCTGATTATGGGGTGATATGGATGGATCAACCCTTGGAGCAAATCAAAGTTTTGGCTGCTTCAATCGAGGGCTCCCTTGGACTTGTGAAAATCATCAAAGGTCGTGCTTCAAAAGCCAACTGGGGCATTCGTACCACCAAGGAGAGTTTTAGTGCTGCCTTCACTGAGCTCAAGCCAGGAGCAACCAAACCAAACCACGTGGTCCCGAGTTGCTTTGCAAAGATTTCCCCCACTCCAAAGGGGGCAACGATGGAAGATGTTGCAAAGTGGATCAATCGTCAAGGATGGGAGGCGAAGCCAATTCGTCCCTTAGGTGATTCCATTTGGCTTGTCGGTTTTCAAGATAAGTTGGAAGAAACATGGGCCACATGGAATTCGCAATTGATGTTGATCAGCTGGTTGCCCAAGAAAGACAGCAAACCTGAGTCAGCCCTTGTTGCGGGACAAGTCCCAAAGAAGTCAATGCATAGTGTGCCGAACATTACCCCAGAGGGTGATGCATGGGCTGCTTTCATTGCCAAGAATGGATCATCGGGCTTGGCAGTAAGTTCTACAGCTGGACAAAAAGCATCAACAGCGCAGCAAGTCGCAAGAATGCCAGAAGGTCCAATTGAGGACCGCTTCAAAAAACATGATGAACAATTCGCCTCAATGCAACAAGCAATCGAGACTTTGAATAGTCGCATGGAAACCACACAGGCTGAGCAACAACAGTTTCAGTCTAAGGTGCAGGTTGAGTTTCAGAAGGTTGATGCAGGAATCAAAGCTCAGATCCAAGAGCTTTCCAGATCCTTCGGTGAATCAGTTGAGAAAGCAATGAGTAAACAGGACAAGCAATGGAATGCATCCTTCACTTCGTCGATAAGTGAATTGAAGCAGTTGATTCTTCAGAGACCCATTCCGAAGAAAAAGGCCAAAGTCACGAAGCCGCCAGGATCGCAACAGGAACCTGAGGAAATCGAGGATGACGATGAAAGTTGACTACTCAGAGTCAACTCCACGAAACATGGTCGATTTGGACAATCATCAAGCCAGTTTGCATGCACTTTTTGTAACTTCCATAGTGTAGTTGCCAGTGCGATCCACACCATCATGATTGGAATGAATTGTGGCGTTTGTGAACGTCATGAGCAAATGCCATTTGTGATGGAAGTGTGTACAATAATACATTCATCCGAATTTTTGCATTTTCGAATTCCTTGCTCCGAAGCATACGCCAACTTGCCTTCGAGAAGATGTCAAATAGCGCTTTTCAGCAGCTGTACCATATGGGATATCCATGAAAATCTTGGGTGTCCAATTTTGCATTCATGTTTGGGTGACCTTTTGGATTGCAATCTGCAGCTGCACATTTTTCTTGACATTCACCACCATAGATACCCGCATCCTAATCCCATTTGCTGTGGTCAACTAGGATATCTACATGCAACAAGGATTGGAGAGGCGTGCAATCCAGGGCCTACTCATACTGAAATTAAAATCTGCGTCACGAATCCGACAGCCGTGGTTGGAAAAATGGCTAGCCTGCGTGAATTGCAGTCACATATTTACATGCTCAGTGAAACTTCGGCCACGCCACTTGCTCAAAAGCAATGTAACAAGGAATTTTCAAAAGAGGGATTTAGAACTTTTTGGTCTGCCCCAGTGCAGGCGAAACGTGAAACTGCTGATGGAAGACCGTCGTTGAGAGGGGATGCCAGTGGTACCGCAATCCTATCAAGAATTCCCATGCAATCCTTTAAAGGCCATATCCCCGAAGTTTTGTGGAACACGGCAAGAGTGTCATGTGCGGTTGCCAACTTTTCGCAGTGTCAAGTTTTATTTGTGTCTGTTTATGGAGTTCCGATAGGAGCATCTTCGAATGTGAGATATGCCAATGAGTTGTTGCTCACATATATTCTTCAAATTGTATCTCAATGCAAGATGCCTTATATAATTGGAGGAGACTTCAACACTGATGTCACGGCTCTGCCAGCATTTGCCTTTTTCAAGCAACAAGGAGCAGTAGAAGCTTTTAGTTACTTTGAACATTTGTATCAGAAAGATTTAGGCTTTACGTGCAAAGGTGCGACCAAGAATGATACATGTATTATTCACCATTCACTTCTTCCGTTGGTGAATAATGTGACAGTTGCAGATTTCCAGGATTTTTATCCGCATGTTCCTTTGATTCTCACGTTGGATCTTTCATGTTCAATTTATGAACCTGAGCGTTGGGATACTCCAATGAGCTGGGCCAAGTTCCAAATTGACCATGATGTTTTTCGACAATTTTACAAACAGAGACATCACTCCTTAGATGATTGCATTCGATCCATTGCGTCGGTAGATGATGGCGAGCATGCTTTGCAGAAATGGTCACACATCATTGAATGTGCAGTTGATGAGACTATTCAAGCCAAACATCGACATGATCCTTTGAAAAATCCTCAAAAAGGGTTACCTCTCGCCTGTCGAGGTAGATGCCAACCTAGAAAACTTGTAAAGGATAGTTGTCAGAAAACTGTCAAGAATTGTCGCAATGGGGGATATAATCCTGATGTTGAGGTATTCTCGGAGGTGAATCACTTTAAAGTGAAACAGACGAGGAGACTCCAATCCCTTGCACAAGCTCTGAAAGTTTCGGAGAAAAACTTGGATAATCAGCATAATCATAATATACCGCCTCAATTGCAGTCGGAGTGGAAGAAGATCTTGAATGCTCCCGGTTACGGGAAAAGTTGGGCCAAATGGGCCCTCACCTTCGAATGCATTGTGCGTGTGCCATCATTTTGTCCTTGCTATGACGATGTATATTGCTTTTTCCAGCTGACTCAATTTGATTGCGATGCATCGTGTCGACAGGAGGCTCAGAAGCGCAAGCAGATGTTCCAACATATGATTCAAATTGATAATGCCGATGACTTCGGAAAAGTAACATATAAAATCATGAAAAATCAACAGAATAACAAAATTGAGGAGTTGTCAGAAGTCATTGAAACACAGGCTACACTTTGCAGAAGTAAAATTGGACACACCGAGCTGTTGATTCAACCAGTTGTCCAATTTCAATGCAATCGCTTTGCAAAGTTTGGCGACGCATCGATTTTCGTGCTGGAGCAGTCGACAGACAGGATTGCTTTCAAAGTGTGCGAAGGTGTTATACCATCTAAGGCCAAACTGACACAAGAAAAAATCCATACTGAAGCTAACCAAATTGGTGATTTATTTAATCGTCATTGGTCGCAGTTTTGGTTGAGAGATAAGTATGAGGAACAATTTGATGACTCGACATGGGAAAAGCTGGATGAGTTCATCAATAATGTGCAATTGCCTGATATCCAGTGCACTGTTGCGATTGATGACGTGGAATGCTGGTTGAGGGCTATCAAGGTGCTTCCAAAAGGAAAAGCGATTGGACCATGTGGATGGTTCTACGAAGAAATTCAGTTACTACCAATTGAAGCGATAGCTGATATGGTAAAAATCTTTGCAAAAATGTGGAAATTTGGCATGTCCAAAGAGCTTATGAAAGCTAAGGCGGTCCTACTTGCAAAAATCCCTAACCCGACTAGGGTGGAGCATGCAAGACCAATCACTATTTTATCATGCTTATATCGACTTGCTACGAAGGTCGTATATATGCAAGTTGCTGAATGTTGGTCCAAAGCATTACCACCTGGTATTTCAGGAGGTCTACCACTTAGGGGGGTCCGTGACCTTACCATTCACCAGGGAGTCCTGGTGGAGGATGCAATAAGACATAAAAAATCGCTATGTGGGTCCTGTATGGACCTTGCAAAAGCCTTTAATTTAATCCCAAGGAAACCTATATTAAAAATTATGAATCGCCTTGGTATTCCGATGCATATCCTTGACTTTTGGATCCAATCACTTTCACGACTGGTGAGGTTTCCATCGGTAAAAGGTTCTCTTTTAGACCCAGTTCCTTCGACCACGGGGTTACCCGAAGGAGATGGTTGGAGTGTTTTAGGCATGATCGCTTTATCAAGTGTGTTTTATTTTGCCACTGTATCTCCGAAGCTGCAACCTTTTTGCTACGCAGATAACTGGAGTTGGATGTCCTCTGACACCAAGGTACAGTATGAGGCATGGCAAACAACACTGCAACTTGTCGACTTGCTTAGAATGAAAATCAGCATCGACAAATCCTGGACTTGGGCCTTGGATAAAAGTCAGAAAAAGCGGTTAAATAAATTGAATGACCTCTTTCAGGTAACCGGTGAAAAATTGAACATCATTGATCACGTTAAAGACCTTGGGGAAATCATTCAATACAACAAGAAGCAATTTTCGGCACCAATTCTTGAGAGAGTACAATCCATGATACAGCGGATCAAGAAACTCACTCACCTTCCACTCGACATGCAGGTGAAAGCAAAACGCATCCAGTGTGGTGCTTTTCCTTTTGGCTTGTATGGAAGTGATTTGCATTTCATCGGTGCCAAGCATTTTCAAAAGATTCGTAGTGCTGTTGCGGACGTGCTTGTAGGCCATCAAAGTTCCGTTAATCCAATTTTGACTTGCGCAGTTTTGTCAAAACATTTGCAGGATCCCTTCATTCATGTGGTTATTTCCGCATTTCGTTTGCTGAGAAGATTATTTGCAAAAGATCATGCCACTGCACAAACCATGTTGCAGAATTGCTGTGCTTTTCAAGGATCGTGTGCATACGGTCCTGCGTCTACTTTGCGAAAGTATTGTAACGTTTTGGGCTTGGAGATTCATTTAGATGGGCAGGTTTCATATGAAGATGTGGTTCTATTTAATTGTAGAATTGACAATCCCAAAATTGTGCAGCGAGAACTTCGAAATCATTGGCATGCTCTTATTCCATCTTCATTGGTTAAAAGGAAAGGTATTTCCAAAGAATTAGATATTCAGACAACGTTGAACGTTTTTGCTCAATTGTCGGATGCAAATCAGAAGTTGATTGCAGCCAACCTTGTGGGTGGTTTTCAATCGGAATCCACTAAGTCAAAATGGCTATCCGAACATGATCAAAAGTGCCCATTCTGTGAATGTATAGATACGAGAGAACACAGATTGCTAGAGTGTTCACATTCTGACGCCATAAGACAACACCATGTAGAAGCTGTCCAGATTTTACAAAGCCGACCAGAGTGGATCTATCATCCACTTGCATCCTTGCATCCGATGGCTCGTATGATTCATCATATTTTGAAATCTATTCCAGAGCAGGACCCGGTTTCAGATGGTCACACTTCTGAATGCCACATTTATTTTACAGATGGAAGTTGTGTTGATCCAACCTTTTTTCACATACGACGCAGTGCATGGGCAGTCGTTAGACAGAACACGTTGCAGTCGTGTGAGCAAGCATCTTTTCCTGAATTAGGTTTTGATTTCACATGTGTGGCCACTGGTTTAACTTCAGGACAGCAGACGATAAATCGTGCTGAACTTTCTGCCGTTTTGAAGGCTTGCAACCTTGCAAGTCAAGACCCAGGCTGCAAGAAGGTGATCATCTATACTGATTCACAATACGCAATCTCCGTCGTTAGACTTGTCCAGAAGTGGGGTAATCCGGCTTGGTTGTATAAAACCAGTAATGCTGATTTAATCCAAACAATTTCGAAGTATTGTGATACGATGGAACTCATTCTCCACAAAGTGAAGAGTCATCAGGAAATCGAAAATGCACAGTCCATTGAGCATGCACGTACCATTATGGGTAACGATCTTGCGGACAGGGCAGCAGCACTGGCAGTGCGACACATTCCCGTTGAACTGCAGCAGTCGATTGCCTTGTTAAAGAAACATGTGGAGCAGGAGCAATCTCATTTACGTAAGGTTTTCCTGTACTTGATTGACTTTAATCTTTTTAGGGCCAATGAGCTCAAAAGTGGTAAACCTCTCATTGCAGATCGTAGTGCACAGCCAGAGGACTTGCCAATGCATGCGATGGGCGATGACGCCTTTCGACTCATGTGTCAATATAATTGGCAAACCTGTGAATCTTTGAACATTCCATTGCCTTCAGAGCACGAATTTCTTGCAAACTTGTTAGGAGCACGTGTTGGTAAAGCTGTATTTACATGGTCACAGACACTGCTTTGGCCAACCAGTCCAGCAGATAATTCTGATAACGGTGAAGACGCTTCGATCTCCAGGTGGGGTATCTCGTGGCTTGAGCTATTTTTCAATTTTTACATTTTAACTGGCATTGCATTTCCTGTCAGAACGGCAGGCGTTGGATCGTCTTCGGAGTTTGTTGACTATGATGATCCGATGCTGTTGCTTCAATCCCATGGAAAGAAAGCAGTGAGTAATCAAATATCTTCCTTGCAGGCATGTGTAACATGCCTTTCTGGAATATTCCAAAGATGTCTATTCCCAAAATACGATAAGTCTGGATATTCTTCATTGAAGAGATTGGGTTTTCAATCTTCGGTACAAGGTATATCTTGCAGGCCTATAATGCAACAACAGGAACAGACAATGCTTGAAGTACGGAAGTACTTGGAATCCCTTCATGGTTCAAGGGCGTGCAGTCTGCCGATTCACTTTCAAAATTCTAATCCCTCTTTGAAAATTGAGCTTGTGGAAAATGAGGAACCCATTCCTCGGGATAGATTTCGCATCTATGCTAAATTGAAGAACTTACAAAGGAAACAAAAGCAAAATAAAGCTTCGTGACTTGAAATTTCTTGCTGTGTGCAAGAGTACCATACTTGACATTCTTGCATCGTTGGCTTTCTTCTTTGGAGCATTTGCAGATTCACTCGAGGTGACATTGAAGTTTCAATCCTACCTAGTATACCCGACCACCAGAGTCCGGGGTACTTAGGTAATGACCTGCTTTGGAGTCATTGTCCGCGCGCGTCAAAGATAGGGGATGATAACGAACAATTATAGGGGATATATACCACATAAATGGCTATGGGTCAAGCAGTACACGAACCAACGATGGGGTATAGTCACCAACAATCACAGCTGGAATACTTGCTGGTGAATCATGGGGAACTCGGAGGAACTAAGGGTGAACTGACCCACAGCCATGTGCCTGAGATGGGTGATGATGATGATGGGTAAATGAAGGCTCATGATGGTTAGCTAATGGTCAAGTCATGCTTTTTGATGCTCGAATCATGGTGAATTGATGTTCAATGATGCACAGTGATACGTACTACTGACGGCTGATGATGAATGTCGGTCATCGAGAAACTCAAGCCGAAGCAAACGGCTCAAGCATCAACAGCCAAGTACTAGCTGTGCCGCCCGCCAGTTAGCGAAGTTGGTTTTTAAGTAGAGTAACTACCAGTGATGATAGATAGAACTAGCTTGTGAGGTGGGATGCGTAGAAGTAATCTTGCATTTTTGTGTTTCTCCTTCTTTCTTTGAGGGTGACATCTGTGGGATTCACAAAGTGAACCTTAATTTCAAGTGACCAAAGTAGCAGTATGCAGTGTAACAAGCTTGCATTGTATGTTTTATATGATATGATGCAGTTGCAAACGTATTGGACTCTTGCATATGTGATTTCAATATTGTATATATAAATATATATGTTATATTTCTATTATATTCATATCTCAATACATGTATATATATATATATATATGCTCATTTATTCATTATTTCTTTATAGATATGCAATGTACCCCTTGAAACGTTGGTCAACGATGCCCTGGTTGGCTCCATCCGCGGATGGTGTGATCCATCAGGTTGTGATCCCCAACTCGCCAGGACCCGTGGCACCCTGAGCATCTGGGCTCCTACACTCCCGAGCACCTTGGGAGCAGCACCTGGTGGTGCCAAGCGCCGATGCGTCCGGGGGTGCTGGTTGCGTCCGGTGCACCGTGGCTGCGCGTTGCGCGGGTGATGGAGAACCAGGAGCAAGCTTGGTTGGATTTCTTCAAGCTGACAAGCTACTGTAACCACATCATAGTTAAACCAAAGCATCTGAACAATTCCAACCTTTATTGCGTCAGTGCTAACTAATGAGTCTTAAACTATGGCGCTGACTAATGGGGGATTCAGCACTTAATAGGACCTTTATGTTTGATGGTGAATCACCAGCTCATGGAAGACTGGTTCACTGCTCGATTTGCCAACTGGGGACGTTGTGCTTTACCTTCAGTCGTGTCCTTTGGGCACTCTCCAACTTGATGTGCGAACACCGGGGCCAAAAAAAGTAAATGGATCGAGCGTTATCCCCGATACTTAGCGGCAATCAATCACCAGTATCCCTCCCATCAACATAGTCTATCCTCAATCTGCCCCTATGCTAGACGGGTGATACGGAATTTCCCACGAAGCCTCAATGATCAGAATATCCTCAAGAGTGAACTTATACAAAATCCTGCTTCTTCAATAGACCTAGGCAGGGCTGCTTTTGTAAAAACATCACACGTCGAATCACCTGGAACAATGGCTCCTCCTGAAAATCCTCTGCGGTCAGAGGTGGCTTCTTCAAACTTCCCAGCTTCAGGAAACGCAGTGAGGCTCTCCATCCTCCAAGCATTGACGGCACCGGTCAGTACTCATGCTAGATCCAGCAGTTTATAAACCTTTATCAGTCGTTCACCGGTGGTGATGCACCAGCAAATATAGGTTATTAAACTGGATGGCTCACTAATTACTCTCAAGGATAATCAGAATCTGTATCATTTTGATAGCTCCATCAATCCAGGGCGGGTTATTGATATGGGTGTTTCTCAAAGTCCGGGACCGCCAAAATTGTTGGTTTATTATATACCGTAAATGATTGATATAGGCTGATTTGGTGGTACCCCTATTTTGAGTAACACTGATATGAAGACAAGTTTGGTGATGTTCACCAAGTGCACACAGCGTTTTGATCGGCCACATTTTGTACCGAAGGCATTTTGTAGCAAGGGTACACAAGGTTTCGACCAGCCACATGTTGTACCAAGGGCATTTTGTAGCAAGGGTACACAAGGTTTTCACCAGCCACGTTTTTACACCGAGGGTACACAAGGTTTTCACCAGCGACTTTTTGTACTGACCAGCCGCATTTTGTACCAAGGGTACACAACGGTTTGACCAGCCACACTTTTATACCAAGGGCTTTTTGCAGCAAGGTAACACAAGGTTTTGACCAGCCACATTTCCTACCGACCACACACTTTGTACCAAGGGTACACAGGGTTTTGACCAGCCACATTTTGTACCGTGGGTACACAAGGACGTTTTGACCAGCCACATGTTGCAACAAGGATATACAAAGTTTTGACCAGCCACAGATAAACAAGGTTTTGACCAGCCACATTTTGCACCGACCAGCCATATTGTGAACAAGGATCCACAAGGTTTTGAACAGTCACATTTTGTACCGAGGGTACACAAGGACGTTTTGACCAGCCACATGTTGCAACAAGGATATACAAAGTTTTGACCAGCCACAGATACACAAGGTTTTGACCAGCCACATTTTGCACCGACCAGCCATATTGTGAACAAGGATCCACAAGGTTTTGAACAGCCACATTTTGTACCGAGGGTACACAAGGAGGTTTTGACCAGCCGCATGTTGCACCAAGGAGACAAAGTCTTGACGACGTACCAATTTTTTCCTTCAGGGCACACAAAACGTGCCTTCCAGGAGAAACTCTCATAAGCCCTGCCAAAATGCAACATGGGCAATGTGCTGTCGCTTCCTACCACTGTGCTGATGAGGGAACGACAAAGCATGGCCAGACCCCAAAATAAACATTTCGTGTTTGGTTAAGCCCACTGAAGCACGTTTCACTCCACAGTTTAATGGGCCAGAGAAACTGCGCGCTCCAAATGGGACCATCGTAAGACACCATGGACGGACCCGCTGTCAAGATGCAGTTGCGCATCTTGCGACACTTCATGGTGGAAATTGTTCTGCGAATTGTTTTTTCTTTTTCCAGCCAGCGTCGCACGCTTTTCCGTTTTGTTGTTGGCGTGAGCATGTCGCCGCAGTTGGCGAAATGATTTCTTTGCGAGTGGGAAAGCAGGTTTTTCCACTACAGCCATGGAAACCACTGGAACTCGCCGGCCCGTTTTGCCTATTTGGTCGGGTCTGAATTGCGGTTTGTTGGCTGGTCGGGCTTAAATGGTTTACCAGCAGAGGGGTTCTGGCACCTTACAAGTTCAACCCCCATCTCAATTGCCACGCGTGGCCTTAGGCAAGACTATTTGGGACGATTTTACGGCACGTTCGCTTGTGGCAAGTGGACCCATCTGCATGCGAAGCCGCTTGGCAGGAATCAATCCATGTGATTGTCATCCTGGGTTTCATTTAGCAAAGAATTGTTTGTTTCCAAAGAACATTGAAGTTTCCAAGGATCATGACCTCCGGAAGTGACCGCTCCGAGATGTTCACCCCCAACATTTAAAGGCTTTCTAGAGATTGAGACCCCCATCCGCCATTATTGCTTAGCCAAACGATTTTCCACACTTCTACGAAGGAAACCTTTTCCGCACGCCCCCACTTTGAAAAGTTGTGTTGTTGCTTAACCAAAGGCTCCTTCGCGCAAGATATGTCACCATGATCGTTGCATTAACAAAACATGACATAACACAAAAATGATTAAAACATTTGTTGTGAGGCGAAAGGGTCCGCACGTCGAACCAACCAGCGATTTGTCGACAGCTGTTGATGTTGTGTGCCAAAATTTGTATGATTGATTTTGTGCACTCATTGGTCGAATCGGACCCATCTGGGCCAGCATCTTGTTTATTGTGCAAAACGTTTCATAAAAATCAATTTGCAACATCAAACAAATGAAATTGATTCATGTCAATATTCCAACATCACAGATTTTTTTACCGTCATTCTTACCATTTAGCCGTTGTCAAGCATGGTCATGACAAGTGCCACGGCTGGCAGTGCTTGCCACGGAGGTTCAACTACCAGCCAAATTTGCCGGACAACTACGTGGGTTCGGCGCATAGGGCCATTGACGTGCCCTGACTGTGTTGGAAGTCGTATGTGATCCCTGTTGCAGAATCGTTGTTGCCGTGTGGTATACGTTGACCTGGGTTTTGCCCAAATATTTGTTGAAACAACATGTGGCAAATGCAAGAAACATTGGAATATTGCAATGCGGTTGTCCAAAATTTCACCAAATTTGAATAAAATGACAAAAACAAACCAGGTGTGGAAACACCATAAACCACCATTCAAATGTTCAGTACATTTTCCGAAACAAAGAGTTGCAATCACAGAGTACGGTTGTTGCCGCGGTCAACAAGCCATAGGTGCATACTGAAGATGGAATTACAACACCTAAATGAACATCCCAAACCAGACCCAAATCCCAAACACACTTTTGAATTTGGCGAAGGTGCAAAGATTGAGAAAAATATATTTGTTTTGTCAGTTATGTTTTGTTTTTTGGTGCGCAAGTCATTCAAGGCAGCCAAAAACATAATCAAATGTTACAGGGAAAACAATAGAGGTATAAAACGAAGTGGGTCACATGATTTGTCAATCGAACAATACCTGATTGCACGAAACATGTTCGAGATTGTTTTCATTCAAAACCAATCAAACTGTTAATTAATGATTATTTAAATTATGTATGTGATGATTTGCATAGGAAAAAAATATTTTAATGTGCATCTATGTAGACAGGAAGCGACGCTGAAACTAATCAGTCCCAGTGTTTGGACATGTGGTTATGGCTATCAATTATCACCAGACCTCGGGTGTGTTAAGATCAATGTTGGCACCCTTCACCAGAGGTGCGAATAGGTCTTTGATTTTTTTTGTCATATGTTCACTTGAAAGTGATTGATTCCTGATTATAGATTTTGAGTATATGGGTAGATGAATGGAATATCAGTCACAAACAATTCACCATTGGGTTAAGCTTAAAACATTCAACCATTTTACTGTCAACAGCTAAATAAAAGACATGACATGGGGGTTTCTCAAAATAGGGGACCCCCCAGTAATTATCCAATATAGAACATTATTTGTGATAACCCTACCATTTTGGAGGGCAGCCCATTTTAAGAAACACCCACAATGTTGATATGGCTGTGGGTCAAAACCCCGTACCCCTGGTTCCCCTATCATTAACCATTATTTTCCCTATAGTTTGTTGGTTGTTACCCACCATTTTTTGCTGGTTAATATTGACCCATAGCCATATCCAGCAACTCTTTCTGTAACTGATTTGAGTGGGATCGGTGTGGGGTTGCTGGGAGCCCATCGAGGCACCTGGTCAGGAGATCTGACACCCAACTGTGTTGACCCAGATCTGGCTGCGGGTCACCCGAAACCCCTGGTGGACCATCATCAAGCGTTGTATTCCAAAATATTCCAACTATGTGTGTTAAATTAACCAGTTAGTTTGCATACATATCCCCTACCGTTGTTGTTTAGTTTCATACCCATCAACCAGCTAGTTTACCAGTGGTTGCTTAATATTGGCCCAGTAAATCACTGGTTCAATAGTGGACCCAGATCCATATGACGCGGCACATGGTGGATTACTTCAGCCATCCAACTTACGACATCTCGTAACGAACCGGCTGGTGATCGAGACGCTTGGTCAGCTGGTCAATAAACCATAGCTGGTTGGTATACCATGGTCAATCAGCTGGTTTGTAAGCTGTTAGCCCCTGAAAGATTGGGGTTTGTCCAAGAATCATGGTTCATTAGCTGAATAATAAAATAATGAACTGATTATTGATTATTGGGTTGCCCATGATTATATATAGCCAACCAATTTTTCAGGGGGTTACACCGGATTTGTTGAGACTGCTCAGTCTAGGCTGTTCCTGTTGATAGGTGTTGACTTGGCGCCTCTTGAACAGATTCGTTTCGTC
This sequence comes from Symbiodinium kawagutii, assembly GCA_009767595.1. Taxonomy (NCBI): domain Eukaryota; class Dinophyceae; order Suessiales; family Symbiodiniaceae; genus Symbiodinium; species Symbiodinium kawagutii. The sequence goes on from VSDK01015592.1 coordinate 805,592, forward strand.
ATCGTTTCGTCATCGACCATGATTTTCGCAATGATGGAGCCCCCATGTCATGTGGGCGTTTCTCAAAATAGGAGACCCCCAAAATGGTTGGTTTCTTACTATAGTTATGATCGGTCAATAGTGGATGATTTGGGAGAAACTGCCATGTGTTGGTTGATAATCGATTGCACGGTGGCTAGTTAGATCTGCCGCAGCTGGTAGTTACTCAAGGGTTAAGTTCACTAACTTCAGGATTGGGGGCCCCACATTGCAGGTCTGTTTTAAAGGAATGTTGCAATCCATGTATGGTTTGCTCGCAAGGGCTCATGGCGGAGGTTCAGAACCAGCAATACGGCTATCTCCATAGTGTTAACCACATCTCCCTGGACTAGTTCTGGCAGGCTAGGTAGGGTCCGGGGTCGTTGTTCACATGCCTATTGACTGGTACTCCAAAGTGGGCCCAAAGATTTCTGGTGAAAATATGGCTATGGGTCAATATCAAACATCAATAATCGTGGATAACAACCAACAAAACTATTGGGAAACAATGGTTAATGATGGGGAACCAGGGGTACTAAGGGTGAACTGACCCACAGCCATATGGGAGAGCTACTGATGGTACAGCCATACTGAACCAATGCCAGGCGAACGAATCCAACGGGGGGAGGGGCCACCGGCTTGGCTTCCCGCGCTTTCGTTAAGCATCATAGGTTCCCAGTGGGAAAGCTGGAACGGCACCACCTTTGTGCCAGAGGCCGACACCGCACCACACCTGGCGAGGGAGCTGGTTCAGTGGGCAAAGCAACAGTGGCCTGCGGCTTCAGAACAGTCCGACAACTTCGGCGACATCGAAGGAGACCACCGCGACGTGGTTTTGCCGGCAGCTGGAGGCCGTGAGTTTCTGCCGCATGCCCAGAGGGAGCAGTTCGACCCGAACCGACCAGGTGCATGTGGCAAATGCCGAGCTGCACAGCAGCTGCCTCGACGAGCAGCAGCGCAGCAGCTTCCTCGACTGCTACTACAGCGGATATTTTCTTTTCAGAATCGCTAAAAACTTCAAATTTTTGCATGTTTTTCGTCCAAAACCCTCAAAAACCTAGGGTTTTCACACTTTTCTTGTTAAAGCCGTTAAAAATTTAATGTTTTTCAGACATTTCAGCCAAAACCAGCTATTTTGGGTAAGGGTCCCCCCCTAGGGCCGTTGCTTACCAGGCATCAAAAACCTCGAGTGCACATGGTAGTAGGTCAGCTGGGGCCCAGTGGGAAATTGTGGTGAAGTTGGTGGTCAGTGATGGTCAACAAGCTGCTTACTCTTGGTTAAGTACTGATTTCAGCATTATTACCATCATTAATGGTTAACCAAAATAACCAAACATGTTTAATAAGCTGGCTGAGAAGCTGGTTAATGATGGTTAATAAGCTGGTTGCTAGTTTCATGACCCAAAAAGTTGTTCCTCCAGCCATAGGACGACCGAAAGTGGTGCCGGTGCATTCCTTAAAATGATTCTTGGATGATCTGGGGATACCTCATGTTGAGAAACCACCATACGGCGGTTAATAATGGTGAACTTTTGATTAATGATGCTTGATAATGCCCTGTCAGCCAAGTAGAGGCCAGCATGGCCACGCTGCAACCAGCAACGTGTGATGACAGTTTGAGGTTTCCATTAGAACCAAGCTTATTCAAGCGAGAACAGCCGTCACCACTCCTAGCAACTCCATTCCGCCGACTTCCCCCATCTCCAAATCGAACACCAACAAGCATGACTTCTCATTCAGAAATTTACTGTAATGGTCATGGAGTCATGCACGCTGACCCATTCGGAACCTTCTCTGACAAGTCAAGAACTTCAAAACCTTCAATGGGATCCAGAGCACGCAGCTCCCCCGAGCTTTAAAGCCCTTAGCTGGAGAAATGGTTTGAATCACCAGGTGTTGTAAGAAAACCGTGGGAAATCGAAAGAAATCCCAGGAAACCACAGGAAACCACGCTTCCTTTCATAAGGGAAACTTTCCTGAGGAACAACTACTGGTTGGTGGTTTCAAACAATTTGTTAATTTTCCCAAATGTAATTATCAACGACTGGTTGGTTGACTAATATGTTTCATAGGTGTTAAAACACCCCACCAGAGAGCAATTGGTATCAATTGACTAAGCAATATAAGGTATTGACCTATTGGCCATAAGGTAGTATCAATAGGATAAAGGCATTTAATTTGCTCCCCAAAGCCACTTTTGATACCATAGAGTATACCTAGATTTTTGGAGGGTACACAGCTTGTTTGTTTGAAGTTTTTGGGCCCATGGTAGCAATTGATATCAACGATGACAGCAATCATTATGATTAATAAACATGGTTCACAGCGATTATGAGTGTCTTTTCAGTTCTGTAATGTATTGTAATTTTACATGTGCGCTATTATCATTGTAAAGACATGTTCAGTTGATACACATTCTGATCACTGAGCGTTACTAGTACTATCCGTTGTTCACAAGCATTCCAGTCATAAGTAAAACCATTTGGTCAACCAACATTTCAAATTCGAACAACTCCATTGGAGTTAAGCCCTGAATTTGTTTCACTGTTCTCTCATTGCCCGCAACCCAGGTCCTTCAAGATGTCATGGTAGCGCACTACAGCGGCGGCCGAGTCACGTGTCCGGATGATTGAGATCCGTTCGAACCACTGCACAGCGGGATTTGGGTCAAGTCCAAGCATCCAGTAGTTGGTAGGTAAGCATCCCAACAGCTATAGTGAATATACTAAGCAACAATACACTACCAATCATAGGGGGATATACCAATCATATAATGCAAACAGCTAGTATACAACAATGTGCAACCGACAGCTGTTATAGGGGATATACAACTTGTATGTTGCGAACTGGGTCAATATTAGCCAACCAACAGTAGAGATGAACATCCCAACGGCCCTACTAGCTTGGTCAATTTAGGATATGAACAGCCAGGGGTACAAGGTAGAGACTTACTGTACAAGCATATAGCAATTTTCAACCAGTTTCAAACTGACAACAAATAGTTGGTAGCTGTAGACAGGACACTGTGTGTCCCCAAGCCACACGTTCATCGTTTGGATTCCAAGCATGTATACAAGATGGGCCCCCTCAGTCCTGAGTTGACAAGCCATTGAACTGTACATCTACCTACCATTGCTAGTGGTGAGCCTTGTTAAAACCAATTGGCCTAACAGTTTGTGTATTGAATGCCCGCAGCAGAAACAGAACAAAGCTGCTTTAGCCATTGCAAAAGCGGGTGGCAAAAACGTGGTTGGCTCCGTGCTTTTTGAGGAGCGGGGCCAGAGTCCCAAGTTTCCTGTTCCCAACAAGGACCACTGACAAACCATGAAGTAACATTAAGTACCTCTGCTAAACTAACTTGCCATCTCTATGCATCAATATCAATAGAGATTGGGCTGCAACAACCGGGACTCTTGCCATTGCTAAGCTGGTGAAGTGAAAACTATTTTCGGTAGCAACTGATTTCGGTGACCAACTTCTGGCGGATTCACATGGAATCCAGTCTCAACAATCTCGGTGCGAAGTTTCAGTGGCCATGGGGTCCAACCCCCATGGCTGAGCAGAGGCGCTACCAAGGGGGAGAGTTACTGGCAGCACCTCCCAGAGGCAGTTTGGAGAGGAGATCCGAAGTGCATGATCTTTGCCTCGAGCTTCTTCTGCGAACGGGCGATGCTGAAATCTCCGCAAAATCCCTTGGCAGGTGCTGATACCTTCGGCATATTGCAGCAGTGGTTCATGCCACCATTTCGCCCATTGCATGTAGCGCGCGTCTTTGAGCTTTCGAAGCCTGCCATTTTCCATGCGTTCGAAGCTGCCGGGTTCTTGGGCCTGGCACGTTCACATTCTTTCCGTGGGAAGCCACACCGTGGGAAGTGGAAGATAATGATGCAACTTGGCATGCCCACTTCAAGACTGTCCAGACTGGAGATGGTCAGCTGTGGTTAATTATTGCTAACCATGTTTTATTTAACAGATCATCATGGTAAACCACAGTGGTACAAAATGGTTGGACATATTTCAGGTCAAGTTTATGATTGCCACTAGTCAACCATAGAGTACATGTTCCCTAGCCAACCATAGTTAAATGACGCGGTTAATGATACTGCTGTACATGGCTAATGTTGGTTTACATGAAATGTATGATTATGATGATAATAAGGATGATGAACGCGATGGAATGCGTAGCCATATTCTTGCATCCGTATGACGTAGCCAGCCAATCAGGCGAAGAGGTGGCTATGGCACAAACCGGTGAAATAGTTTCTAGGATCAGTAGCATCGACCAGTCTGTTGTGGAGTTTTGTTTTGCACAATGGACGAATATCAATCGATAGCAAGCGCCTGTCAGCGCGATGCTTCATCATAAACCATTGTTGGCCATTGTTTTTTCTTATTTGTGTTTTCTCAACATCTGACTTGCAAGTATTTGGGGTTCCCAGATATACTAGTAGCTTTAGCCGCTACATTCGCCACCACTATGTTTGACACTGTTTACATAATTCAACCGTTCATCGCCGCTGAGGTAATCAGCCATGAAAAAAAGATGTAACCACCAGCTACCAGTAGTTAAGTATTCGTATCCATCAAGCACCACCAGTAAGCAACACTAGTTGCCAACCAACCAAAAAACATTTAGAACTGACATTAGATTTTCATGAACTTCCAATATTGATCATGAAAAGACTACTGGGAACCGTTGGGTACCCTTATACAAAACATTATCAGCCACTACGAAACCAATAACGAAACATGAACGTCCCAAAAAACAATATCAATACCCATCAATCACCATCAAGAATCATCAAGAACCCAGCAGTACCCATCAATCACCATCAAGAATCATCAAGAACCATCAATACCCATCAATCACCATCAAGAATCATCAAGAACCATCAATACCCATCAATCACCATCAAGAATCATCAAGAACCATCAATACCCATCAATCACCATCAAGAATCATCAAGAACCATCAACACCCATCAATCACCATCAATAACGATCAATACCCATCAATCACCACATCCGACAATGTCCAACCATGTCCAACCATTTCCAGCCACAGCCGTGGCTTTTTTTCAGACCCGACCTTGGTTATGGCATTCGAGGTGAAACCTTGGAAACTTCCGGAGCTGAAGATGAATGTCTCTTGGATGATTGGGCTGCGAAAGAAATGTTGGTGACATGGTGGTTTCCATGAAGAATATGAAGAACCCAAAGATGGATGGCTTATTGCTGCAAATGGTTAACATTGGCTGATTTCGGGGCATCCGCTTTTGAGAAACCACAATGTAAAGGTTGTGTTTCTGAATTTGATCGATTTTAATGTTTATTATTGTAATGGTTTATTGGTGCTTCATCTTGAAGTTATCCATAGTCAGTCAATAGTTCAATGAATGGTGGATATAGATGTTCACAGAATCTAGCTAAGAGAAAACATATTTGTTATTGGTTGCAACCAGCCTGCATCCAACACTGGTTAAGAAGGTTCATTTTCTAATTTGATGATTCAAAATAAGTAATACACATAGCTGCTACTAAAATACACACAATTAGCCTATTCAAAATATCTGCAAAACAACTACCTGATTCTACAAGTAGCAGTTGTTTTTTTCAGTAGAAAAGAAATATTTTTTAATTTCTATCAGCAATTTGTGCCTATTTTTCTCGGTAGAGAAACATATAGCTTACTCAAAATATGTGCCGATCTTCAAGGATTCTACAAATTTAATAGAAATGTTTGGTTAGGTAAAATTGGTGCCTACCAGAGATTAACCAATTAGCTACTTAGTGGCTTACCTATTCAAACTATGTGCCTACCAGTAGTTGCTTCGCCATAGAACCAGGTGCCCGTGCTCGGTACTCCTCCCGCTGCGCCGCTGGATGGCAGGTGGAAGGGGTGCGACGCTTGTTGGAGGCCGGGGCTGCTGTGTTGGTTGCTGGTGCAGATGGATGTGGCGAGCTGGGTGGCCCGGGGTGGCCCGCTCCCCCGGGGAGATGGCGAGCTGGGTAAGTTAATCATCAATAATAGCTGGTTAATGGTTAATGATAGGGTATAATAAGTAACAATAGTAGGGGATATACCAGCTATACATGGCTATGAGTCAAGCAGTTGACCAACCAACTTGCCTGGGGGGAAGTCAGTAACAATACGGAAGACAATGGTTCATGATATGGATTCCAGGGTTACAAGGTGAACTGACCCACAGCCATATCACCTTTGTTTATCTTTGCAATGATAAGCATCATTGATAAGACATACTTGGATGTCCAGTAGGGGTTCCATCTGCGATGCAACAGCGTCACAACTCCGTATGCAAATCATTGTTGGTAAACAGTTGCGAGCAGTGGGGATGCACATCTAAGTAGTCATCATCATAGTTCGTTGATCATGGTTGAACCCTCACAGTCATGGGTTTTGTAGTTCTAGTGGTTAAACCATCTTCACCATACTTACTAGTACCTTGGTTATACAATAGCAGCTATTAGTAAGCTTAGTGGATCCATACAGCACTATTTTGTTTTCATTCACATGGTAGTGATTTATTAGGTTTCCCTACTATCATCCTTGTCTTTGGGTATTTATGACAATGATTCACTCCTATCATTCATTGCTGCGTTGTTGAGCTAGACTGCGGGTACCGCAGCTTAGCCCCTCAAAAGCTTGCTGCTAAACCCTCCCATGTTTGATGGCAGATCATCAGCTATGCGCAGCGAAATATGGATGATGTTGAATTGATGGTTATATCATTAGCTTTCATTTGCGCCGTCATTGCCAACCTGATTATATTTGATAGTGGTGGCTTGCTAGTATTCATATAGCATACGCAACATATATTATATGTTCAATTTATATACCTAGATGTCTGTAGCAAGGTTGTGGGTGGTTTATTGATATTTTTCCCCTGATTATAGTGTGTAACCCATACCCTTTCATTAAGAATTGATACCCCCATTGAAGTCACTATTGTCGGGGGTCGCGCTAGTCAGGGAAGAACATTACATGTCAGTCGTTCTTTTGGTGGATGACACAGTGGCACCCTTCTTCACGAGGTTCATGGTGTACTCGCGAAACTGAGCAAGACATCCTGAAATGGACGTTTTCCAAAAATCCAAGGTGATTAGCTGTGGTCATTCAGTAACTGGCTATTGGTTAAAATTAACCAGCCAAGAATAGGGGATCATAACCAACAGTAATGAGGAACACAATGGTTAATGATGGTACACCAGGGGTACAGGTAGAACTGACCCATAGCCACATGACACGAAATCCTTGTTCGAAGTGGTTATTGCAAATTACCCCTTAGGTCATAACCACCCCATGGCTTATGAATCAAACGAAAACAAGGCTATTTACAAGGATGGAAAAAAGCACTGGAAACCAGGAAACCACCATGTTTATGAAAGTACATTGATTGTTTCCCAGATCGTTTTTCTGAAAATCACCAGCAGCACCGGCGGACAGGAGGACGCGCTCCAAGATCATATGGGTCGTCCATCCTCCCGCGCCAATGGCAACGCTGGAAGCAGCGCTGCTGGGCTCACGCGACAAGTAGCAGCCGTCATTTGGGCCTGTTGATGAGTCCTGGTTGGTGATGGTTGATACAGAGTAGTACCGCCTACTTACTTTAACTATGGTCAATGGTTAACAATAATGGTTCAAAGTGGTCAATGGTAGTAATGAGTAACAGTATATAATGGTTGCAGCAACAATGATGGTGAATGACCGTCAACAAGTAGTTGACTAATCTTAAACAAATGATTTATAAATTGTCAACGATTGATACTGGTTGATGGTGATGGTTAATCATGTTTAACTGATGCTTCATGATTCAAGAGGGATGGTTAGAGTTGAAACCATTGGAAAACTGTCGTTGTGTTTTCGTACAGAACGCCACCCGTAGCACTGAAGAAGAAATGGCCTATGGCCGATGGTCGATGCATGGTGTGTAGCCCAAGCTCGTCGCCGGGATCGTCGCAGAGACCCGTAGACCCACCCAGATGACGTTGCACTGCGGCTGCCAACTCGCTTAGTTCAGCTTGGTTGGGAAGTTGGGTCCTGCCGTGGCTCAGGCTCCGAGAACGATGATGATGGATGGACAGTCGGTGTCTTGTCGAGGGGTAGGTGTCATTCCTTGATCAATGCAGGGGTCATTTCCTGGAAGATGCGCATGGAGCCAGAATGGGTGTTGAGAATCAGTAAGGCATCAAACGTTATCAGGTTGGTGGTTTCAAACATTTTTCATTTTCACTAGTAATGATTAACAATTGGTTGGTTGACCAATATGTTTCACAGGGGTTGAAACCACCAACCACTTATGAGTTGATCAAACATCTTAGCAGTAGACACATGCGATGGTGATCCCTGGTGATAGTGGTTAGTTCATCGGGTTTTCCCACTTTCGCAGCCACTTGATTCCACTCGCATGTGCAGTAGGATATAACCAATGGTCCATAGTAACTATAGGCCTATAAAGTGGGTGAACTAAGCCATATGTACAACCACAGTGAGTGTAACCAGTCGCAGGCAGTGGGGATGCATGTCCAGTCGTATGATCAACGTGTTGACTCCATGGCAGGCGATCCAGCCTGTTGCACCATCACAACAGCTGGATCATTGGCATGTTTTGAACCGCGGGTCACTCATGGTGGATGGGAAAACGCGGTAGCATGGTGACGTTACGAATTGCTGTACTGACCATTTTTGATGGTTGTCAACAAGCATGATTCACCATTACTAATCATTGTTGACCAAGATCAACCTCTATAAAAACCATGGCTCCTGACTACTAATGATATTGATTGCGGTTTTGAGGCGGTGACAGGTTGTCCTCAGTGTATCACCACCAAACATTACAAATGATTGAGTGATCATTACAGTATGTTTTTCAATTGTCCGGTATACTTATTGACCTTTGTCCCCGGCATTGACCATCATCAATCATCATCATCATCATCATCATCATCATCATCATCATCATCATCATCATCAGGAACCACGATGGACCATCATTGACCATGATTAACCCTCAATAAACCGTAAATGACCACAATAGTTTCTCAGGAACCATCAGGAACCATCAGGAACCATCATGAACCATCATGAACCATCATGAACCAGCAGCAAACATCAATTATTGGGTATTGGCAGTCATGAACTTTAAGTGGTCGTTATCGGTCATATTTTTGTTTTCCCGGAAAGAACCTTCGTAAGTGTCATTGCACCAAAGTAATTGGGGTTGCAACTCACATGGGACTACTACTCTGAACTGTCATGTGTTGCCTCTAGTTTGTAAAATTGCCATCATCGACAGAGAACCATGTTTGCCTGCCACTCCCATTGTTTGCATAGCCATTCCCAGCAAAAATGGAAAGCAAAACGGCATTTGCTGTTCGTTGAACCACCCAGCTGCTCGTAGTTGACCCAATTTTTCGATTGAACGTTCTCCAAGCAGCTCCCGAGATAATTAACCAATGGGTTACCCAAACCGCTGGTTAAATGATGGTAGTAGGAACCATTGACTATCCATTGGCTGACCATTGAAAAAACATTTGTTAGTTAACAATTCATGAATTCACCATGTACCAGTATACCATTCTCCATAAACCGTTGTGTGACCATTGGTTCAGCATTGGTACAAGGGGGGGCCCCCTGGTTACATAATGGTCAACAAATCATTCAGCCACAATTGAATCTGCCATAATTATTGCTAGTTAGCCTACTGAATCCTAGTCATAAGCCAACAATTAGTCAGCATTATGAACCAACTTAGCTAATGATTGGGGGCCCCTCCTTGTAACCTCCTTGTAACCCTCCTTAGCTTAGGATGGGTCCCCTAAGTAATTCCTTGAAGCAACCCTTCATCTGCAGCTCCTCGGGGGGCTCAGCAGAGGTGGAAGTTGCGCGGCAAGACGACCTGCCCGAGGATGTTCGTCAGTTGATGTGGGTTGCCCGTCGGATGGTGAAGGGATGGTGGTTGGCGCCAGCCATTAAAGTCGACTTGGAGCGCTGCCTTAAGGCATTGAAGGAGTGGTTAAGAAATGATGTTTTATGAGTGGTTCAGAAATGGTCCAGCAGTTGGTTGTTTCATGGTTCCTTTTTATGTTTTGTCGAGTTGTTTTTGTTGAAATCATCCAGGTGATTGGTCGAACATCGCCCTAAAGGTTGCTTTGGAAGGGTTACATGATCATTTTCACAGGTTGTTTTGCAACACCTTCGACCCACTCGTTCCACTTCCAAGATGTGCGTTCGTCCAAAACTGGTGTACCCCTGCTGTAGTTTCCAGCAGTTCATAATGGTCATCAACTTGGATTCTTAGTACCAGCCTGGCCATGGACAAAGCCCTGCAACTTGCATGCCAGTGGATCTCCGGCAGCGAAGATGTGGCTACCCTGGAGGTCCCAAGACATGGTGGCACAGGTGGTTGTTCGGCTGCGCCCCTGGAGATCCAGGTGGTTGGGCGCCTGGCCCAGCGACTGCTGGATTCGACAAGTTGCTGCCAAAGAGTTGGCTTCAAGAACGGTGCTTCGTAGTTTGCAGCCATGTTGACCCGGACTACCTTTCTGGGAATTATGATCAGCAGGCTATGGGAATGTGGTGGCAGGACTTAAATATTGCAGGGGCCAGCAAGAGCGCACATTGTCATTTACTTTGTTGACCTCATAGCACCACAGGGGCAGATGGTCATTCACCTCGATGACCAAATTCGAGCTTTCAAAGTCTATGATCGAAAGCAGCAGCAACTGGTGAACCTCACACAACATCACACAACCGCGTAGTTGGGTTTCGAAATATTTTTCTTCAGCCACATCAAGCCTTGGACAGGCTGATTTTGCCAATGACCAGGACCAGAAGTAATATTCTTTGGACCGGAGGTGGTAGTTTGCAGCAAGATATTTTTTGAAACAGACATGGTTTCTTAGAATTGAAAACCTAACAATGGTTGGTTTATTAATTAACTGTTGTATAAATGATTCAGATTGCATGATTTTGGGGCATGTCTACTTGATGGTTTTATTTTTTTCATTGTTGTTCATTTTCTCTAATATGTGGGATTCTGAATTTGGGGGATCCCTGAAATCAACCATTGACCATCTAAAGCAGGCTAGCCAGAAGCATGATTTGGGGGGACCTTCCTTTTTGCAGAAACATCCACATATGTAAGCCTATGCATGTCTAGCGTTGGATTTACCAACCCCACATTTCTGATCAGTATTGTAACCATATTTAAGCATTCCTTACCATTTCCTAACCATGTCTAATCATTCAACCCATTTGTCACAACCATCAATGATACCTTGCCATCAGATGACAAAACATTCCTAACCATTGATTAACCATTGAACCACCAATTATTGCTGGATACATATCAAGTTGGCGCAATGCCGCCCCTACTTTGAACTGAGGATTCACCATTTAACCAGCGACATGCGGCATTCCCGATAAAAATGGTAGTTTGATGGTGTAGTGGGTTTTGAATTGCCCACTAGTAGATGATAATTCGTGCTGCTAGTTATTAGTTCATATCACTTGTAGCCAGCCACTGGTAGTTTATCTTTGATTTATCACAAGCTAACCGTTTACAGGTCGTAGTCATGCCAGTTACAACAGCAATAGTGATCCTGAAGAAAATAGGATGTTTTCATTCGTCAGTATTGAAAGCCATTTACCCACTGGGGATGGTCCAATTTTGATACCGGGATGCTCAAAATTTAAACTGGACCGTTGTTAGCCAAAAAAAATCAACATATATTAGTATCACAAATTCGATGGTTATAAATATATTTACCTATTGGAAATCGTACATCCTTTTTGTTGGTTGATCTACTCCAGGATGGTTGCACAGTGGTACCCCTAGTTCTAAGTTGATTTGCAACCTGCCCAAATATCATCATTCCTCCCAGAAACAGTAGTTATCCTGCTTCTAACCTAAGTTATCTAACTGGGGGGTACCACTCAAAGACCATCATCGGTTACTAACCAGACAGAGCTGGTATTTAAATGGTAGTTAAAACCAATTTCCCTTACTTCACCACCTTTGTTAACCAACTCTGATCGCCAACTACCCTTATTATTTTCCCATCCTAGTTTCCCAACTACCTTCCAAGTATAGTTCATATTGCCGCAAGTGGTACCCAATTCACCACCTGAAGGGCCACTTCTGGTTGGTGTTTTCAAACATGTATTGTTATCCCTATTACTTATTAACAACTGGTTAGTTGACTTATATTTCTCATAGAGGTTGAAACCACCAACCAGATAACCATTGTTGATAACCATAATTACTATTATGTCAGAACCATAACCGTGGTTGTTACCACTTGTTATTACGGCGATATTACTATTATATTACTATTAGTATACATGTACTATTAGCAATAACCAAATAGTAATATTATATCAGAACCATATAATAGTAATAACCATGTTATCACCAATAATGGTTATCAACAGAACCATAACCATTATTACTATTATGTTACTATTCTTACTATTATTACTATTATATCGCTAAACCATCAGAATGGTTATCAAAACAATAACCATTTGGTCATTACTATTGCATCGCTAATGACCATTCCGCGCTCCAAAAACCAACGACTCGCCGCCGCCAAGGAATGGGTCTTGGCGCTGCGACAGTGCAACGAAGAACTGCTCCAGGCGAAGGGCGGCGCGAACGCGAAACGCGAAACGCGAAACGCGAACGCCTCGTTTCGTGATGCCACGGTGGTGGCTTCACCACGGGGTGGGTAGCAACCAGGGTTAGTGAAGAGAATGGTGAATGATTGATGGTTACTGGTGGTGAATTATTCATGTTGAATGGTTATAATGATTAATGGTGAATTGCTAATTATTTCATCAGCCATCGGTAGTTCATCAACAACCATGGGTACAGTCAATGATTAATGATGATTGCTGAATTATATTTTAAGGAACAATTCATTCATGATTATTTAATGATTGGTTGATGATTAATGTTAGCAACCGCTCATTGGTGCTTGGCTGTGCATAGTCAATGATGGTTGAGAATAGTAAATTCATGGTTCATGAATGGTTTGTTCATGGTTGACAAATCATTGATGAAGGGTTAAAGAATAGTCAATGAATCAACAAATGGTTCTTCAATGGTTCATGTGAATCTATGGTTTAGTTTAATGATGGTTGAATGGTGGTTAAATGATGAAGTGGTTTACTGAATGGTTTATGAATGGCTGATTCAGGATAATGATCAAAGCAAGGACAGCCAATGATATACTGCAACCATTTGGGTATGGGTCAATACCACACATCCCAAAAACATGGATAGCAGTTCACATCCCAGGAAAGGTACCTAGTTTGATCATGGCTTTGGGATGTGAACGGCCGTTCTGGGTACGGGCAGCTGACCCTGACCTCCATATGGCAAATATGAACCATGGCTCCGTGGTCTCTGGAGGATAACAGCTGGTGGTGAAATGGTTTCGTAACCAATCAAGCAATCAATCAATCAAATCAATCAACCAGTAGAAGATGATATTTGTTCCGATTTGGAATCACCATGATTAGAAACATTCCATAGAGTTTGTATTTTGAAATTGTGCACTGTTGGTGTATTCAATGCATTGATGCCATATATATGTAAGAAAACATGTGGTTGCTGTCCAGTAATGAACCATCATCGGCCATGATCAACTATTGTCAACCATGGTGGCCATGAAGAAAGATTGTACACCAATATCATCAAGTTTAAGGACCAACAACTACACAAATGCTCCCGGTTGTTGTTGAATGCCTTAGTTCCTGCTTACTGACCATGATGTACCGTTTGACATAAGCTATGATACTTCTTATCCATCATTTTCACCGTTATCAACCATTGATTCAACCACGTTTTGTCATTAGTTAGCCATTAATTTAACCATTAGTTCCCCAATGAATGATCATCAAGTAACCAGTGATTTAGCCATTGGTTCCTTCATGATGTATCATCAATATACCATTAATTGTGTCTTCACTGATCTTCAATTTGCCACTGATTCAACCATCCATGACCTTCAACAAAACCATTGATTCAAGCCCGTTTCATCCTCAGCAACCCATTGATCAAACATTAACGGACCATCAGTCAACTGGCATACAACCATGGTTTCGCACGCTTTACCGTACTTAGCCATGACATTGCCGTAAACCAATCATCCCTTCACCAAGCCCGATTACCACCACAAGGTTTTCCGCTGCAAGGACGGTGTGGACATCCTGAGTCTGATTGAGAGTGTTTGAGAGCTGGGAATCTGAAACCATGTCAATAGATATGGCGAGCGACCGGGTCAAGCACTTAACCAACCAATTTCATGGGGTAGAATAACCAACCATTTTAAAGGGAAAACAATGGTTAATGATAGGGCAACAGGGGGTACAGGGTTTTGACCCACAGCCATATTGACGTGAATGTTGTTTCTGTTTGGTTTTCTGTTTGGTTTTCTGTTTGGTGGTTTGATTGACATGTTTAGGGTTTAAAATTAACCATTAATGATGGCTGATAATAGGAGATAAGAAGAAACTAAGAGGGTTCTGACTTGTTTGTTGACAATAAATGAATAGTTTGATTGTCGATTCTAGAGCTCCAGCAAACTTTTCTTAAACAACGTGTATGATGAATAGTTTCATTATTCTTGACATATCTGATGTTGTATGATTTTATATAATTTCACATGTTTAGTGAACATGTGGATACACTTGGTCAATTATTGGCTCAAACTGTGCTTGGAAGGATATTCCACAAGACAAGCTTCCAACGGAGTTGTGGTGGTTAGCAACGTCAGAAGGGAAGGGAATTCGATGGTTTCCTTGTTCTAGAATGGTCTCTCTCCACGGTTTTGTTCTGCAAAGAACAATCAATCTTTGTCTCAAACATAGTTTGTGTTTATTCAGTGGGGACGCTCGTTCTCCAGTAGATTCAATGCAGGTGAGGCAGGCAGGTGCACTCGTCATCAGTGTCACACCGGTTAGGTGATGAGATTTCCACCTAGAGAAATGCAACACAACTGCGGTATTAGCTGCGACCGCGTTGCGTTGCATATATTGAAATTGTTGGTGCGCTGTGTGCGATGCCAAAGCTTAAAAATGGTCGGGCGGTCAGGGTCCTGATTTGAGCGAGGATGGTGCACAATAAGACTTACGTTGAAACGACAGGTCGGTTCAAACCAGTCTTGAAGAACGTCATGAAAAAACATAGAAAACCATATGCAACTCATTAAATGGTGGGACTTCTGAAGCAACGCCCAGTGTGTTGTTATCCAGATTCATGAAACTGGACTGAAAGGTGGTGCGCAAGAGTCAGGTAAGCGCTTTGCAGCCAGTGCGATCCTGATTTGTGGGTACCAGTCTTGACCAAGACAGTGCTGCACACAAAGGTAGGGCACCCCCTTGTTTACGTAGCTTTATTGTAAATAAGGTAAACAAGGGGGTGCCAATCTAAGCATGGATGGTAGATGTTAGCATGCGTTGTTATCAGTCCTTGCATTAACCATGGTTAGCCAATCCTGTATGCTTTTGTAGGTAAATCAACCTGGAACTGAAGGGGGAGGCCTCGCATGGCATTGCTAGCCCTGATTGAAGTACTCCGCAAGAATGGGGAATTCTTGGGATGCAGCATACCAATGTGTACAGAAATCACGACTAACAGTGAACCATGATGGACATCCATTCCCTACCAGTTGGTTGACTAATATCTTGCAGAAGGGTTGAAACCACCAACCTTATCAAGCTTAACAGAGCATTGTTGACCAAAGGTAATTTCAACCATCGGTAGCCACGCAACGCGAATTCCCAGACTGAGGTGGCACCGTGACAGATGCTTCAGTGGACACAGGAGTGCCGAGGGTTTTCGGTGATCCGCCTAATGAGGTTCACCGGTGTTTGATCACCAGTTCATGAGGTGTCCTTATGATCCATCATATGGTGGTTTCCCCAAGCAGGAGACCCCCAAATCATCCAGTTTACTAACCAGCTATAGTAGTAAACCAACATAAACCAACCATTTTTTGGGTCCCCTCTTTTCAGAAACATGTATTTATCATAGGGTGAAGGTGGATGATTGGGTGGATAGAAATATAAGATGGTCAAACATCATGGTCAATTGTGCTGCTTGATGATAGGTGAAGAAGAGAGCGATATGAATGACAAGCACCATCATTGACAATCACAATGAATGTCATAAACATAGGGTCATATATATATATATATACTTGGTGAACAAGACCAACCAACCATACAATATCAGACATATAACAAATTGCAAAGATCAAGGTGACAGACAAGATGTTTGTAATCATGGTTGTAACTGACTATCTAGTGGAAACAGTTAATGATGACTGCTAAGTCAGGTCAATCAATCACGTTTGATCCGGGTCCCCTTACCTTCAGATACCTCAGATGATTGTGATGATAAGTTGTTTGTTTACAACTGCTTGGTGGATTGAACACATCATTTGATTTGTTTATTGATGTTTGTTTATGATGTTTTCAACCAAGTATTTTCAAACCTTCCCAATGAAAACATCACGTTTATCCCTAGTATTTGGGATGGTTTGTTTGGATTTGCACATATTTTTCATAGACGGATTGACTTCCAATGCCGAGAAAGAAAAGATATTTTTCATAGGCGTTGAAACTTCCAACCAGCCAATGGTTCCTTGATCTTTGGCGCCATCACCGGGCTCCCGACCAGCTCGCTGACCAAGCGTGCAACTTTGGAACCGAGTTCCCTGTTCTGCCCACAGAAGAATCACCACCAAACTCCACCCAGGCTTTGTACTTTAGGACCAGATGCAGGGAAATGATGAAAATTGTCTGAGTCAAAGACATTGACGTGATTTTTTCTCTGACACGTTTGATTCCTTCAGAGATTCTTGTCAAAGGATTCTCAATCTTCATTACTAAGTTGTGTCCGACTCCAGCGCAGGAGAACCCCGCCGTGAGCTGACCTTGTTCGATCCATGTTTCATCAAGGGACCTTGCTACAAAGGCGTCATTTGGTTTCCTGCCGGGCAGCTCAGCGGTTCCCCGTAGAGCGACTGATGGCACCTGGGGGAGAGCCCTAGAGGGCTGATTTTTTGTGGCTGGTAGGGGTGAAGAAGCTTCAGCATCCAGGTGGCTAGGGGGTACCCTGTAGCCCGAACAGCTTTGAAGCCATCAGCCGCGGAACCATTGGGGTGACCATAGCACGGGTTGCAACTTGGATGTTCCCTGGGAGCCATGGGAAACAGTTCAGTGGAATAGGGAAAACCAGGATGAATAAACCCCAAATTGCTGTAGTGGCTCTATACAAGGTGGGTGAATTCACCCCTACTCGAACTATGAACAACCAACCACGGCTTCATGTCACCCCTGGCCAGGGTGCGGAATTTCTGGGGCCCGGGTGGTACTGCAAAGACCGCGTGGATGTGAAGAAGGACGAGCTCTTCGTACCTTGGCAACGCATTGGCTGCGATGTGGAGACGATCGCTTGGCCGCTTGATAAACATTCCCAGGCCACCAACAACCAGGATAAACTTTTGAGCACTTCTAACAAAATGAAGTCCCCAGGCCTCCTGGTCCAATATTAAGTTGGAAGTCATTGCAGAAATTGAACACTTCTTTCTTATGCTCAATCCAATCCCGATCGTGCGCCGGATGGCAATTGCATCCGAAAGGAACAAGATCCTTAGTCCACAGATGGGGACACGTAAGACGTTTCATCAAAGAGGCATGTCAATCCCTAGTGCTGTGAGATGGTGAATGGGGGAGCTCAACCCTATGTTTTTCCGCTTTCCATTTAGAAAGCAAATTGGATGGCCCCTGTGCCGCTTCTGTACTTTCTTTAAGCCATACCAACAGTCTCAAAAGATTGCCTGTTCCTCTTCCACAGCAGCGTCCAGAGTTTGACAATCAAACATGGTCCGGTTGCTTTGGGTACCAGTTGTTTGAAACTACTGAACGGAAGTCCTTTGAACACGCTTTACAGTATAGTTTCTTGAAGCTCAGGTTTCTTGCGATTCATAGCAGCTATATGTTTGCAGACTGTGGGAGTTGGATATCTTGAAGTTGGTCACCTTCCATGCAGGTTGCGTCTTCCAAGTAGGTGCATTCCAACTTGGTAGATCTCCAAGTCATAGCGGGTCCAGCCACCTTTTTTGGGACCACTGATCTCAGCCATATCCCAGGGGAACCCCCAGCCCTGCACATCCAGTAGGGCTTAGCCTTGGGGTAACTGCTAAGCTCGGCGCCCAGGATGAGTGTCATATCGTGGCTCCGTGCTTCTACGGAACCATTTGGACTGGAAAGCGCTGGGAGCGTCTTGGCACGAAACTGGAGGGGCCCTCACAAGTGGATTAAATCCGTTCCTTGGTTAGTCATTATGGATCATGCTAGGGGTGGGTGGAGGGGCGCTCATTTACAGGTTGGTTGATCCATTCCAAGGTTTCTGTAATTCATGGATAATATGGGGATGGGTCACGGCTATCTAGAAAATAGCTGATTGGTGGTTCATGATGGCTTCTCATAGCCTACTTGACTATAGTTATATACGCTCCAGAAATCCAATATAGCTGGCTTGAAAGTGACACCATTGCAGGTAGTGGTTCTCTTCCACGGTTGGGGTGAATGTTCACCCAAAATAAGCTACTTGGATGTGCTTGCAGACCCGAGGTTAGATCCCTGGGACAGTGAAGCCATCGCAAAGCTCGCCCAAACAAAGGTGGGTGAATCAAGCCCCCACAATCATGGTGAATGGAACTAGCTACGAGCAATCGGGATGAACATCCAAGCAGAAGTGACACATCACCATGAACAACTGGTAAAACACATTTCTTTTACCACAAAATCAACTCCCTGATCATGTTCTTGTAAGTGTAGTGTGTTTTAAATACCGTCAGTCTTTCTATCCAAAGTGAATGATTATAGTGTTTTTGCCACTAGCAAGATTGGTTCTACCATAATTATCCTTGATTGGGTGCGATCCTGGCTCAACAGGAAAATGCTGAGGTACAAAACTATGCTGCTTCAAGGCTCATTTTTTCCTTTGTAGGCTCGAATCATGAAGTACAAGTGAAAGCTGCCACCAATCAAAAGTGTGTCAATGATTCTGGACCATTTGATCTCTAGGGCAGGAAAGATATCACGAACTGGTCACATCCTGTTGGTACTGCTGATTTGACTACGAGTTGCACATATCCCACTACTGTATAGCTACTGTAATGGTCAGTAATGGTGGATAGTGGTGATGCTTATATCTATTGTGGAAATCACATGAATTGTAATGTAACCACTATGATTTCTAAATAGAATAATTAAGTGTACTGCATTGCCCACCATATGTCCCAATATAACGGGAGGTGCACCCACTGACCGACCTCATGAAGTCCCCACGACGACCGAATGGACCTTCAGCAAGACAGAAGAGTCATGGTGTGGCCTCTTTGCGATGAGGAAAGACCCCATTAGAGTGGCCTTATCTACCCGACGGTGTACGGTCGTACAGTCGTACAGTTCCAGAGATGTCTCAAATGTGATCGGACCTTCGATTCACAATTGGTGGGCGGTGTTTTTCGAAAGAAAATCAGACTTCATCGTATGGAGGTTAAGTTGTCCGAGCTTTGCCACACATCCGTCTCGAATGAATCATGGGCCATGTTCACAGAGACGTCTCATAAGCTAATACGCCCAAAACTTTTCGGTGTATGCACTGGGGCGGAAGCATCCGCGGCTCACTTGATACAAGCTGATTACTCTTGCAGGGACGGCCACCCAACAAAGGTTGACAAGACGACAAATCTGTGTTTCTACGGGCACTATCTCCAAAGTGGCACCAGCAGTTCTATTTACTGAGCCAGTTGTGCTGCAGTATGTGGGCGTTGCAGAAGTTCTCCAGGGGACCTGCGAAAGTGCGGTTTTGTAAACAACGGTGCTGTAGGGATCAGCACCATCACAGGCATGTTTGATGATTATGATTGGTCATGATCAGAATAAAATCTTGATATATCGCGACTATGCTGACTAACAACGTCATCATTTGCACTTGTTTCATCATCAGCACCCTGATTATCTTCACTCAGACCAGGGTGAGTATCAGATTATTGTTGTGGCTGTTTTTTGTTGTTGTCATTATAGACATCACAATCGATATCTACTTCTGATTGTGGTATACGTGTAGGCAGCAAAACTCTACATGTGTTCATTTTGGTCCCGTCTCCAGTACATCGTGCCGCGTGTTGAAGTGACAAGGTGTGCTTCAGAGGATGAGGAGACAGTGGTGAAGAAATACGAGGAGCACATTAACATGTGGTACTGTGAGATGGGCCACCAACTTAGCGAAACAAACGCAGCCAGGCTGTTCCTTGCCATTTTTGTTGCTTTACGTTTCCTTCAAAGGTGCTTGACCCATCCTTTGGCCGCCAGACGATTGGTAAATCCAAATCAATGGTTCAACTGGCTGAGTTGAGGATAGTTCATCAGAATGTCGTGATCAACAGGAGCTGCAATGCTTCTACGATCCACAGCAGGAAACTACTACAAGAGCATCGGCGGAAAACAGCAAACAAAAACATCACGAACATTATGATCCAACACGAAGAGCTATTTATTTTTACATCACTGATTATTCATTCGTCCTCAAGTTCCCCATTACCTCGCTCGACCAGACATTTATGACTTCAGGTTCACGATCGCCAGAAAAGCACTGATCCCTGGCATGAAAAACACCATGGGACCTCGCAGCACTGATCTTCTTCCCTTGGGCAGGTCAACCTGCCACCGCCACCGTGGGGCCATGGCCCATGGCGGTCGCCACCAGGACCTCATGCAGAAGCTGATCAAGGGCCCAAGTCGCGGAGACAAGCTCTGGGCTATCAAGGAGTGAGCCCTGCGGCCCCTGCGGGCCGGTGCCCAGCACTAGTAGCACACCCGTTTCCATGCAGCAGCGAGCCGCGCTGGTCATAGCAGGTGGGTGCCGGTGAATATTTGTTTGATGATAGTTGATGATGGTTAGTTGATACAAGGGTTCAAAGCTGGTAAGGCTTGACACTGGTTGTTAATGGTGAATTCCTGGGTAATGATGCTGGTAGATGACCTCCATCAACCGGAGTAAACCATTATTAGACCATCATTGACTGAGACTAATGGACCATTCTTAAACCATTATTGTTGGACTTAGATGGTATTCAGCCATTACTGTTTATGGATGGTTGCTAATTAGACATCCTTATTGTTGCACTTAGATTTTACTACACCATGTTTAAACCATTTGTTTAACCATATTAAATCAATGGACCTTTCTAACCATGGACCATTAAACCATTTAAACCATTTGTTTAACCATATTAAACTCCTAGCAATAATGGTTATCAAACCATATTAAACATTATCTGGATGGCTTATACCCACTAACTTAGGTTTTTAGTGTTTTTGGGATATGATTGATTTACCATATAACCACTAAAAATATATTTTTAGCAAGGGATCTATAAGCCACCAAGTTATCAAACCATATTAAACATTTTTAAACCGCTATTAAACCATATTAAACCATATTAAGCATATTTTAAACCATTATAACCATTGCTGATGGACCAATGGGACCCTTTCCGCTCCTTAGTTCGACCGGCGTCACGACAGGAACTGGACAGCCAGCTGCCGAAGTTACCCACCAGCTGCCCGGAACGGGGCTACAAGGTGCGCTGGCGCCAGGGTTGACGGGTAAACACTTGGTGAAGTGGCGAATGAATGCCAAGTGTTCACCAAGTGTTCACCAGGTAAAGTGCCTACTGATCACCATATTGGTGAAGTGTTAACCAATGGTGGTAAATTGCCTAATGATCAACGGTCAACCATTTATTTTTTTTAATGGTTTTCTAATGATGATCATTGAGCAATTGTTACAATAGATACAGCTCTCAATGCACCACCCTCAGTTTTGCTAGCGGCCCATAGCTGATGATTTGCCACCAAATATAGAGATCCACCATACTTGCCATGGTGCTGGCAATTTTCAATAGAGTACATCAGCTGCTGTTACTGCCATAATTCTGAACCACCGGTGGTGCTCTCCGAAATGCCATCAAACTGTGGTGCTCGTGGGAGTGCAAGTGGGAGTGTTAGTGGTGAACTAGAAAGTCGTGATAGAATCAGTATTGGTAGTTTGCAAAGATTGTTTGCCAATACCATTGACGATTGGACATCAAAAATGATTAATTGAGCATTATCCAACAGTATCAGTGTTAGCTGGATAAATCAACCATGATGAACCATCATTCAGCATTAGTCGACCATCATGAACCATTATCACAATTAAATTGGTTGATTGTCATGATTGTCATTCAGCATGATTCTTGGGATGGCCATTTCCCAGCCAGCTATGTTTACCAAAGGTGAAGCTTTTTGGTTGAACAATTGATTGCTGGCAAAGCCACCTACCATGAACCAGCTTGATATCCTTCTCAAAAGAGAAAGACCAAATACCAGGCGGCCCCCTCAGTTCCAAGTTGGTCAACAAGTCATACAAGTATAGCCAGCTGTATCTAACACAACTTGTAGTTATAATACAAACCAACTGAGCTAGCCAGGTGGCCCACCTTCTAGGATTCATTACTTTTCGGGTGGATTTCTCTCCGCGACTGCAGGCTCCCAAGAAGTGCCGCATGATTGGCATGGACCAGGGCGGGGGATCGCTTGCAGCTGTTGGGGTGCCCTGTGGATGGCTCATGGCCAACCATCCAAAGATCGGTTTAGAAGCATGGTTAGACTCAGGTAAACTAATCTGGCAATGGACAATCCACTATTTACAATAGCTGATTTCCTAGGGTTTCGGGCAAAAAGAGGATGAGTTTAATTGTCAGCTTAGTTGACCGGAGGGTAATGGTGGTACGTGAATTGTTGATGATCCACAACTGAAAGAGAACTATAAATCCAAATCAGTTCTTAAGCGTTCTTAAGCAGGTATTACTAACATCAGGTAATACTTGGCATATCTAAGCATTACTATCACCAGGGTGTTTTGGTGATATTGATGGAATATCACCCTAATATTGATACAGGTATCATTGCCGGTAACATTTAGGTATATACTTGTATACCATAAGATTGGTCAGTGATACCACGAAATAGCCAAATCTAATTCGTTGTTTGTGCGTCGCCTGGCATAAACTGCAACCTATGTTTCAACAAGTGCTTGAAAGGGCCTGGCCGTGCTGCGGGCAGGGTTCCCATGTATGATCAGAGTGACACCCATGTTCTACCGGAACTTCAGCCTTGGAGGATTCTGAGTTCAGGCACATGATTTGGGGTCTGAACGGAACAAGTCAAGGCCACGGCGAAATAACTGATGGCATCGGATGAATCATATGTGCATATTACACATGTTTGCATACATATATTTGCGCGTATATGCATGCCTGGTGTCTTGACAGTATATGTATGTGCACATGTACATGTAAATGTATTTGTCGATGTAAATGTAAATGTGATATGATGAGATAACATGATAATACTCATGCACATGGACATTTCTAGCTATATAGGTGTGAAAATTATTTTTTGGTATGTAAATGTGTATAGGTATATTATATATGAGATTTGTGTATATGCGTATATGTGCATATGTGCATGTGTGTATATATATGATGCATGCATGTGGGCTTGTATGGGGTCACCCTTGTCCATTGTTGCTTTGATGCACCTCCAATTAAAGGACCTTTCAATGGAGGAATGTGCAAATCTATTGGCAAATGCACCTCCGGGCCAGATCGGCAAACACACTCGGTGACACACTTGTGAGGGACAAGAACTTGAAAGAGGACATGACACACACACACACACACACAAAAAAAAAAAAAAAACATGGCCTCTCACATCACAATCTTCTCGTGGGGAGAGTGTCCCACTGCTCTGGTGGCCTAGATTTGGTCGTCGTGTTGGACATGGTGGATCAGCAGCGGCATTCATCACATGCTGGATCACGCTTGCTTCTCAGCGGCGCACTCACAAGCACTACCTGAACATTGACACAAGCACACCACCATGTAGGGTCCCCTGACGACCCAGATCAATACATTGTGTTCACTGATGAGGTGGCAGAGACATACATGAAGCTGCCAGCATCTGGGGCCGAGTTCAGAGAACAGTTTGACCGTTTTGTTTCTTGGACATCTTACGAATTAGGAGGCGCCGTCGAGGCGTCCCATGATTTTGGTCCAGAACCATTCATTCCCAGCAGAATGTAATAAAAACACATAAAGGCCTTTAACCAGTTCGTACAATCCCGGTTTGACAAACAGTTTCTGATGATTGTGGCTTACAGACGTTTTTCACCGATGATCATTACAGTAACCCTGATTAACATTTCTGTCAGGCTCATATTAATCGTAAGGTGAGTTTATGTTGAACCAACCATCAAAAAACATCAACCACTATGAACCGATGAGTTAACCGCCTACCAAAACTTAATGAGATCAACTCTAGGACCATGGCGACTCACTAATGTTGCGGTCCCCCCGCCACCCGCAGGACCATGGCCGTATGATGTTGAAGGCTCAGTCAAGTTCAGTCCTGCTGGACTTGGTCGTTTGCGAGGAGCCCGGCACTATGGCATGGGGGGCCCGGCGCGGTGCCCCCACGAAGGAGCACCAGAACTTCGAGCGATGGTTGACCTAGGATCACAAGAGTTGACTGATGATGATGATGGTAAATTACTTGGTCAAGCGATTGGTGAACCAACTTTTTGATCAATGGTTGACCTTCCTACCTGCGCCTGATGAGCAACTCAGTGACAGAGGCTACTTTCCAATCAAAAACCAGCGATGATCCCATACTTCTTGAAAGAGATGCCTCGGAGAAGAGATGTCAGGCAAAAAATGCTGCCACTGAAAAGAGATGTCGAGACAAAAAGGACACGGAGAAGAGATGGACAAGAAAAATGATACGGGGAACAACAAGACATAAGTATATGCATTAAACGTGATAACATAACCTCTCGGAGTTTTCTACCCATTGTTTGTCCCTCTACTACTTGTCACCATTTTTTACAACGATTAGTGCCTACGCTTGCCTACTTTTTGCCTTCAAACAATCGTTTGAGCTGATTGGGTAACCGATTGCTGCAACATAGGACATGGGTATATGCGGTGAGTGCCAAATATATTTGGGGAATTATACTGTATGAAAAGTTTTCCTAATTATGATGCTGAAACTTTTTTGATGCTGAGATTTTTGGGGGTGGGTCGGTGGAGGAATAGAATGTGGGCATGGTTGGCGGAGGAGGATACCATTCCCAAAAGCAAACTAAAAACCACGGCCACACACATGCAAAACACATGTCACGCATGACACCCAACATGAACAACCTTATTGAATCGTAATACCATCTTCAAAACGGCAGCCAAAGCAAGAAATATTTTCGGAAGGGGAAAGTGGGAAAATGTCACTTCCGATTTTGTATGCAAATCTTACTGCGCCTCTGCAGCTCTAGCTCTTTCCACGTTTCCCACAATGCGCATGAACACATCACAAAACGTATGTCAATCTAGGGTCTAGGTTCCCCCCGGCTTCATTGATACATTGTATTCCACAATTCCATGACTGCAAGACCAACTTGAATGCTTAGTGTCAAGCACTTTCAGTTCCCACCTGCTTTGGCCCCAGCCCCATAGGATGTTGGAGACCAACACCTTGTTTTGGCAAGAGTCTGCCCTGTCTTAGCCCCAGCACCTTTAACCTTCCCAATCCCTTGTTCCCTATACTCTGCACCCCCTTCAGCTCAACTTGAAAACATAAAAAATACACCAACTTTCTTTGGGCATGGGTTGTGACGCTGTTGGTGTGGAATGGGCCTGGCCAGGAGAATGGGCTTTGTAAACCGTCTTAAAATGAAAAGGAAATCAAAGAAACGAACTGCCCTAATCGGTTTTTGGCATTGTAAGGCAGCTTTCTCACAAATCTCCACTGCCAGGACAAATCATTATTTGCAAGTAGAAGATGGATTGCCCGAAAGCAAAGAGACGTATAGTTGGCTAGTGTTCTTGGTTGACATATGTTGACTAACATGTTAAACATAAATACATATACCCATACAAATATATCCACACATTGTCTATATATATATATAAATACTCTTTTCTTCATATATATAGATATACATATATACTTTCTTAAATCTATATATATATATATATTTATGTTGATATATCTACAGAAATATATTTGTATACATATATATATATTTACAACGTGTGATGTTTTGTGATTGATGAGATGGCAGAACATTGAGTACCATGATTAGTTGCATGACAGGACATGTAAAGAAATAAAAACAAACACAGAAAATAAAGACAAACAAGAAAGGGTAGAAAGGAAATAATGAAGTGAAATGTTGCAAAACAAACTTTCGAAAGTTAGCGGCAAAAGTGTCCAAAAGTCTCACTGAGTCCATCTGCGAAGGGTTCGCCATTCATGTAACTCTCCATGTTTTTCAAAGATCTACCTTAGCGTCAGCCATGCAACCTAAGACAAAAATGTAGAGGTCAAGGTAGAGAACTTCCAGAAGGGTGTTTCGTCCATCGGTTGGTTGGATAGGTGGTTCGTTGGTTGGTTGGATAGTTGGTTGAGCATTTTGATTTTTGATGATGCTTTTAGTGAGCAGCTTGGTCGGATGACCTTGACGAATAACCACCCACATTTGACATTCAGCGATTATTTGAACCACTTTCTGATTCTGTTTTTTTGCGCCTCGCATCCATCGGGATATATGGATATCAAACAGCGCACCCACACACACACATGCACATATACACAGATATTTGCCCTAAACCCACTTGCCAATCCCCTGTCTGTCAGAAGGGTTGCCATCATCCTCAACGAGCCGTCGGGGGCATTGGCAAACAGATGGGTTGTCGGGGCTGCGGATGTTTTCTTTGTAGACGTTTTATATTGATATAATGATGATTTGTGATCAGTAGGTTTAAAGTGGATGTGGAGGACAACGACCATCTATACCACAGGAGGGAGCGAACTGCTCTTGAGGTGAAACGAGAAGCACACCTCTCTGTTCACCATCCATGATTTCAAATGTATATATTTGATGTCGCTTATTGTTGGTGTTCAGCACATTATAAGGGGAACAAACACCAAATAAAGGCCCCTGAGCAGGTTGCCGTTGTCATTCCTTGGTCAGGGAACGAAACCCCTTCTTGCTCGAACACCCATTTGGGCTTATGACCACGACGCAACAATATAGGACAAGGACGGCTATGACGATGACCTCAACCACAACAATGACATAGGACCAGGGGACTCCATGATGATGACTTCACGACAACAGCAGAAACAGTACTTGGATGGACATGCGTTTTCGTTGGAACCAACAGGAGAAATAATTTGAACACAGCCCCCAGTGTCGTTGTTATGTCCATACATGACTGCGCTGTTGCGCCTGAAGACTAGTGGAGGTGTTTCTACGTCCTCGTGTTGTTGTTTTTGGGGTTGGCGTAGTCAGAGCATTGATTTCCAACATTTTACCAACGTATCAATAAGTATACATGACGCAAATCGATTCTAAGCATCCTCAAACATTGCTTTTGCTTCTTGTACCGCTCTAGTTCCGAACAATTCCCAACATATACTGAACAAATGAAAAATACACAATCTTCAGCAAAAGTGAGCATAAATAATCGGCTGCACTTGGGTTCCTTTGTTGGGCTCGTGTTGGGCTATTGCTGGGATCAGAATGGAAAAAATTGGTTGAGGCACAGTAAATCGGCCGTGCCTATTGGTTCAGTTGGGCCATTTTTTGGATACGAACGGAAAAGAATTTTTTGGGGCCGGTTAATCGGATGTGCCTAGATCCCTTTGCGCAGTTTATTTTGTGATGTAATGATGTTTTGATACATGTGCAGTTTGTCTTGCGGTGTATGTGTTGTTTTTTTGCAGATTATCTTGCGATGTTTGGTTTAATATATGTGCAGTCTTTCTTGCGATGTATTATTTGCTTTGTATGCAGTTCATCTTGCGATGTTTGTGTTTATTTCTACGTTCCGTTTCTTACGCTTTATGTTTTGAGATACATGCAATTAATCTTCTATTGTACGTTTTGATCTATCTGCAGTTCATGTTGCAACGTCATGTATGTTTTAGTTTTAATATGTGTGTCGCTTATCTTGCGATAATTTCATCTATGCGCAGTGTATCTTGCGATGTATGTTTTGATATATGTGCGTTTTGCAATGTGTGTTTTGATTGATCTATGTGATGATTCTATGGTGATGTTTCTTTTTTGGATATGTGTCTGATATATGATGTCCAGTTTGTCGTGCGTTGTATGTTTCGATATATCCGCAATTCTTCTTGCGATTAGTATATATATATATATGTAGATGTACTATGTGCAATTCATATTCAGAAATATGATGCGGTATATGCGCAGTTTACATTGCCATTTATGTTTGTATTTATGTGCAGTTTCTCTTAAGATGAATGTTTCGATTTATGTGCAGTTGATTTTACGGTGTTTGTTTTGATATACGTCCACATTTTTTGGCAATGTTTTTTGTGATGTACATGTTTATTGGCAAGGTGACCGCAAAAAGATTGATGGTCTTCACTCAGTGTTTGCAATTCGGGTGCGTGTGAAACACACTCGGGCTGGGCACCGTGAGAATGCTCCTGATAGCCATGAAAGTGATCCCGCTAGCGCACACAGAAGGTAACTACTGATTTTGGACATTTGAATTGTGAAACAAATGCCCGGAATAAAGAGTTCAATCAACCTCATATCCATCGCTCTGTTATAGCCAAGTCCATGATACGATTGGTACCCCCCAACAAAAATTATCCCTGTCACAACTTTGCATTGACTTAGCATTGATTTTAAAACAACTGCATTATTTTTATTCCCGTTCAAATTCCCCTACTGTTTACTGGTCAATAAGAACCCCCCTTCTTTCAAATCCTTCTAAATAACTTTTCAAAAGTTATTTGGAGGGGTTGCGATTGTTTAGAAGGACGAGTAAGAAATCCAATTGGCAAGAAATCCAGAACTTATGTTGGTATTGCTAAATGAATTGCCAGAATGTATTCGTTAGGGTCCCGTATGAACCTCCCTGGCATCGGTTTTGGGCAGGGATTGCGTTGCTGGTACCCACAGTTTGTATACTCGCACTTTACAAGTAAGCATGGGCGGATCTTGATTTTTGCAGCGAACTTTTTCCTTCGAGTGCAGCTTCACTTTAGAAAACGACAATTCATAGTGAAGTATCATTTGAAGTAACATGATTCCATCAATGAGAGCATGACATTCCCAACAACCCTGCGAACTCATTTGGTAGAGAAACATTTTGCAGCAATGTCTTTCTTGGGTGTGTGCGCATTCGCACTTCATCGAGCTGTCTGGTACTAGGGGCGGATGGGTTGATTGGTTTCTGGTTGTTTAGCCACGGTGTCAACGGCGAGGATGAAAACAATCATGGCGATGACTTAAACCACAACAGCGACATAGGATGAGGATGATTGAAGAATAACAAGCCTAAATCTGAGGCGTGGCGTCCGGGTCGTTATTTTTGAAAGCGCCATTCCTAAATTCTTCTGGGGTAGCCAAACGCACTCGGTAGCGGGCATTAACCCAACGACATAGAGGGGGAAACCGGTTGACTGTGACTGTGGGATGGTTTGGTAAGTGATGCTTGCATACTGGCCAAGATATCTTATGGTCGCAGCCTATGAAATGGTCATTTTTAGGTTACTTTTCTACTCATGGCGGTTTGTGGCCTACGTGGCAAACAACCAAAACGAAACGGAAACTAAATAGAAACTACAGTAAATGGGAAGAATGGGAACCATGAAGAAAACTGCAAATAACATTTGTTGGAAAATCCGAACAGTAAGCTGCGGCGTTGGCGCCCCTGTTGAAGCGCATTTTGTTGCATTTGGTCTCGGACACTGCGTTTTCTAGTCTTTGTTGCCGCATAGGGTTCTGTGACATTTTTAGTGGGCTCTTCTCATTGGCCACATGTGGCTGAACAAACTGACCACAGAAGAGGAAACCAAATGGAAACTCAACAGTAGTTATGCTGGGCCCATGTTGGAGCATTTGTGGGATGCGCAGACTGTAGGTACGCTTAAGTTGCTGCGCCTAGATCGTTATGTTTGGCCAATGTTGGTTCATTCCTGGAAACATGTGAGGGATGTTGGGACTTCATGCAATAGTTGAGTACACAATGTATTGTGTAGTACGAGTAAGGTGGCCTCATAATTTCGTAGATGCATTAACCCACAACCATGCATCATTGTTGCCCCCTAGCAGTCTGTGACTATTTTAGTCGGCTCTCATTGGGGATAGTAAGGCTACAAGGGGTTGAGTAAACCAATCAAAAGAAACGCCAACAAAATGGAAACCGTCAGGAAATATATAACTACATATGCTGGGCCCATGTTGGAATATTTACAGGATAGGCAGACTTTAGGTGCACATAAACTGCTGTGCTTAGTTCGTTCTGTTTGGCCCATGTTGGTTCATTCCTGGGAACATGTGAGGGATGTTGGACTTTCATGCAATCGTATGCAATAGTTGGGTCTTCAACGCATTTCGTGGTAAGAGTAGGGGGGCTTCATCATTTTGTAGTTTCCATTACCCCACAGCAAAGGGAGAAACCTTGCAGTCACATGTTGTTCTGGAACGCTGGACCTCCAGGTTTAGGCGCTGCGTTTTGTAGTTTTTGTTGCCCGTGGCAGTCTGTGATTATTTTAGTCGGCTCTCATGGGGGATAATAAGGCTACAAGGGGTTGAGCAAACCAATCAAAAGAAACGCCAACAAAATGGAAACCGTCAAGAACTATATATTATATAACCATATATGCTGGGCCCATGTTGCAGGGTTCGTAGGATAGGCAGACTTTAGGTACGCTTGAACTGCTGTGCCTATTTCGTTCCGTTTAGTCCATGTTGGTTCATTCCTGGGAACATGTGAGGGATGTTGGAATTTCACATCATGATTGGGTCTGCATTGCTTTGCGTAGTAAGAGTAGGGTGGCCTCATCATTTTGTAGCTTCCATTAACCCACAGCAAAGGGAAAAACCTGGCAAACGCATGTTGTTATGGAACGCTGGACCTGCAGGCTTGGACATAGCGTTTTGTAGTTTTTGTTGCGTCATGGCAGTCTGTGATTATTTTAGTCGGCTCTCATTGGGTATCAAAGGGCTACATGGGATTGAGCAAAACAAGCAAAACGAAACGGAAACACAATAGTCACTGGGAAAAAAACTGTGCGGGGCCCCCGTAGCATGGCCAAACTCTAGGTATACTTTAATTGCTGTCCCTGGATTGTTGTAGTTGGCCCACGTTGTCACATTCCTAGAAACATGTGCGGGACGCTGGAACTTCATGCAATAGTTGGGAGTAAGGTGGCCTCATCATGTAGTAGCAGTCATTGTCTCACTGGCAAAGGGGAAACCTTGCAGTCACATGTCGTTATAGAACGCCGGACCTATATAGGCTTGGGCGCTGCGTTTTGTAGCGTTTGTTGCCCCATGGCAGTCTGTGACTATTTTAGTCGGCTCTCATTGGGGATAAAAAGGCTACAAGGGGTTGAGTAAACCAATCAAAAGAAACGCCAACAAAATGGAAACCGTCAAGAACTATATATTATATAACCATATATGCTGGGCCCATGTTGCAGGGTTCGTAGGATAGGCAGACTTTAGGTACGCTTGAACTGCTGTGCCTAGCTCGTTCCGTTTAGTCCATGTTGGTTCATTCCTGGGAACATGTGAGGGATGTTAGAATTTCACATCATGATTGGGTCTGCATTGCTTTGCGTAGTAAGAGTAGGGTGGCCTCATCATTTTGTAGCTTCCATTAACCCACAACAAAGGGAGAAACATGGCAGACATTTAGGCGAGTCTGATGCGCAACGTGCCCATGACAAATGTCAACAAGTGCGAGGGTCAACATTCGCGTACCTGTGAACGGAGTGTTGGCCCTCGCACTCCGTACACAGGCCAAGCAAGTTGACCCTTGCACTTGTTGACATTTGTCATGAGCATTGTGCACATCAGACTGGCTTAAGTGTTTGCCGGCCCCAATGACATTTGTCACTGGGCTTGTACGGTCGTACCTGCGCACGGAGTGCGAGGGTCAACATTCACGTACTTGCGTACGGAGTGCGAGGGTCAACATTTTCTGTCCCAGTGACGTTTGTCACTGGGCTTGTACGGCCGTACCTGCGTACGGAGTGCGAGGGTCAACTTTCTCGTACCTGCGTACGGAGTGCGAGGGTCAAAATTTTCTGTCCCAGTGACGTTTGTCACTGGGCTTGTACGGCCGTACCTGCGTACGGAGTGCGAGGGTCAACTTTCTCGTACATGCGTACGGAGTGCGAGGGTCAACTTTTTTTGTCCCAGTGACATTTGTCACTGGGCTTGCACGGCCGTACCCAGGTACGGATGTACAAGCCCAGTGACGTTTTGTCACTGGGCTTGCACGGCCGTACCCAGGTACGGATGTACAAGCCCAGTGACGGCTTTGATTGAGTGCGAGGGTCAACTTTGTCGTACCTGCGTACGGAGTGCGAGGGTCAACTTTTTTTCTCCCAGTGACATTTGTCACTGGGCTTGCACGGCCGTACCCAGGTACGGATGTACAAGCCCAGTGACGTTTTGTCACTGGGCTTGTACGGCCGTACCCAGGTACGGATGTACAAGCCCAGTGACGGGTATGATTGGGCATGGTTGGTGATGGGTGGGTCCAGTGGGTGATGAACAAAAATTGAAATTATTAAAATTGAAATTTAAAATCAAATTCAAAAATACTCCTTGATTCTAGCGTGCAAGCCCAGTGACATTTGTCACTGGCCTCGTACGCTCGTACCCAGGTACGGATGTGCAAGCAGACATTTTTCCCAGTGACATCCCCAGGATCCCTTCTGGTGTCACTGCTAGACCCCCCCCGCAAGTACGCCCGTACCCAGGTACGGCTGCGCGAGCCCAGTGACATTTGTCACTGGGCTTGCACGCCAGAATCAGAGTGGTAGCTTGTTCGGGTAGATTTGTGGATTTGAATTCAAACTTGGATTATTGGATACACCCGCAGAATCCCCCCTTGGATTTTTTCAATCTCAGGAGTAGTACTGGTAAATTACGAACACTAATTGTAAACAAGGAATACAAATGTTTAAGTCGGGAATGCTAATAGTAGAAAAAAATCAATGGGAAACTACGAATACTACTTGTAAATTAGGAGGATTACTTGCAAGTCAAAAATACGGAATGAATTTAGGAAGACATTACTTGGAAATTGATAACGTTAAATGTAAATAAGAAATACTAATTTTAACTTACGAATACTAGATGTAAATCGGGGATACTCTAGTTGCAAATTAGGAACGTTGGATTGAAATCAATTGTAAGTTTGAAATAAGATACAATTGTAGTTACACTTGATGTTTCTTAATCAATATTTTTTTCGAACATTGAATATTAAAAAAATGATTTGGGAATATTTCTTCTAAAATTGGAACACTAGTGGTAAATAAGGGATACTGATTGTAAAGTAAGAATACTAATTGTAGATGAAAAGCAATGGTGAATTACGAATACTAATTGTAAATTAGGAGGGCTCTTTGTATATCAAGAATGCGGAGTGAATTCAGGAGTACCA
The DNA here is from genome assembly GCA_009767595.1 of Symbiodinium kawagutii. Lineage (NCBI taxonomy): Eukaryota > Dinophyceae > Suessiales > Symbiodiniaceae > Symbiodinium > Symbiodinium kawagutii. The sequence continues at coordinate 839,264 of VSDK01015592.1, forward strand.
AATGCAAAAGAAAACATTTATGCCAAATTGCAAATACTAACTGCAAATTAACAACGCTAAGTCGCTAAGTGTAAATAGGACAGGCTAATTCTAAATTACGAAGACGAGCTGTAAATCGAGGATGCTATAGTTGCAAATTAGGAACACTGGTTTTGATCCGTTTCTTGAACATGTGTTTTTTTGTAATTTGAAATGTCAATTGTAAATTAGGAATAGTAATTGAACAATATATATGTGGAAAATGTGACTTGGGAATAAATTCTTTGAGATGGAAAATATTTCTTTTAAATGGAGAATATTATTCTAAATAAGGAATACTAGTTGATACTACTTGTAAATAAGGAATTCAAATTCTAACTTGGGAATACTACTTGAACGTTTATTCAATAATAGGGTAATTTGGGGTATGTCTTTAAGAAATGGAATGCACATTGGAAAGTAATAATAGCAATTGCACATGAGGAATGCTAAGTGTAAAACTTGACAAAACTTGCATATTCATCCTAGATTAGGAATACCAAATGAACACGTAGAAATAATACATGTAAATAATGAATTTTACTAGCAGATTACAATACTACTTGTAGCATGTAAATTGCAAATACAAAACACAATTGATGATTAAGCATTGCGCATTGGGATTGCCTTTGGGAATACATTTTCTGAATTAAGAACACTAATTGTAAACAGAAGGGATAATAATTGAAACCTAGGGATACTACTTAGTCACTCCAAAGTATCATGGAAAGAAGTAACAAAGGGGAAAAACTGGTTTTTGAGATATGTTACCCTTTTTGGTATTTGTTTTTTTTGTTGTCTAAAGGGATCTCCAGCACAATGTGATGACATACTCGCCCATAAAGCCATGTTCACTAGTTTCCTGGTGTTGCGTTCCAAATTCCCGGAATTGTGACGGAAATTATCTGAATTGTGACCGAAATTCCTGGAATTGTAAAGGAAATTCCCGGAAACCATATTTACAAAAATACAGTCGCAAAAGTGTACTTTTTTTTCCTGGAAGATTCCACTAAATCATGTCTGTTAGTTTTTCTGATTTTTTACTTTTGGTTTGGTTTTGTTACTAAAGATCCAGGATAAATCCTTTGTTGCTAGGCAAGTAACACTTGCTTGATCTAGATAGTAATGACTTAAGAATGCTGATTGCAGATTCAGGATGCTACTTGTAAATCCGAATCCTAATTGTAAAGATGGGAGGTGAGTTCTACATTGGCAGTATTGAAATCAATTCTGCATCAAAAATACGAAGTGTACATTATGAATATCAAATCTAATTTACCACTAATTGAAATTTAGATAATGCTAATTGTAAATTCCGAGTGTCCTTTGTAAATTAAAGAACAGGAACGCTCCTTAGGAATATTACCTGTAATTTAGGAATGCTCATTTCAAATTAACAATGCCAATTGTAGTTGTAAATTAGGAATATATATATATATAAATATATATCAATTGAAAAATAGGAAAGCTAATTCACTGCAAATTGCAAAGATTACATATAGGTGTAATTTGGGAGTACTGATTGAATTGTGGAATACTACCTGCAACAAAATACGAATACAGATGATATAGTAGGAATGCTTAACGTAATTTAGTGAATACAATTTAAAAATGCTTTAGTAAACCAAGACTACTAATATTTTCGTTGGGAATGCTGATTGTACATGTGTAAATTACGAATACTAATGGTACTAAGTGCAGATAAAGAAACCGATTAATTGGAAGTTAGGAATGTCGAACGTAAAGTCTGAATGCTAATTCTAAATTAGGAAATTGTGAATTGCGGACACTAGTTGTGAATTGAAAAAATCATTGTCACTTGGGAATATTCATTGTATGTGAAGAATATTTTGTGTAAAAACGGAATACTTGTTGGAATCAGGAATACTCTTTTAAGAATAACGACTACTATTTGTAAATTATTGAATTTAGGATGACTGATTGTAGATTAGAGGCATTCGCTGCAAATTACAAGCGCTAATTGTACATATAGGGTATACGGACAATAAATTTTCTTGATGAGGAATCATAGGAATCCGATGCGTAATTTAGGAGAACTAATTGTGAATTGCGTATACGCATTGTAGATAACGAATGCTACATGTAATTCAAGAGTCAATTGTGAAATAGAACGGCAAGTTTTTATTGTTTATCCACGTTTGCCGCGCGCATTCCGCCCTCTTGCTTTGCATGGCCATATTCCACACTTGTGTAATTTCATGCTTGGATTTTTCCGGGCGCCGCAAGATCTTGGAAGCGCAGGTAGTTTGGCTGATTTTTGGTGCGATGGACCAAAACAAAGCTAATCGCCGGTGTTTCTTGAGATGTTTAGGGTCTTTGGTGGCTGGTAGATTTCAATTTCTTAGGATGAAACTTGCGCAGGTTTGAAAATTATTGGAATACGTGAGTTTGCGCTCAAGGTTCTCCAAGTCAGAGAGGCTGAAACCTGCTTTTGGGCTGACAGGGGGGTTGGCTTCGTGTAACCTTGACATATATGATGTTGGTTTGAACTGCAATTAGGTATTCGTATTCGACAATTAAGTTTCCTAAATTACATTTAGCATTCCAAGTTTACAATTTAGAATCAATTTAGTATTCTAATCCTTTCTTAATAATATCATTTGTATTTTACATTTAATATTCGTGATGGAGAATTAGCATGTCTTCTTTGTGTAATTTGCAATTTGCGTTCTTAATTTGAAATTCGTTTGTCGCATTGTTTTCGAAACACCAACAATATGTGAGTGTTCCTTGTTTATGTCATACTTGCCAGCAGTACGCGTACCTACTACTCGCTTCGCTTGATACGCGGACCTAACTTCGCCAATTTGCGTTGCGCCGGCTTTCCGTTGGACACAGCCCACTGCAAAACAATATGTATACAAATGAAAAAGGTATGTATAGTATAATGCCCTGCTTTAACACTTTTGTATGTGGACTCACCAACAAATACAGAAACGACTCCCGACTAGTTGAAGCTATTCACAAAACAAACAGAAACTATATTGAGACGCAAAAATCTAAATTCAAACAAACATACATGCAGTTTGATAACATAATGTGGCTTTCATGCGTGCACCAGTGAAAAGATTTGAGGGGCCCTAACCGGCACATTGTTTCTTTGTATTTCTGTGCGGCAATAGTAGCAAGCAACCAAAAAAGTAACCACTAGTCGTAACCAATCAATTTCAACTACCAAATACATTATAATATGTTCCATTCATAACTTTATGACTCAGAACTCCTAATGTCTTGAAAGATGTGACAGAATCATACTCATTGACCATTGTCATTCAGAACTACAGTTGAACTACATTTCGTACTTAATTCATGATTGTTGTCTTGTTCTGGTGATACAATGAAAGGAATATGTATATCATGTAGCATAAATTCTATCAAAGGGTAGATTTGCAGCCAGCTGGAAGCGTCTTCCAGCGTTTCTCAACCAGTCGCTTGTAAGTAGCCAGCTGGAAATAAGCTGGACCATACATCTTAAGATAAGCTGCGCAAATATCGAAACATACATTGGAAGAAAAATCAAAATATATTGAAACATACATGGCAAGACAAACTGCAATGTGGCAAAGCGATTTTGGTGTGATATGTTGTCTTTGAAACATATGTTTGCATATCTTGTGACATGTTCTTTGACCTATTGCTTTGCATTGTTTTGCTGACACACTTTCTTTGAGATCTCTTGATACGTAAAATATTTTGGTACATTTTGCCAACGCATTTGTTTCTGACATATTTGGTGATGTACTTGCTGACGTGGTTCCAGGATTATGTGAAGCTATTGTAAAAATGTTTTTGCCAATTTGGACTGCTACAAATGCTTCTGAGTGTGTGGGACCCAAGTCGACGTGCCAAAAAAGCCCCTAGAACATGTCACACCGAAGATTTTGACAATTTTGGGATAGAGTATTGGGATTGTCAATACTTGGAACGTTTTTGTGATGAGTTATTTTCGAGGTCATGTGAGTCAGAGCCCATTGTTTTGTAATGGACATCCGGGTTGCGAGCAGGATCTTGGGCCGCGCGCAACTACAACTTTGGGCTCCAGGTCAATAGGTTGAATCCGAACGGGGATGTATTTGTCTAACTGACCAAGTCTATGATTAGCATTAGTATTCAGAGTTCTAAATTGTATTCGTATTCTAAAATGTTTCGTCTGGATGAAAAAGAAACATTGTTAATTTACAATAGGGTTGGCATTGTATTCGTAATTTGCAATTACTATTTTATCTATTTCTAATTTGCAAGCAATATTTGTTTTCTACAATCAGCATTTCTAATCTACGATTATAGTTCCTGGTTTACAACTAGCAATCCTAATTAGTTCTTCTAATTTACCAGTGGAACATCCAATGGCAGGTTGACACTTACAAGGGGATGTTAACGTGGGTTTACTGTAAGCCCTCTCCTTTGTGATCAATGAAGCAAATGACCGTGGCCCTACGATTGATCACAGTTGAACGACCCAGAAATATGGATTTTCAATTATGAAGTTAATTGCAAATCATGACTGTTTATTGATGTTTATTGTAAACTCAGCATACTACTTGCAAAACAGGATTGCTACTTGTAACTTGGGAATACTAGTTTTAAATCAGGAGTCCCGTATGTAAAGTAGGAGTGTGATTTGTCAATTGCGATTAAAAGCAAGTTTGTGTCAAGATGCCTAATCGAAAAAGAAATACCGATGCCAATATACCAATTGCAAACGAGACATGTTCCTTGGAAATTAGAGATACAAATATACAGTGCAAATTATTAAAACGGTTCAAAGATATGGAAACATATTATTTACCAGGGAAAAATGTAAATCAGGGATACGAATTGTCAGTCAAGAAGAACCGAAAGAACAAATTGAAAATTTGGAATACTAATTCTAAACTGAGAATACGTGTTGTAGATAATAAATGCGATTTGTAAATTACAGGTATGGTTCTTCAAGTAAGAATAGGAAGGGTCATGCAGGAGTGCTACATTCATATTCTTAATAATTAAGGGATACCGATATAATCGTAATTTTGGAATACAACAGTAGTTGCAAATTACGAGTACTGGGGACAGGTTAGGAGCACTCAATGTAAATTAGGGACATTATTCGTAGATTGTAAATTACGATTTCTGATTCGGCAATTAGAATAATAGTGCAAATTACAATGCCGATTGCAAAATTTAGATTAGAAATGCTGATTGAAAATCAGCAGCACTAAAAAGTATAGATATTTGTTGCATTTTTCAATTTCAACCGTGAATAAGAAATATGGATTGTAGATTTGGAATGCTACTTGTGTATCAGGCAGGCTAAGTCTAATCTTGGAATAATGGTTGTGAATGTGGAATTCTAACATATTCTAAGTGCAGTTGGGAGTGTTATTTGCAAATTGGAAACGCTACTGGTATATTTCCAATACTTTTTGCAAAATAGGATGCCAATTTTAGAGTAGGAATGCTGGCTGAAAATAGGAACGCTAATAACAAAAACGGAATACGATTGTACTTTGGTAACAGTATAAATCAGGCATACGAAGTGTAATTTAGGAATGAACATTGTCAAATATCAATTGCCAATACTACTTGCAGCTGGGATTACTCCTTGTAAATTACAAATACCACTGAACATTTGGATTACTATTTGTAGGCTTGGTAATTCTTTCGTGGACTTCGTTGTTTTTTCGTTTTTTCGTTTACTTTCATTTTACTTGATCCTATAGGGGTGGTGGGGCGTGCTTGCGATACAAAAAATATCAATCCATATCTAGGAGCACTAAGTATAATTTTGTAGTACTACAAGTGTAGAGTTGGAATATTACTTGTAGATTTGTAGATCATAAATATATAATATGGATCAAAATTCTGGAACACTAAGTGTGAATTAGGAATGCTTAGTGTAGTTTAGGAGTACTACGTCTAAATTAGGAATACTTCTCGTAAATCAAGAATATTTATTGTATATCAAGAATACCAACATGCTAATTGCAAATTGAGAATATTAATCGATCAAGAACTACGAGCAACAGCTTTAGATTAGGAATACAATGTGCAATTTAGGAATACTAAGGGTAAATTAGTTGTACGAATTGTCAACTAGGAATGCTAACTTTACTTCAGGAGCGCTAAGCAAAAAAATAGGAATACAAATTTTGGATTAGGAATGCTGTGGTCATATGTAATTTAAGACGTCTAATACTAATCGTCAAGAACTGTTGCAAATGTTGCGGGATTCATTCAAATTGCAGTGATGTGCGCTAATTGTAAATCAAAACTGATAATGAATGGTTAGGAATTCGTTTTGCAAATCAAGAACACCAATTGTAGATTCTGAATACCAGTTCAAAATCATGTTCTTACTATTTTCAAATTAGGAACCAAAAATCAAATTAGAAGGACTTGTTGCACATTGGAAATACTAAGTGGGGTGGAAGAGTGCTCATTGTGAATTAAGTATGTTGGATGTAATTTAGGAATTTTAATTGTCAATCAGGAATACAAAATTGAACATGAATACCAATGGTAACTCAGGAATAATAAATATAAATTAGGCGCATTAATTACAATTAGAAACACTAATAATCAATGACGAATAGCAATTGCAACTTCTGAATCCTAATTGTAACTTGGGCATGCTAAATGTATCAAATTGCGATCCTAATTCTAAATGCAGAACGCTAGTTTTGGAATTAGGAATGCAAAGTGTGATTTGAAAGTATTCCTTGGTTTTTGATTAGGCAATTTAGTTGTGAATGGGGAGCACAACATGCAAAAACAGAATGCTAGTTGTAAACTAGGCATGCTATGTCATGTCAGGCTACATACCTAGCATTGTATGTACATATATGGTCCCCACCATGGTTGTTAAACAAACGTCACATGGCATTTGGACTTTGAATGAGCCTTAACAATCTCAGCATCAAAAAAGTTTCAGCATCATAATTAAGAAAACTGTTCATTGTGATCATATTGTGTTTGCGTGAACGATAGATACTTACAATACGTATACAGGTTGGTTGTTGGTGATTATAATATGGTGATGTGACGGTTATCCGTTCATGATGGTTTAGTCAAAATCCAATTTCTAACGCTTGATTACCTCGCTTATCAACAATCCCAGTAGTTTATTAACCATCATCATCATCATCAGATTTGATTCACCAGCATTAACTATGAACTTGACATAACTTAACCATTTCAAACTTTCATTCAGTCGCCTATTAACCATCACTAACTATGATGAACCATCACCCCATGAGTCCCGTGTCAGGATCCCGAGATGAGGGGTCGAGCTGCAGGAGTGCTGTACAACATCGTCCGGGGAACCCAGCGTCGATGGGGGGAGTCCTTCCTGTAGGCCAGCTGGGTCAGTCCTGAAGGTTGTGGCCAGCTGGAGATTGATGATGAATATATTTGTTGGAATTTATTCGTATCCAGCCATTTGTCTTTTTTAATAGATAATTGTTACTATATATTCACATGTTTTTAATTTGTCCTTAAATGTATGTCTTTCAAAAAAATCAGATCCATGTAAGCACACTTTCCAAATTTATCCATATCTATGTTTTCTCATGCCATGACCCAACCCTGACCCTTGAGTTGGAAGTTCATGACCATTCGTTGAAGTCAATGATATACCTTTGTCACGTTTGTTCTTTTCTGTGATCAACCACTAGCTATCATCAATACCCGCAGCTTAATCACTGAAAAGGTTAAGATCACATGTAGTTAGGTTCACAACTAGGTAATCACATGTACCTAGTCAAAACAGTAGTCACTAGCTATCATAGCAACCTGCAGGACACCAGTGTCATTTTGAACGGTTGTCGAATCCATACACATTTAGAACATATGATCAGCAAGTACCAGCATGAACCACTGAAGCAGAAAGCAACAACCAACAATAATGGGTCAACCCACTAATAGGACTTCCTTCATTCACAAATAAGTTACCACCATGCTTCTTCTTAGCAGGGACGGACCTTTTCTTGCAATGATTGATCAGTACACAACTAGTCATTGCACAACCATTGATGTACCCCAAGAGGTAACAAATCATCATTCATGTCAACAACCATCGCATAGTAAAAACTCACCATCCTTGTTGAACTAAGTCCGGTAAGTTCTTATCACTGGCTATCAATGAAGTCGATGACTATATATTCTCGAATAGCCGCTGAAGAAGCACTTGCCAACCACTGTAGTGACTAGGTCGCCCTTTGATATGGGGGATCAGGAGCGGCCCCCAGGAGTTCCCTAACCACTTCAATGACCACATTTCAAGTTAATGATCAATCCTTTGGCGCTGTAAATGGTGAGCCAGGACTTCGGCCACTAAAGGATCATTAATATAAGGTGAAATCATTTAGAGTGTGATCCTTTAGCCAGTAAATTGTTAGTGTGATCCTTTAGTACTTCAGCAAATAAACACAGAAAACACTAAAGGATCACTGAAATCATCCAAATCATAGAACTAAAGGATCACACCAAAATCACTAATCATCACTAAATGACCCCTATGTTGATCATTAACCGCTAGGCATCGTGAACCACAGTTTCGTTCCCTTCGACACGGCGTGTCACCCTGAGGTCACTGATCACAAGGTCCGAAGTTGGGATTCGCCAAGCCTTAGCTCATGGGGTCAGGGATGAGCTTCGCCAAAATCAGCCAGCACCAGCCTTTAAATGGGTAGCCCGAGCAGCTAGTACCTGATGCTTAATTGGTTAACCGATGACTGGTTAATCAGTGATTGATTGATGCTTTAGTAGTGCTTGATGATGGTGAACTAGTGATTACCGGCTATGACTTGAAGTAATGGCTTGTAATGGCTGCTTCATGTTGGTTAATGGTGGTTCATGATGGTTTATGATTGGGACATCCAATAATTTAGCCAAGAACGGTTAGTGGTCATCAGTTTAGAACCAATGGGTTTCAGCTATGAAACTAACGGTTGTCACGGTTGCGTGATGCTTAAACTGGCTGGTGGTTAAGGAAGCAATGAGCTGAGCCGTTCGGGGCAGCCAGTACTAGCCCTTTAAAGGGGGAGCCGATTGGAGCCAGTATTTGATGGCTGTTTCATGGTTTAGTGATGATTATTTGATGGTCAAGTAGTGATTAACGATGGCGAACTGGTGACTAATGTTTTGAGTAGTTAAAAACTAGTGGTTAAACATGAGAAAATGATAGTTGATCACTAATAGAGGTTGAAAACTAAGAGCTAGTACTGGTCGATCATGGTACATGCTGGTTAGTTGATGGTTACCGGAGGGTTCAGTAATGACTAATGATGGTTAACTCATGATTCATCAACCATCACCCCAATTGTTTGTTGTTGATGGATATTTGTTTAAAGCAAATTAGCAATAATGATTGATCGCAAATAGTCAACAGACGTTGGCAACTAAAAACCAGCAATGCTTAATCATGGTGATTGATGGTAAATTAGATGATTAGCTGATGGCCAATTAGTGATTAATTAATGATTGGTATTAGTTAGCTGCTTAATCGTTTTTATTAGGGGGTAGTAGGGGGATAGTAGGACAGAAGAAGCAATCTGGCGTCGCGCCGGCACCGTGCGCCGCCACCACCTCGATGGTAAATCCCGGACACACCAAACACAACGACAGAGGTCCAACCTCCGCCAGCCTGCGTCCATCCCATCGCAGACACGCCGGTGACTGCGCAGTTCCATCGCATCACATTGCTGGCTCCTCCGGTGTGCCCCGCCCCCAGCAAGAAGACAAATGGCCGACACGCCAAACACAGCGACTTTTCATCGCGTGTGCGTACCTTGGCTTTTGAGGAAGATTACCCAAGAGCGCTCACAACAATCCGGCATGATTAACATTGATAGTAGAGCTGTAGAACTTTTTGAGAACATTAATCATTGTAAAAATTCCCATTCAACCATGACTGGCTCCCGCTAATGCGTATCTAATCGACACTAAGCCGTTGATAGCAGATGCATGCCTGCTAGTTTTTGGCGCCAAATAGATGGAAAAAAACACAAAACAGCTGGGTGGTGGTTTGATTGACTTTCTATTTTCCCGAGTAATTATTAACAAATGGTCGGTTGTCTAATCTATTTCTGAAACCATCAACCAGATTGAAACTTGCGAATAGGTCCAGCACATGGGAAGGTGAACATACCAACAGCTCCACTAGGAGCCTGTCATTTATGAGACGTGAACATCCAGGGTACCAGGGTGCCCCCAGGCATATGGCGAGTGAATGTTTGGCAATGGAAAACTACCATTTTGATCCATTTTGATTTGTTGTCTATTGTCAAAAGTTCGCGTTAAAAAAGAAAACATGCCTTGTTTTTTTTCCAGGTGCCTGACAAAATGTTGTTTTCCGTCTTGTTATTTGTTCTTTTCACCCTCCAGGCTGGAATTGTTGCAATTCAGTTTGCTAAACATTATTCAATGTTATGTATCTCAGATGATTGCGTAGCATGCATCTAATCACTGGGTTGGTTGGTGAGGGTATCTACGGGAAACCCTTGCTGCAACCTCCAATCGAAGAGGTTTCCCCCGTTGGTTTTCCCACTAACCAATCGATGATGTTTATAAGTTGGGTTCGGACCATCTAAAACCAGAAGGGGGCCCGACTATTTTGGTTATGAAGTGAATTGCAGCTGGTTAGGGGACCACATACATGTAAACATTGAAAGCACCATGATTCACATGGTGGTTCTTTATTGAAATTGTCGTATTGGTGTTTCTCAACATTTGGGTACCCCCAAATCATCCTTTTGATATATAAACATTTTTTTGCCATAAACCAAACATTTTTTGGGGTTCCCGATTTTGAGAACCCCCCATAGTTTAGACAAAACATGTTCAGTCAACTTCTCATGCTCTCGCACAGGACAACTTGAAGCACCTGTTGCAGAAGATGGGTGGTCTGGAGGTTTTGGTGAAAGATTTCAACCCTGCCAGGGCCCTCAGGACGGTTAACGGCGACGGCACAGCGTGGGGTTCCCAAACGTCATAAGTTGATTCCATGTATGTGTTTTTGTATAGTATGCGCATTTTTGCTGTATACATATACATGCATATGGATTTTTCATGTATTTGGAAATCAAAGTGCATGCATGCATGTGTATGGATATGAAATATATCTATATACATGTCTAGGCCCACCTGGATGAGGTGCTGAGCACCCAAGAAGCCAGCTCTGAACTGCGTGTGACCTTGCTGTGAAGCTAAAAGGTTGTGCTATGTTTCAAAGCTTCCGCTGGGCATTTGAAAGATGCGGGCTTCTGGAGCCACGTGCCAAGTTGAGCGGTTCGCTTGGACGCATTGCAGAGATGTATGGAGAGGTGTTGCCTGATCCAGAAAGCCGGCCTACAGCAGAGGTTTTGCAGATTTGATTCCCGAAGGGACGAAGTCCACAGCGGCTGCTGCAGCATCCCCCGCACGCCTCCTGGCCTCGCCCCCAAACCACCAGCCAGTATGAAATCCCCATGATTAACCATTAGCCATTTGATCAACCACCAACATCCACTAACCATCTGGGCAAACAGATGTTCAGATGATTGATGGTCGATCAGCTGGTCCTAGCGATTAACCAGGCGGTGGTCGAATCCCCATTATTCACCACTGGTACGAGCACAAGCAGTGGGAACATGTCTACATAGTTGTGGATTATCATCCATGCAGAAAAGGGGTACAGTAGATGAAATCCCAACAGTTCGACTAGTCTCGTCATTTCCGGGATGTGAGCAACTTTTACCTACCATATCTACCAGAATCGCTTGGTAGTTTAGTCTTGCGAACTCCAAGCATCACTTGGTAGGTTCAAATCCTAGTAGGTAAAGTAATGGTTCAAATCCACATAAACTCCAATAAGTTCAAAAATCCAATCCATATGAACTTTGTTTAGCTAAGAATCCACTGGTGATGGGACCTCAGCTCGTCAAGGCAGGAGGGCATTACTTGGTGTCTAGTTTCAAGCCGCGCCGAGGAGATCAATACCACCGAGAAGAAACGTGGCAAGGCCGACAGTGCACCTGTGATCAGTAGATGTGGTTGTGGGTCAATATTAACCAACCAACTAGTGGGGGATACGGGATAATGACCAACCCAATAATAAGGAAAACAATGGTTAATGATAGGGGAACCAGGGCTACAGGGTTTTGACCCACTGCCATGTGGTTGTGGGTCGATACTTAGCTCAATGATGGTGCACTGGTGGTCAGATGGTGGCTCATTGATGGTTAAGTGGGTGATTCATGGTGGTTCAATGGGGACCGATGGTGGTCAAAGGATGATTCAGGAATCAATTGTGAATTCACCATTGCTGTAACGATTCAGGAATGATTTACTGGTGATTATCCATGGTGTGATTACTGTAATGACTCCTCCCAATGGTTGATACTGATGGTTGTGCGTCAATCTTCACAGGTGGGCAGGTGGACATCCCAAGAGCTCGACTATTCCAGGCATCATTTTTGGGATGTGAACAGCCAGGGGTACAGCTAGCCACAGCCAGATCTACTCAATGATGATCCAAAGGAAGGATTTGCACAGCTCCAAAAACTACATAATTTATCAATCCATTTGAATCCATACCATGGTTTAAGGCATAAGGTATTAGGTTCATTGAGGTGAGATTTATCATCATGTGATATGTTCATTGCTATTGAGCTTGTCATGTTGAGATTGAACCACTGAAGATGACCCGGTACGTTGCACTTGCGCAGTCTAGAAAGCATGACCCATGAGAGATTGATCACAGGTGAAAAATTAAGTTATCATTTTTACATATGTTAAAACGGTCCCATAGCCAACCATGGTTGTAAACGTGTAACTGCGTGGAATGGTAACCGGTCGCATCATCGACTGATGCTTGTCAACCAACTCAACTCGCGGCCGTGGCACCAGGCCCTCTTTGGCATGAACATGCTTGCCAGCGAATGCAAGGCACGGCATGGCTGGGACTCTGGGGGCTAAACACGGGCATGTCTTGGAATTCCATCTCAATGCCTCAAGTTTCTTGGCATGAGCTGAGCCTAAAATTGGCTATTCAGATAGCTGGTACCCATTGATCTACACTAGCCATAGCAGGAACTCACCATTATTGAGCATCAACCACTACCAACCATTGATCAACCACAATTTCAACCTGAATAAGCCAGCAACGAATCAATAACCATTCAGTACAGCCTGTACCGCAAGCTTGGGCCCCCCAGTTGGGGAACTGGCTAGTTTTTGTCTACCATGGCCGGTACTGATCCTACTATCAATGTATCTCACTTTATGTTTATCCATTATGAACGATTCACCGTCATCAACAATTAGCCAGGATCAACAATGACGTTTCATTCGCCACAACAATGATGCTTGCAACATCAACTCTCCTGTGTCATGGTTGCTGAACCAAAGTTGACCATCAGCAATTGTAGATGAGTATTGATAAGGCTTACTGATCAATGGTTGGTAATCATTGTTGTTTTCAATTATCATGGTCGATACATACTATTAATTGCAGTGAGTTCATAATATATCATTCCATATAATCATCAATTCTACCATTATCAACCATTATCAACTATAAGCCTTCTTAGCCACCATTATGGACCATTATCATAGCCCCTAGTTGTTTTCTGCAGCTATTAGCATCGTCAAGATTATATACTAGCCAATGGCTAGTTGTTGCTTATCTTCCAACCATGATTGGTCGCTGGCCACACGAGAGCTACTAGTGCATTATCTTCACTACTATTGATTAGCAACCAGGGTGGTTCAGGATGGTTTATTATGGTGATTGACAATGCTTGCGAACCATCATCAACTAGTATCAAACATGATAATCACCATTCCCAACCATTCTCACAACCATTAGATGATATCAGTGGCTAATCTTCCAACCATCAACCACCATGATTCGCTTCACTATACTTGCATGTGCATCCCTAGTGAGTATTGAGTGACATGGCTATACGGGTCACCACAAGCTTTCGGGCGCAACTAACCATGGTTATTTCCCAGAAAACAAACTCCATGCTGCACATCCAAGTAGCTTATGAGCTATCATAATATGAGTTAATTAGTCATCATTTTTTATTTAACCGCTAGTCAAGCACTTATTAGTTAAGATGAATAGCTACTTCATTGTGAGTAACTCTGAAGTAGTTTATTGATCACTATAGTTAAGCACTTGTTAGCAAACCATCATCCGTACCCTGCTTAAGCACCACTAACCACGGTTACTTCGGGGGTAGTTCAGCGACCTCAGAACTGCACCGGCGCAGGCGCAGTCGCCGGACCTCTGTGATTTCTTCGTGGCCTTGACGCAGATGGATTCCTCAGGACTCCACCGGCGTTCCGTCGTTCCGCACGGTGGTGAAGCGGTGGATGACGCCGGTGGTCCTGGACGGTGAAGCGTTGTTGTCGTAGTGAGTCGTGATGGAGTTGGTTGAGGGGTGATGGCGAGTTGAGTTGGTACATCCTTCGTAGATGGTTGATTCTGAATCATGGATGGTTCGTTGACGGCGAAGTGATGGTTAGTTGATGTCAAACTCACGGAGATTCCCATGCCGCAAGATCTCATGGAGGCGATCGAGTTGGATGGTGCAAAGAATGTGTTGCTGATGTTGAATGCATTCGGAGGGATGAGCAGAACGCAAAATACATTGCGGAGACTGTGACTTCGGGCCGATCAGGGCTCCGTGGGCTCCTGCATCTCTTCCCAGCACTGGCTGCCTATGACTTTTGCGATCCCAATGCGGAACCGAAGCTTTCGATTGCCCGGGCCCAGGCTTATCGCCACCAGAGCTGGAGGGTTACGGACTGACTCCGATGCCGATCGTGTTGAATGGCACTGCACGAGGCTCTGAGACCGCCTGAAAAGCTTCAAATATTAGGCAGAAGTCAAGAGCCATTGCGAAGGCCTAGTACGTGAAACTACTTGTGCTGTGGGGCCGATTGCAAGACCACATATCACCCACAAACGCCGGCCTTGCCCCCGCGGCCCTGCAAGAGTTGATGGTGAGTTGAAAGTACATCCATGGTGAAATCATGGTGAATTCATGGTTGGTTGATGGTGAGTTGAAATTGTAGCCATGGTGAAGTGATGCCTCATTGATTAGTAATGATGGATGGCTAGCTGATGGTCAACTGATGGTTAAGTGGTTCTGAATTGATGTCGGAGGGGTCATGTTTGCCACCTCATTTTTCACAATGTATCGATTTATTTTCATATCTATTTGTATATATGCACAGTTTTGATACAATTTGATTTGTTCAATCATAAATAATTAAATAATTGTTTTTTGTCAAAATAGGTGTCCATCACATTGATATATTGAATGACAATATGAACATATTTATTTTCATATGACGACTTCTCGGTTCCCCAAATCACCCAGTTCATGAACCATTTACTTGTACAGAAAAAAACACCATAGCTTTGGGGTCCTGTATTGCCAGAAACCACCCTATGCTCATGTCACGGGCATGTCTTTCCACACACATCGCTGGCTGCGGTTTCTCGGTCGCCGGGTGGCACTGGCTGCGCTGTTGCGTCGTTGTAGGACTGGCTGCGCTGGTCTGGAAACCGCCCAAGGGACTAGGGTGGCAACTGGAGGTGCCGGGGCTGGAAGATCTCATGGATGTGGTCAGATGCGGTTAGTAACCACCCATATGGCTATGGATCAAGGCTTTAATCAACCAACCAGTGGTTGATGGTTAATAATAGGGTATCACAAGTAACAATGCATGAGGCAAATTGGAGATGTGGCCATGTCAGGTCTCCAGGTGTAGGTTTGGACACAAATTATGCATATAGGTTAGTAATATAGGGTCAAGACCAACCAATATCGACCTATTAACCATGCTAATATAGGGTCAAGATCAACCTATGGCTCAATATCAAGCTATTAACCAAGCAATTAGTGGGGGATATCAACCAACAATCGTGGGGAAAACAATAGGTAATATGAACCAACTATAAATGGCTATGGGTCAATATAGACCAACCAATAATGGTTAATGATTAATAATAGGGTACAGTAAGTAACAATAGTAGGGGTATAGTAAGTAACAACAGTAGGGCATATACCAGCTATATCCAGCTTTATATGGCTATGGGTCAAGGCTTTACTCAACCAACCTTCATGGGGAGAATCACCAACAACAGGGAAAACAGCCTGGCTCACGATGGGGGAACCAGGGGTACGGGGTAAACTGACCCACAGTCATGTAGGGGTCAATGTTCTACATGATAGGATTCATAACCATGGCTAAATTTCAGTTGTAAGCTAGTTTAGCAACCATGGGTATTTGTCCTTTTTGGGTATAGGGGTCCACGTCATACGACAGTGTTTCGAATGTCCCTATTGTTAACACATGGTTGGCTGGTTTTCATCCTGAGGATCCAACCACCAACCAGTATAGGTTCATACGTACCACGGCAGCAGTTCTCTTGCGGAGGTATTTGCATGATCATCCTACAGCTGGTAACTGCTAAGCAACCATGGTGAGCAACCACCATACGTTGATACCATGATCATCCGAGCATCCCGGCAGGTGAAGGGAAATAGCAGTGATGTGTACGAAGGGATGCGTTTAAATCACCATACTATACAACTGTATGTATGTAACTGCATCTGATATGTAGCTACATATTTTGATGTAGTGAGGTCGGAACATAATATACTATAACTGTTGGTTTTTGTCCCCTCTTGCTCACCATTATGAAGCAGTCGTTCACCAGTATTTTTGATAGCAGTTGTTGACTTTTTGCTTGTTATGTGTTGTTATCATTATGTTGCTGGTGGGTTCTTATCCCCTATGAATGACCATATGGTCATCAACCTTTCGTTTCCCTATGAAATTGGTTGGTCATTATCCCCCATTACTGGTGGGTGAATATTAACCCATAACCACAGTTGGGGATATGTTTTTTTTATAGACCAAGCTCGCTATGTTTCGACACATCCACACATCCATGGACCGGTCCTGGGAGGTCGGGTGGGTGGTTGCACCTGCCGGCAGGTGGCCTTGCAGGAAGCTTGGGTGTCCAGTGGGAGGCCCCAGGTGTACATATGGCGAGCTGGGTCAAGCAGTTAACCAACCAATAATGGGGGATAATGACCAACAATAACAAGGAAAACAATGGTTGATGATAGGGGAACCAGGGGGACTAAGGGTAAACTGACCCACAGCCATAGTTGATGATGGTTGATGATGGTCCATGCTTCAATGTTTTACTTGATGCTGGTTGATGGTTTGATCATGGTTTTCATAGTGGTTCATGATAGCAGATAAGGGACAAGAAGGGATGATAAGGGATGATCACCAAGAAAATCAGGGATTGTTCACCATTTACATCCATTTACCCATTTGGCCAGTGCATGCTATGTTAGCGAACATTAGTCAATGATATAAATATGAATTGGTGGATGTTGATGGTGGGTAAAAGAGGAGGCCAATTTCATGTCATAGGTTATAGTTCATGATCAATCATCCACAAAATATCGGTAGTTGAGAATCTCAGGAGGTCGAGTATTTCGATCATCTACGGGACAAGCACTTTCCAGCCAGAGGAAAAAGGTCATCTATGGGATGTTAACAGCCATAGGTACAGGGGACCTTTCTTCTTATATGTTTACATGGGGCCCCCTTCTTGAATATCAGACTAGTTCATCAATCAACAAATCAACGGGAGTTATCAACATATGTGAGTTGATTAGGAATTGTATCGACAAATTACCTGCGTCGTCACAAGAGTGCAAATTTTTGGTTGATAGCAAAATAGTTAACAGATGGATTGTGATGAACAAGAAGTGACAAGAAGGCACCCTGACCAGGCCGTCCCTTCCCGGGAAGAGATTGCTACAGGTTTTAGAGATGCTTTTGACGACCCTTTGAAAGAGAGTGGGCATGTTGGCTGGCCTTGTTTCCGTAACGGGCCAGCTCTGCGCCGAAACGTGGTGGTGCGTGAAAGTCATGCGTCAGGTTTGCCGCATGTGCGTGGTGCCTGGCAGTTGCACAGCCAAAGATTTGTTTGTTTGCCAATAAGACATTGAGGCAAGGATGGCAAGAAAAAATCTAAGTTGAAAAGCCACAAAGGTGACGATGACGGCGATTGCGAGAAGCCATCGAAGCCATCCCGGCACAAATGAGCTGTGCATTTCTCTTGCTCGCACACCAACTTATGGGGCGCTGTCCGCTGTTGTGTCATTCCCACACTTCGCAAACCGGAAGTGGATGCACATTCTGTTTTGCTTGTCCAGTGGCGGGGAAGATTTCAATTTGTACGAGTTGTCGCAGCGGCCATTCTCTGCCACTAATTGGAAGCGCAGGTGTGAAGAAGTTGACATGGGAGCTTCGGCTTCAGGGAAGAAGCAACCATTCATCAAATGAGCGCACAATTGAGATTGCAGCCATTTTTGTGAAGCAGCAGTTGAAATCAAAAATGGTTTGCTGGCATAAGCTTTAATATCTTTAATTTCAGGCCAACAGCCCCTGAGGTGTCCACGCTCCCGTTCAAATTCTTGCAGATGAATCTGCTACCCCTGACATCTGAACCGTTCGGCGCAGTACCAGCAGGAACGCAGGAGGACCCTGACACCAAACAATTGAAGACTGCCAGGTGTGAAATTATGGTACTCCTCGCTGCCTGACAAGAAGCTTTTGCACATTGGCTTGTCAGCCAGTGACTACTGGATTGAAAGCGCCAGGATATATGGGCACCTTGTTGAATGCGGCGGGTCTTGCATGTCATCATGGTGCACCGATATGATTTGGTATCATAATATATGTTCAAAGCAGTGAATGATATCAAACACCCTGAACAATGCTTGTTTGGGTTGATTGAGAGTCAGACATGGATGATTAGGCGTAACAATAAACTCAAGAGTCGTTGATAACGATTTAAGATGTTTAAGCTACCCCCTCGCTGACATCGGAAAAATGAACGGCACCAACCTTGTAGGTGTTCAATGCAACTCTTCTCATTTTTTCGTATTGGGCAGTAACCCATGCGTACACGCTGATGATTCCTATCGTCCATCGAAACCATGAAGAAAATCAATTTCAATTGCGTAATTTGTAATAGCTTTGAGGAAGTGTTCAATGCACTTTGGCGTTTCCAGATATATTTTGTCTTCAAATTGCGTTGTCGGAGATATAGGAAAAGTTGTTCGATTCTTGGGGGTGCCACCGCGCAAAGTCCCCTGAGGGGTGTGTGTATGTTTTTTTTCCCTGATGTCACTTTGCAACAGGTGAACAAACGGGGTTTTAATCCTGCGTATCGACCATCTCATCATTTTTCCGTGAACAATTTGTTTCACCAACTGCTTTAACATTCAAATTGGCGAAAACCCAAATTCTGGCCTGAGGCTATGACATGTCACAATGATTCATCTGGGGTACATCAGGCAGATTAGCTATTGATGCATAACTCACATGCATACATGATCAGACACGCATTTAGAATGATTATGTATGTGCACGCGGTGTCGCAAAATGGAAGGCAAATGTCATGTATGCTGGTTCGTGGTTTTCATTTGTTTTTCCCCTAGTACCAAATGGTTGGTCGGCAAACTATTTTTTTCACGCGGGCTGTAATCACCAACCAGGCTATTTGTGTAACTTTGGTCACATGAAGCACCTTGAAGAAACGTAGTTTCACCACATGGTGGTTTCTTAAAATAGGGAACCCCCTAAAATGGTTATTGTTTTTTTCTGAACATGACTAGCAGTGGATGATTTGGGGGTGCCCCTATTTTGAGAAACACCCACATGAGTTGATGGGAAAATCAGCAGCAACGACTGGGTACCATGGACTCACAGGCGCTTTCGCTTCCAGGTTGCACTGTGAAACAGGGCATGCCTTCTTCAGATGATGTGAAGGCTGCGGCTGCGTTGCGGTAGCTGAAGAAACATTGCTCATGTCGACCATGATAGGCCAGTCGCAACCATTTTCAATTATGTTTATGGTCGATAATTCATGGCTTTATGTCTTTATGTGAGTTATAGATGAACTAAATGATAAACTGTTCATCATGTTTCAACCGTAAGTACAGTGCAATCATATACGAGGTTCAGGAAAGGTATGCGTGATAGATTACTTTTGTGAAGAAACTTCATATGGAATCCGCATGGCTCCCTGCAAAATGTCCATGGACTAGCCGAAAAGAATAATACTCGTACCTCTTGACTCTGAAGTGAAACGGAAATTTGATTGAAAAAACAGGCATCTGGCGTTAAAAAAAAACAAAAACGTGGACAAACCTTTCCCCTGGAGGCCATGCCTTTCCCCTTGGTTTTCCTCGATCTCTGGCGTAGGCTTGTGGTGGCCGATATGTGCAGAATTTGACCAATGCCACTGAGGAACAGGCGCAGAAGTGGATCTGGGAACCAATTTTCGGCCCGGTATGTTGCATGTTTATCATTTGTTGGTTAGTATCTTAAATGGTGGTTTCTTAGAATAGGGGTACTCCCCAACCATCCATTGGTAGTCATTTATAGTAATAAACCAGCAATTTTTTGGGTTCCATATTTTGAGAAACCACCAAATTTGATGTATGTATAGTTGTTGGATAGTTTGTTTTCGTTATATCATTTTTAAAATCAAGAACCAGAGTGGTTGTTGGTTAGATATGTTTGTGGTTCGTGTGTTGGGTATTGACTATTGTTTGGTTATTACTATTGGTTAGTAGATCTTCACCACACAGCAAACCACAACAAACAATTCCACTGGTTTTACTAGGGGTAAACAATTTGTTTTCAAAATAGATGTTGGTAAACAGAAACCAACCAACTATATCAACATGTCTGTGGTAAGTTGGTTGGTGAACAATTGTTAAATTGTTTTGTTGATAATGATGAAATTCTCACATGCAAATTTTGCACAATAATCGTATAATCGTGTCGATGGCGGCTGATGGTGTGTTTTCCCACCTTGCAAAATTGCATTTTCAGGAATAATGCTGATATTGCCCTTCCAATGCCTGCAGGAGGTCATTTGCACATGTTGGAGGGGATTGGATGGTGACCACAGAGGAAACGGAGGAAAGCAGTCTCACAGGTAGATCAGTTGTTGGTGATCTAAAACATCACCGCCAATGGATAAATCTTACAAACCTCAATACCATAAAGCCTTCGTTGCGCCTTTGAGCAACCAGCAACCAACCATCATTCAGCGATCCAACCATCATTCAACAATGTTCACCTCACTATCAGCCGGTATTTGAAGTGTTTAATCTTTGTCGGCGATGATCAATCATTATGAGGCATCAACAAAAATGAAAGGTATTCACCATGGGAAGGCACCTCAAGTGTTAAAGCATCACAAAGGTTGTAAACCACTCGTACGCATGACTTGCCATCATAAGAATGAAAGTCAACCACTGTAAAGATCTATTAAGCACCACTATTCACCACCATTGACCACCAATGAAAACCACGTCATTTGACACCACTTGTATGAACCACCACGGACAACGCTGGCCCCCCGCCGCTTGGGACCGGAAGAGGTCTACGCTACGCTGCTGAGTCTCCAGTCCGTGCTGAAAGAGGACACCGCTGAGCGACGTGGCGAGCTGATGCGAGCTGTGTCAGAACGTGTCTCTTTACTTCCACAATATGCCGAGCGGTGAACATCATCGAGCATCCATATGCCCTGATCTGTAGGTATCGGAATTGTGCGCATAGAGCAAGACAACGGAAACAGGGAGAAACCTGAGCTGTTTGCAAGAGGGAACTTGTATATTAGGCCCTTTGGGCTTTCTTCTTTGGTATGGCCATGGCTTGGCATTCGTTCAGAGACATCCCTGCTCACACCTCTCGGGGCCGGGGCGGGGCGACAGCAGACTTCCGCCGGCTATGGGTCAACATGAATCAACCAACTAATGGGGGATTTCCACCAACAAAACAAGGGAAAACAATGCTTAATGATGGGGAACCAGGGGTACGGGGTTTTGACCCACTGCCATACTTTGAAATATTTATACAAGAACTAAGTTTATTCATACGTGATATATTTATTTGTGTGTGGCAGTACACATTTTTGTCAACCATGTTCATACACAGACTTATGTGTGACAGTAACCATGTTTGTTTTTTTTTTGACCAGTGAATGATCAAGCGATTACAGATGAGGATCACCGGAAAATCAGAGGCCTGGCGAAAAGGAGTGAACAAGCCTCGGATCTTCTCACATTTGCTTATGGGTATATCTCAGCATTCCATCAATTTTGCGCCGTAGAGCTGCATTTGTTTGGGAAGACAGGGAATTGAGGGACGCCTCCAGATTCGGATATAATGTATTGAGCTATGTGCTTGTCAGCTTTCTGAGTACCCCAAACCCACCAGAAATGATTTGATCCACCCATGCAACGCAACGTCACAGCGCCAATGCGACGATAGTAAAAATTCCTGGAGTCTTGGAGCCGAAACAGGATGAAATATTGTCCAAACGTTCTGTGTGTTGATCATTTTTCCGATGTGTTGCACCCTAGTTGGGCCAGCTAGGTTGCACATGCCAAGGGGTTTCGTGCAACATGGCGAGCGATGGATCATTTCCAACCATCCCAAATTGCCGGATGAACATCCCAACAATTCTATACCTAGTTTTGTTCATTTGGGGCATGTGAATGCTCAGAGGTACCCTGGACCCAGAGCCATAAAAGAAGGAAAGTTCGGCGGCCAGGATTACTGGAAGCAAAAATACTTGGTGAACTTCACTCATCAGGCACCGAGCTGTTCTTCGCTTGCGAGCAGTTTGATGTGACAATGTGACTCGGTAATTTGGTCAGGCCCCAGGTCTGGGTTTCTATTGCAGAAGGGAAATGTGAGCGAAAAATCTTGGGTTTATACTGCAATGTGGGTGCCTGCGCTTTTTGGGTTTCTCCATTAATAGAGGTACCCCTTTCAACAACCAATGATGATGATTCTCGGGAAACCGCCAGTCTTGGTGGGTACACCATTGTTGGACAATCCCATACGTTGGTCTACAATATCCACGTCAGAACCTAGTTCAACCTTCTATCACTTAACTTGTCGCACTAGTTGAGTTCAGCAACTTGCCCGGTGGTCCCCACGTTGTGGTTGCTTCATTGCAGGGGTTCTGAACACTGCTGGTATGTACTGGTTGGTCTCAGCCTACAAGGGACACGGCAGGGCTCCCAACATTGTTGTTATTGGTGGGTGATGTAGTGCACCCCCTACAACGGGTAGTCCTAGTAGTCATATTTCCCAACAAAAAAACTGTGTATAAAAACCACGTTGTACAGGAAAACCACCATTCGAACGAACTGCATCAGGCAGCCGGTTCCTTTGGCAACAGATGTTGGTTTCTAGTCTCAAAATGGGCTCATTACTGCCAGATGATTTATCTAGCGTCATGGTTCTGCAGCACATCTTTCCCTGTCGAACCTCCGCAGGTGTTTTTTTAGAGGCAAGACATGTTTACTATTTTGCTTTGGGATTTCGCGCGCAAACCTCATTTTGCTGGAAGCACCAGAACAGTAAGGAATCATTGACCATGACAAGCCATCATTCACCATCATCAACCATTATTGGCCATCAAGAACCATCATATTTTTTACGCGTTTAAACCGTAGTCCAGTTGACTGCTGTACACCATCCCCAGGAAGTGTGACTGGGGTACATCATTAACCATCATGAACCATCCTAGTCCATTGCTTCTTGTTGCGACTATTTCACCATTCAAGGACCACAGTCAGATGCACCAGCAACCACTAGTCTTTGGGCTAAAAGTTCAACTGTTGAGCATTGTTCCTATTGGATTCTGTTGGTCGATGTTGCTGCGCTCCATTCCAGCTTACTGACGCCCGACCAGGGCTGATGCTTTTCCCAAAAGATCGACTCAGAATGTCAACCAGGGCCTTTGTATTTTACTAGGATGTCATGGGATGTCACGTTTGGAATATTTGAATGGTTTGAATACTTGGATGGGCAGCGCCAAGGGTCACAAGGGGCATGGTAAACCATGTGAACTACCATAATTCGACCGTGGTGAATGTGATCAGTCAGGAAAGTGCAGTTGGATGCATGTGCAAGCAACAACCCCATCAGACAAAAGATATGTTCTCTTTCACGCCGCACATCAATCATTTGTAGACATGTGACAGGAACGGGTCATCAGTACGATATTTATGAATCAACTAATGTTGCTTACCGTTTTCTTCTGATATCAGGGACTCATCAACATGGGCCAGTCACTGGTCGCAGGTCAAAGGTATGGTGCATCAATTGCCCGCGGAGTCAAAGATCGTGGCCAAGAAATTGATGATCTGAGCCCAGGAGCAAAGCAGTGCAACTTATCGTGGAGAACCAGCGGCTACACCGAGAGATGGTTAGTAGTAATGTAAGAAACTACTAAAGATGGTTAGTAAACTACTTAAGACTACTAACAACTTGTTTTATAGTTACTTTTTGACAACTCAGGTGGTTTGTAATCTGAAAGGTGCACCTGAGAGGTGGTTAGTAATCTGATTTGTTACAGCTAAAAGGCTTGTACTGGGATGTTGGTCGAAGTCGGTGCATGGCAAGAGTACTTTGGTAATAAGTACGGTTGGCAATGGTTGGTAGCGGTTGGTTATGATGATTAACCAACCGTACTAATGATGGTAATGATGGTTAATGATGATTAATGATGGTTAACTATCATAATTAATGATGATTAATGATGATTAATGATGATTAATGATGGCTAAATGTTGAGAGAACAATGCTGGTGCCTTCCTGAAGCAGATTCCGCGCTTCCACCCTGGTTTAACCAACAGGGAGGACCCTATGAATACATCCCAGCCGTGCGGATTCTGGTTATCCAACCCAGGAGGATGTGGCTACTGGTTTCTAGGAGGCTCCTGGCACAGCCAAGTCAATGATCAGTGTTATGATCAGTGGAGTATACTTGCTGCGATAAATCTGCCACTGATTATTTCACTGGGTGGTAAACGAGACTGAAGGCTAAAACATCACATGTTTAATAGGGCAACCGAAATAAAAGATTGATTTCCACTTCCAATTCACCCACTGAGAGTCACAGTTGCAGCAACCTGGAGTGCTTCAGCGCGCAAAAAACCTGGAAACATGCTCAATGCGTCGAAGATGAATTGATGATCTTTAGTGGTTACATATCACTTAATGGCTAGTTGATGCTAGTTAGTGGTTGTTAATTAAGTGCTCTTTGGTGATGCTTCTCAGCTGTCAGTCGTTGTGAATCAATAGCAATTTAAAGATGGTTAGCGGCTGTTAGTCAATGGCAAAAGGTGGTGAATTGCAACTAGCAACTACCACTTCATGATTCATGATTATTCATGATCGCCATTAAACAACCACTATATATTGTTTTACATATCGCCATTAATTGCCATTAAACAACACTATTAATTGTCATTATTTACATAATCTACAGTCGATGATGGTGAATGGAGTACTTGGATGTGCGTCTCCACTGCTCGGAACTGATTGCATTCACCATGATTGCAGGGCTTATAGTCTACCGTCTACCCTATTTACCATGATGATATCGCAGGCAACCCCTGCCCCTGCAGATCCTTACCTATGGACCTCGATGGACCGGCTATGTGAGCTGCGCAGCGCATTAATCCTTGTTTTTGTTATCGCTGTGACTGGTTGATCATGATAAAACCTTGAATGTTTGATTAAATCATGATATCCTGATATTTAGATATGATACACTTAATACCAGATAAACAAGGTTTATTATTCTGGCATTTGCTCAAACATCAACTTTAATTAATTCACAACGGTTTGATGTTTGTTTAAACGGGTCATTATTCAACCATTAGTAACGATAATGACAATTATAGATAATGATAACAATTATAACCAAATGATGTGTATAAATAAGATGTTATTAATGATGCTCAACAATGGTTGCTAATGATTATAAATACCATATCTTAGTAATCATGGTATACATTACTATATTTACTATGTATTTGATGTAAATATATATATATATATAATGAATTTTAGTTCTGATGAACAGTAATGATAATATAACGATACCAATCATGATAAATGAAAGGTGCTGTGATCAAAAAAAAATAACAATGATGAATTCAACTATGATACAATGGTTAAAAATGGACATTATCATGATTGAATGAATCATTGTTCATACGGAGCATGTGCACCCTACATTCACCGTATGGACCCAAACTGTTTTGTGTTTGAGTACAATGTAGACACTCAGCTGTACTGCTGGCTCTCGCTTTGCTCGTACCCAAGTAACAGAGCATGCAGCTATTCATGCGGCCACTTGCTGCAGCGGTTTCACAGAGCCAAAGATGCTCAATTCAAAGTGGCAAAACGTTTCTGGGAAAACATGTTCATAGGATCCTCGATTTGATTGGTTCGCAGGTAGGGCGGCAGGTAGGGAGGTGGGTTGGTAAGTGGTATGTTTGTAGGTAGGTGAGTGGTATGTTGGTAGGTCGGTAGGGAGGTGGTAAATGGCAGATAGATTGGCAGGTATGTAGGTAGGTAAGTGGTAAGTTGGTATGTTGTTATCTTACGGTCGGGCCTGTTTTTGGTCAAAATCTCCCTTTGGCAAACTGACCAGGAAGCTAAGTCAAACACTACTTACAGGTAAACCAACGACAGTAACTATAAATTAATGCTGCTTTGGAAGCCTTGCAAGCGAGGGTAGGCATGGCTAAGAAGCTTTGAGAAGGCCGGCTTTTGGTGGGTCTTGACCTTTGGGATTGTCTACTGATGTTGAACAGTTTCGATTCTTCCACCGCCCTTGATGGTCAATTTTGACACAAAGTGTGTACTTCGTTCATCCTCGCTGGTGAGTTGTACCCTCAACTAACCTAGAAGAGGAAACTTAGGGAAACTCCATCAATTACAGCTGGTTGACCTATCTTCCAGACTACTTTGCGAAAATGTAATCTTGCTTACATTTGGGACAACTCAAGGTTTGCTGAATTTCAACCACAGTCGTGACCTACCAACCTGGATGAGCCATTCTGTTTTCTTAAGTTGTTAAGACGCTCACGGGTGCAGTTATGGGTGATACCTTCTCATTGGTACACTCCGGTAATCTAACCTGTCAATGAAAAATCACCATGTTTTGCAGAGAAACCCGGGGACGTGATGCATTTATGGTGGATTTTCCATTGCAATGTTCAATTACCAGAGGGGTTTTTCCTTCGTTGGCTGTTGATGGCTTGCCTTTCGCAAGTCCCTTAGAATTCGATGGAAGCTGAAGATACCTGGTGCTGAGCTTCTCTGTGCCGAAGCTTCCATCGTTGAAACCAAGAAACTTTCTGGAATGCTAGATCAATTGAATAACCATCCTATGTTTGATGGTAAGTCAGCAGCTGTCTTGTGTTAAAGAGGATGTGGCATGCTCATATATAGTATAGTTAAATGGACAAAAGGCTGCAAAAACATTGTTGGTATCCCAAAATGATCCATATACTTTCACCTCACCATAGATTGTGACAACGGTTCATATACCCCGTGTCCAAAGTCCGGAGGTGTTGGCAAAGGGCATGCCACCATTCAGCCAACCCAGCAAGCCATGAAGCCACTGAAGCTATGTGAAGCTCCTGAGTTTTGATCATCATTTTGATCATCATGTGTTCTGTCCAAATTCCTTAGCTAATTAGAAGAAGGCATATCTTGGCACATTCTCATTTAATCTCCCTATAAAATGAGGTACCATGAGGTACTAATTTCATCTCCCTATTCTCATTTAATCTCCCTCCATTTTTGACAAAAGGAGGGGGGTATTCTTGGGGAATACTCTACTGTCGATCTCGTCTCATCGCGAACTAAGACTTTGACCAAAAAATGCACCACCATCACACCGGTGTTTTTGAACCAGCTCGGTTGTATCATTTGATCATTTCTATATATGAGCTGGTGCTGAAATGGCTTGCCTGGAGCTCTGACAGCGATTCATTGGTTTACAACTGGGGTTGGTATCATGTATGGAAGAGATAGCAAGTTCAACAACTGCTATAGATATCTATGGATGAGTTTCCGCACGAAAACTTCAAAGGATTAGAATCATATTCAGCTTTTAATTTTTGACGATGACGGAATAGCCACTCTAAATCATCGACCATCAGTGGCTGGGTCACCAACTTGTAACAGACGAAGTGACCCAAGGGTATAGCCATTGATTTTGTCAGACTGCGAACCGAACAAGCAGTTGTTTTGCGGGGTGGAAGTCAGACCTGCAAAGTTGGGAGATCGGATCGTTGGACACAGTTCATGCATGGTCTTTCCCCTGGAAGCCGTGTTTGGACCACTATGACTGAGCATCATCCGAGCTGGAAATGGTATTGTTTGTGGTTGGTGAAGTCCGCGTTTGATCCTTTTGGGCCCGGGTTCAATGACGGCACTGTGAATAGTGCGTCAACAAGACCATAGTTACGCGGAGGAAGATGGTCCTCCTAGTGCACTCATCATCATCATCATCATCATCATCATCATCATCATCCTCGTCATCATCATCGTCTTCATCATCATCATCATCATCATCATCATCATCATCATCATCATCATCATCATCATCATCATCATCATTATCATCATCATCATCCTTGCGACAGCAGTTCGGTTTGACTATAGTTCAATTTCAAATCATTTCGAAACATGAAACTTAGGATCACAGTTCAAGATGCACATTTTCAGAGAGGCAGAGTTGAAAGCTTGGGATCAAAGATGCACGCTGTCCAGAAACGGACTTCTTTGACAGGGCGACCGATTTGGTAAACTTTCCTTGGCTTACCCTGGGACCGTCCCTACTCTGTGGAGCCCAACTCTTGCCCAGCAAAGCATCAAGGATGGATTAAGCAACGATCAACTGTACTGTGACCATTTCCAAGAGTGCGAGCAGATTGGGCTGAGATGTTTGAGCAATGCCTTGGGGGATGTAATATTTGGATTGCTTGGATGTATCGGTTCAATAAGAAGTATCACTGTTGTGCTTCTGCATGAAATTTGCTTGCGCCACACGGGCTTTGTTCTGGAGCAACATGTTCGTTATAACCAATACTTCGTTATCTTCATTCAGTCTGATGAACCGTTGCTGGGCCCAAACATTTCTATCTGTCGATCCCTGCAGCCGCCAAGATGTATTTGAATAGTGAAAACCACAACCAATCCCGACCCTGGTTTTCAAGAGGGGCTTGTACTCAGCCGACTGTGAGCGATCTATGGCTGTGATGCATCATAATTTGCAATGGCTTCATTGTCACCTGGAGCGGTTTGTGCAAGTCTCTGTGGTATTTGGAGTTAATTGCATTACAGTGGTCTTAGCTATCAATACGTAGGTATTGTGCATGCATACAGACACATGCATAGAGGCACATGCACATACATAGATAAACACATATAGCATGTATTTAGAAAATATTGACAAACGGTACATACATCACATCATACCCTTCTCTTCCCTTCCGCTCGTGGGCGGTGCCTGAGCGTCAACACATCGCTTCGCAGCACTGCGGCTCGTATCGACACTCGGCAGACTGCTTGGCCAGAACTACTAGCGGGTGAACCATGGTTCAGCATGGCTAGGCAAGGTTCATCTTGTAGTGGTTGTTCAACAATCATTAATCATTGTTAATGAATTAATGGTAACATGTGCTAATAGTTGCTAATTGCGGTTGATATGCAATGATGCATGTGGTTGTTACCTGCCGTTACTTTCGTGCAACTAATGCATACTGCATACAAATATATAAGCTGGTTGGGTGTTTTTCATTGTTGGCAACGTAACTAGCTTTATTGATGAGAATTTGTTTGGTTGATCATTGTTGGGGGTCACCAATCAGGGTGATCCCCACATTATGGTTGCCCCGTTTAAGACAAACTTGGAGGGTTGACGACTTTGAAACATCCCAACGGTTGGGGCACCTGAACCTGCTCAAACAAGCACCTGAACCAGACCGGTTCAAACAGGCACCCTGCAACCATTCTTTTTCAGATGACAGATCTGCTTGGTAAGCCAAACTCGTTGGTGGTTTGATTGCAATTTTTTCATGTTCCCCAAGACGAACCTTAAGGGTTGCGTCTGGTTGACGCATATTTTTCATGACAGGGCCACCAAGCAGAGATCATTGTCGGTGATTATTCCCTATCAGTAACCATCATCAATGGATATATCCCCCCATTCATAACCTCTATATGGTGGTTTCTCAAAATAGGAGACACTAAAAACGGTTGGTTTATTACTAGTAACGATTAAAAAACAGGGGGGCTCACTATTGTGAGAAAGACCTATACCAACAAATGTCTGTGATTTTTCCCTATCAGTAACCATCATCAATGGATATATCCCCCCATCAATAACCTCCATATCAACAACTATCCAGCTCCCAAGGTCACCAGTTTAGCCAGTGCCTCCTGGTCACGTACTCCCCTGCTGGGATTTGCTGTGCTGGGACCCCGCTTCCGAGACCATGGTGAGCTCTGAGCAACGACCTCTTTGTGCAGAGGCGAGCTGCGAAGTTGTGCCAGCTGTGGGTCTAGGTCACCAGTGAAGATGGGAACTGGATGTGCAGTTGAGGTGAGTAAATATACCAGGAAATTGCTTATGGTAACTTATACGGTCAATAGCTGGCGGATCGATGGTGAATTTGGTTGCTCATATGGTGGTTTCTGAGAATAGGGAACCCCGAAAATGGTTGGTTTAGTACTGTAAATGGTTCAAAGAGGATGATTTGGGGGGACCCCTATCCTGTGAAACCACAATCTAGGCTTGCAAGGCAGGTGAACTGACCCCTATAATCATGGTTTGTGCGGACATCCAAGCACACCCAAAGACTACCTTGCCATTCCCAGCCAGTCGTTTCCCTATTCTTCAGCTTGGCAATGCCAAGCTGAATGGATGCAGTGGAACAAGCCATTGACGAAAATGTTTGAGCTACTCTTGTGCTGGTTCATGCTATGGGATTTTATTGTATATCGTTATACTTAGCCCGTAGCCCTTTTTATATATCCATCGTTTGACCATCATGAATCATGATCTATCAGTATCAGCAATTGACCATCAACCATTCTTCCTCACCATGAACTGGCTCCTACAGTTATACCTAACCCTGTCGACTCCAAGTCTTCAAACTGCAACCAGTGTAGAACCTGGCGACAGTGAACTGTTGAGAACCAACCAACGTACTTTCCTCAGCAGCATCGAGTTGAAAATCCGTCAGATATGGTGATGCTCCCCCTAAACTGCAAATTCATTGGTGAACAGCCGGGTACCAGGCGATTTTGGTGGATCTAACTAGCTCCTTTAATGGGTTATGAACCAACTGTGATAACTAGGGGAGCACCACTCTGTAGAATCAGGCTTTTTGGTGTCCACAGATACCATATGCCACCCATACTTGCCATTTTCCAACTGTTCACTGAGAAATAGATATGAGATGATATGAGTCTTCCTTGGCTTACCATCTAGAAATGTGTTTTTTTACGTTCCGGAAAAACAAGTTTCCCAGGGTGTCATGGCCAAAGCTCCACTGATTCCAATTGATTCATGCGAACTTTACGGCTTGCTGACGCACTTTCTCATACTCTGAATTGGTTACATGCATTATATTATATTACAGGTGGGGTTATACAGATGACTTAAAACATGGCAAAATCAAAAACAACACTGGATACAACTGGTGTGTGGTTTGTTTCAAACATATTTCATGTTCCCACTTGTATTAACAAATGGTTGATTGGTTGACAAGCATATTATTCACAGGGGTGGTTCAACCACCAACCAGATCGTACCAGGCACCTTCTGTTTTTTTTAGCATGGCCTTTTCTGACTTCAATGAAGATGACCATGGCGAGTGATTGGCCATCGAATCATTGACGGCTCTCGACCATCATTAGCCATATAGGCCAGAATAAGGGATCCCGTTAATCCCTGCTTCCTATTACTAAACCCCCCCCCCTCCCCAAATACTAAGCACCCCAAGGGGTTTTTTGTATTAGGGGGGGATTTAATATTAGAGGACCCTAATATTAAATCTGGGACCCTAATAATAAAAACCATTTGAGCGTTGAATATTTGCCTTTTTTAAATTCTTTATTAAAACCTATTCAAAAATTGCAAAAACCAACTGCACGAAGGGGACACTAATATTAAATCTGGGACCCTAATAATAAAAACCATTTGAGCGTTGAATATTAGCCTTTTTAAATTCTTTATTAAAACCTATTCAAAAATTGCAAAAACCAACTGCACGAAGGGGACCCTAATATTAAATTTAAGACCCTAATAATAAAAACTATTTTGGTGTTTAATTTTTTGTTTATTAAAGTTCTTTTTAAAACCCATTCACAAATTGTCAAAACCAGCTGCATGAAGGGGACCCTAATACTAAACCCCCCTAGGCCAAGGGGTTTTTAATAATAGGGGGTAAAAACGTTGCTTGGGGCATGTTGTTTCCTTTTGAGTTTTCAATTGCTACAATTAAACATACAATTGACCAAAACCAAAAAAATCCAAAAGTGGACCCCCAAGGTTTTTTTTTAATAATTGGGGAGGGTTTAGTAATAGGAAGCAGGGATTAATAATAATAGTAACAATCAAAACAGTTGGCTAATCAAGGGGCAAAAATCCATCAATTATAAGGGATGTACCAACTATATATATGACGGTTTCTGAACATCCATAAGATCAAGCGATGATTAATAGTCGCTAAAGCTGGAGATAATAAACACCAATGATTGGGGAAATACCAACTATATTTGGTGGTTTCTGAAAATTGGGAACCCCCGAAGTTGTGGTTGGTTTATTACTGTAAACTGTCAATATAAAGGATGATAACGGGAGGTACCCCTATGACTCGAGAAACCACTATACAATATAGTGGTTTCTCAAGTCATAGGGGTACCTCCAGTTCTTATGAACCATCAGAACCAGGGCATAAACCATCATCAGACATCGTTAGCCATCATGAATCAGTATTTCACCATCAACCACCCATCAATCAACCATTATTTTGTGCATGTTATGCAGCGGCTGGGCATGTACATAACCTTCGTGGTAGCCAATGCGAAAGTGCGAGAATTCACCATCATTAACCCACACTTAAGCATCAAGTAATCACCATCGAACCATCAACATGCATCATGATTTACCATCAGCCACCATGAGAGGTGCCATCTGAGGACATGTCCGTGTGCCAAGAAAGGCAGGGGCCCTGGCGGGATGATGGTGTCATGGTTGAAATGGTTGGTTAATGATTGTTGATCCATTCATGATGATTGGTAAACCAGGTTGATTCATGGTTGGTTGATGATGGTTGAACCTTTTGGTTGATTGATGGTTGGTGAATGATGGTTGATCCATCAGGTTGAGAACATAGTTGATTAACAACGTATGAATCAATATGTAGTCATGGTTGGTTCATCAATGATTGTTTAATCAATGATTGTTTAACAATCTTTGTTTAATGATTGTTGATCCATTCCGTTAACACTTGATTGTTGAGACTGGTTGATTGATGATTGGTTACATACTGATCGGTGAATAATGGTTGAAGATAGTTGAAAATGTTTGGGCGTGTCCATAGCCACAACATACTGTAGTGGTCGCTCGTACCCAGGCAATGTAATGATCATTGTTGATAGGGAATCCACCAGTCTTGGGGGTACATGATGTTGGACAAACCCGAACGGTTGGTTGATTGATGATTGTTGATCCATCAATTTTCATTAGCCATCATTGACCGCAAGTCAATCATCATCAATCATGACTAGCCATCATCATTGACCCTCGGACCCTCGTAATCATCGTGACAAATTACATGGGGTGATGTCTCATCCTAGTGGTTGAAATAGGAACAGGAATCCTGATTGAGTTTCAGGCCAAGACAAACAATAAATAGCAAGATAATCGGTGGATTACACTGCACCATGATCTCATGAATCATATACTCCACGTATGGTAAACGCAAACCACCGTTTGGGTAATTGTATGAGTAAAGGTTGGTAAACACACCATGCATGGAATATTTGTCTATTTTGCGTACCCCTGGTTCCCCTATCATTACCCATTGTTTCCCTAATTATTGTTGGTCATTATCCCCCATTACTGGTTAGTTAATATTGACCCATAGCCATTTTGTGTGTTATGATCAAAACAACCCGTTTTAGACTTGTTTGCCGCAGGTTGATTGTCTCACTGGTTATCATATTTTAGTTTCTTTTGTAATCTTGCCAAGATTGCTGTATCAATCACCAGTTCACATCAATAAGCCATTGACTATGTGCTAAACCATTCAGCCAGCATTGAGCTATCAGTTTGCTGTTAGAAACTCTTTTCACTCCTTGCGCAACCATCTCTACAGCAATTACCACCAATTGATCATTGTAACCATCAATCACTATGACCACCAATCAACCATTGACTACCCACCAATAATCACCACTAATCAATCATTGACTGTGCACGGCACTTCGCCAACCTTTAACCACCACTGAACCACCACGAAGTTCCCTCATGTTTGGCGATGATCTTCAGGCCAAGATCCAGGGTTTCGATGGGTGCAGTGCTGGTGGCCATGCTCGGTTTGGCGGTCTTAGGAGCCGGTGACGGGGACAACGTTGCGTGGTCGCTGCGACGATGTGCGAAGATTTCATCAAGCTGTTTTGACTATAGCCGGTGACAAACATCAAATATGAAGCTTTGATCAAGAGCTGCATCTCCCATTTCTTGGTGGTGAAGTCTTCATTACTTGCATTTATCCCTGTTAATCACCTCTAACTACGATCCTTTTTGCCAACCAGTACGCACAACCGTATTTTCACCGTCATTTCTTGATGAGTATCCAAAACTATCTAGGATGAACAAGTTTTACAGTAGCCCTGGTGGGTTCATAAATTTCCTGGATTACTAGTGGTGATTGAGTTGGCCCTATCTCATCCAGGAATCAGGAAAACTCAGTGACAAACACTGTAGCAGAAATAATCTCATCACTTGATGAATGATGGGCGGTATGCGGTCGGTAGGTTCATGGCTACTTGATGTGCAGCTGGAGCTACAACTGGGATAGTAGTCATGCATGTAGGCTCTATACAGCCTATTATAGCCCTCTAAGATAGCTGGATCAACCCCAAACTATAACCAAGGTAAATGTGGCCGTGGGTCAAAACCCTATACCCGTGGTTCCCATATCATTAACCATTGTTTTCCCAATAGTTTTGTCGGTTAGTAACCCCATGAAATTGGTTGCTCAATGTTGACCCATGCCCATGTAACCAGTTATCAGTAGCCCTAGGTAAAGTAGCCCTAGTATAGCCCTAGTATAGCCCTCTAAGGTAGCTGGATCAACCCCAAACCAACCAAGGTAAATCTAACCAGTTATGATCCCTGGGGACGGTAACATCCAAGTAGCTTGGTCGCTGGCCATCCTTGGCATAGGAGCTGCTTTGATGATGCGTCGGAGTCTCAGTGCCGCAGTCCTGGAGCCTCTCCCAGTGACAGAGCTGGGCCCAGGTTTAGCCAGGGCAGGCTGTGACAGCCACAAGGGACCCCCCGATTTCTGTGGAAATCCCGGCAGAAACTGCAGCCATTTTTTGCTCAAACCCTGCATGGATTCTAGCCCTTACTCCAAGAGTCAAGTCGCATGAGCGTCACAAAACCGTAAGCCAAGTCTTGCCATTAGACAAGCTGATGCCTTGTGCTTTAGGCTTGGTCAGATCAGGATGCGTGCACACTACGCACATATTCCCTGGATCTCCATGTCAAGAAGTTGACAAAAATATACATTGCTATCATCTTGAAAATCCTATCTCAGAGGTTTCTAATGTAGATATGTGGGTCAATACAGGTCGCTGGGACACATCCGATCGAACATATGTATCTAGTAGATTGGTTTTGACTGTCTTTATTTTCTCTCTATTTGACATGGTTGATTGACCCGATTGACTATTTTTGCATGGCTTATAACCACCAACAAGGTATTGTCAGCTGAAATTCTACCGCACGACAGCCCAACAACAGAGAGCTGCCATCCTGCGACTTGTCCTGTCCAGCAGCTTTTGTCGAGGTGCCGGTCCCGGGTGTTCAAAACAGCAGATATCACAAACTGATGGTGGATGGTTCACGGTTCGCAATCGTGGGAAATGACTGGATGGCTTATACCCACTAACTTAGGTTTTTAGTGTTTTTGGGATATGATTGATTTACCATATAACCACTAAAAATATATATTTTTAGCAAGGGATCTATAAGCCACCAAGATGGTTAGTATTTGGCTAGAGCTTAGGAGGGAGCTAAGAAGCCAGGGGTGTCCCTATACACAACTTGGAAGGGAAGCTAAGGAGCCGCCAGGAGTGATGCAACCTATAGTGGTTAATGAACATGGAAGATAAATGGTGGTTAGTGGTACAGTATAAAATATTATGGTATAGTAAGGCATAAAAAAGTGGTTTATGGTTCCCAATAGTGGCAAATCATTCGTATGGTGGTCAATGAACATGGTAGATAGTGGTTAACGATCCGGACACGCCCAGTTGTTGATGAAGCTGTGCAAGGCGAATGGCAGAGACCTGGGAAGCGGCACAGAAGGTGCGGCCGTTGTGATTCGACCGTGGAATCCGCGCACGTGGGTAGTTGGATAGGTTGGGGTGGTTGGGGTTGTAGCTTGGGTTGGGTTGGCTGGGTTGGTTGGTTGGCTATTAATTAACAATAATCAATAATCAGTTTTTACTGAGCTTTTAGTGGTTAACCAGTGGTTAGAGCCATTATAATCCACCACGAACTTATTCAAGGCTTAGTCCACCGCCCGCCGTGCGCGATTCCAGGCCATTGAAAGCAACTTGGGTCATGCGGCGTCGTCCACCACGTTGCCCTTGTCCGCCAAGGCGGAGCCAGCAACTGACAATGGGCCATGATGATTAATGATGGTCAATAATGGTTAAGTGGTGATGGTTAGTGATGGTTAGTCATGGTTAGTAATGCTTAATGACGGTTCATGATGGTTTACGATGGCTAGTGGTTAATAGTAGTTAACTAGTCCTTAACTAACTAGTGGTTAAGTAATGGTGGTCACCTAAATACTAGTGAACTAAGCTGGGTACCCCTACTGCTGGGTGCCACTAGTTGTTGCTCATGGTTCACCAGCAGCGGCCATGGTTTCCTAGTGGCTGACTCATGGTGGTCAACTAGCGGCGGAGAAGTGATGGTTGCAACATGGTTGCCTAATGGTTGCCTAATCAGCTGGTACATCGGTGGTTAACGGTTGGCTGATAGTGGTTGTCTAGTAGTTCATGCATGGTCATTCAGCTGACAATCT
Source organism: Symbiodinium kawagutii (assembly GCA_009767595.1). Classification (NCBI taxonomy): domain Eukaryota; class Dinophyceae; order Suessiales; family Symbiodiniaceae; genus Symbiodinium; species Symbiodinium kawagutii. The sequence continues at coordinate 876,550 of VSDK01015592.1, forward strand.
TGTGGAAAATGATTGCTAACTAGTGCAAAGTAGTGGTTGCTGATGGTTTATCATGGCCACTTGATGGATAATTATCTTGGCAATCAAGAATGGTGGTTAATTAATGGTCAATTAGTGACCAATGATATATGGTAAATGATGGCCAAAAGTGGTTATTTGATGTTTCTCGAATACTTAGTGATAGTTGGAAATCATGGTTAGATGGTTGTTGATCATGCTTAATCAGTCTTAGTCATAGTTTCAGTTTGCCCATGGCAAGGTTGTTGAAAATTATGGCCATCAACGACTGTAGCTATAGTACTGAACCATCCATCAACCATTGAATAGCCATGATCAATGACTCATGACTAACCGCCATGATGATCGGTTAGAATCGATGGATGAGGGTTCCCGGGAAAAGTTTGGTTGAAATCATTGAAGAAGTGAAAAAGGCAATGGTGCTATGGCGGGGCCTTGCCCGACACTGTGAGAGCTCTGCTTACACGCTTCAGTCGGGCCCATACCATTCAAAGCCAGCGTGGTCTAACGCTGCTATGTGGCGAGAGAACCAAGTTGTATATCAGCTGGGCCACGGTTCAGTGACCTTCGAATCTTGGATGAGCAGCTTTACGCTTCGAGAGAGACTGCCCAGGGCCGCTACTATTACATGAGTTTCGGGACTCCAACGGCTGTCTCGGATGAGACGATTGCCAACTTGATTCTGGGCGCGGATTGTGTCATGATCCTTTCTAGGTGGCCGAAATGACTTTCAAACTTTGAATCTAAGCTACGATAAGGTGATAAGCAAAAATGTGTGAAGTAGAAGTTGGGGAAAACACATGCCCTTTTTGAGGCGTTCTCAACGTGCGAAAGCTGGAAGACTTGGAAATGATGTTGAGAGATCATGCAATTTTGATTCCAGACCCGTACTTGCAAGCTCCATGTAAGATTGATTACAACCAATTGATCCATCTTTGGTCCAATCATGATCCAATCAGTAGTTGATAATGATTTCATATATGATTTCTTTGATGATGGTTAATGATGAACATTCCGAGTTGCTTGTAACTAGAACCAGTGGCCCAGCTGGTCACCAGGTGATAAACTCTGCAATTTGGTGGTTGTTACCCTTGCGTTCTACCATGGAACTCTCCTGCCATTTGAGGCCACAGCTCTGAGTATGTTGGGCGGATCCAATCCAAGTATGGAGCCATTTAAAAAGCCACAAGGTGGAACCCCAACCACTCTTAGTAGAGTTATATGACACAAGATGGGACCCCAACCACTTAGAAGTTGGTTTATAACTAACTGAAGTAGGGTATCACTGTGCACAATGGCCAAGTCTCTGAGAAAGGAATCGCTGGCGGTGTCGCAGCCAGGTTGGCTGGAAATTCCCGGTGATTCCCGAGGGGGTGCGGCTGCCTGCGGCTGCGGGTGTGGGGGAAAAGTGTTGCAACTGCTGATCAGCAGGCGGTGATCGGAACCATGGTGAGCCCAACTCATGATCCTGGGTCTGTGGGGTGACATCAATGGGTGAAGCAGCTATAGAGTGGTGCTCCAAGATACTTAAGATGATTGACAACCAGCTCAAGTATACCTGTCATGGTAGATATAGCTGTACTTAGTTGGGGTCTCAACCAACTGATCACCAGGGGTTGCCAAAACTATCGCAAAGCTGTAGCAGGTCTACATGGGGGTGAGCCAAGCATGGCTATCAACCTGCTACCTACCTGGATGCTCACGAAAACATAGGGTGTATCCAAGTTGTGGACGAGAACACCCAGGTTTCAGGGGGCCCATCGTCTTCAGTGTCAGGGCCTCATCGTTTGGCTGAAGGAACGCCTGGAAGGGCTAAACTATGGGGTTAGACCCCCCACAGAGTGGCTTGAATCCCTGCCATCTGAGATGAATGCACACGAAAACCTACAGCAGTGGCTAGTCAAATGATCATGACCAACACAGTTTCAGTGGTAGCTAGTTGATGATCATGACCATCACACTTTTAGCTCTGAACCACCTTTGCAAGGCAGCAGGGTGATGGTTTGAAATCATTCCCGGTGCCTCAACGGCTTCCAGTGAGGCAAAATCTCCCGGTCAACTCTAGCCAATGGATTGTTCCATTCAATTAACCATATAAGCAAACTATAAGTGACTATAAGCCACTTATGGTTAACTACTCCGGAACAATTAGTCAGTTTTAGTTGGCTTATAGTCACTCATTGATAAGCAAACTTTGAGTGACTATAAGCCATTGGTTCCATTGAACCTTCACAATCCTTGCAGATTCCCAACGCAAAACAGCCAGAATTGACCATTTGTTGAGGGGCCACAATCCGGTAGGTTCCCGAGATCATTGATAGCCATCACGTAGCATCATTTGTCCTTGCCATTAAGGGACGTCTACCTTTTTGGGGCCACCAATTTTTGGAAAGGCCCATCTCGTTGCTTCTCGTTGGTGGCGGGGATCATTGAAAGCATTCGCCATGACCATCAATCAAGCCATCACCCATCTTCCTGGACCATCATTGACCTTTCCCATGATCAGCCATATCATCCGCTGATGAGATCATCGTGTGATATCGCATTGACCTTTATCTACCATCAGATGTTATCACTGTGTTCATTACCATTCAGTGATCAGGCACACAAAAACGATCTGTTTTATTCATATGTTGCAATTACTGCAATTGGGATGGTTAGTTAGATCCTTCAATTGGTTTATGGTTTCTTTGAAGTATCATGGCTAAGAACGATCAAGATTTAACATCAAGCGAAACTATCTACTAACTCAACGAACCAATTCAACCAATGTGTTCTATGGTTAAACCAAGCAATTGTTGCAACCGATCATCAACCAATTGAACGAAACAATTTGATCAAGCAAGCTATAAAACCAACCAATTCAACCAGCCATTCACCAACCCTATCCGCCACCACATCAAGCGAATCAACGTCACCACCGTGGCTTCCCACGACGACGGCCGAATTTGCTGCCTCGGTGACCGCGCCTCAGCGGCGCAGGCAGAAACCACCATCATTCCGGTGGCCTTCCCTGTGGACAGGCGGATGGATGGTGAACACGTGGTGAGTTGGGTCAAGCAGTTAACCAACCAATGGTGATTTCTAGCTGGCTAATGGTTAATAATAGGGGATAATAACCAACAATAGTAGGGGATATAACAGCTATATATGGCTATGGGTCAATATTAATGGTTGGTGAATGGTTGGTGAATGGTTGGTGAATGGTTGGTGAATGGTTGGTGAATGGTTGGTGAAACAACTACTATATATGGCTATGGGTCAATATGAACCTATTAGCCAACCAATGAAATTGGGGAATAGTGACCAACAATAACGAGAAAATAATGGGTAATATTAACCAACTATAAACGGAAATGGTTCAATATTCACCAGCTACTAATGGTTAATGGTTAGTAATAGGGTATAATGAGCAACAATACTAGGGGATATACCAGCTATATATGGCTATGGATCAATATTTACCAACCAACTAATAGGGGTTAATCACCAGTAAACTAGTGGGAAAACAATGGTTAATGATAGGGGAGCCAGGGGGACTAAGGGTTTGACCCATAGCCACATGGCTCTATCAACATGGAATGCTTGGTGAATGGTTGGTGATCTCAGCGACATGATATCAACTGTTATCAATGTGGGTTGACGTGCAATGATAGATATGACTATGATGGCAATTATATAATGAGTATAATGATGATCATCCCTGATTTTGCTCACCATCAATAGTTGAGAAAATATGGTGATTAACCAAATAATATCAACTGTTCACCATGTGGTTGTTTCTCCAAATTGGGAACCCACAAAAGTGGATGATTTATCACTATAAATGGGTAATATTGGATGATACTTGAGGGTACCCCAATTTCAAGAAACCACCCTATTGTTCATGACAGACCAGCCACTGCGGCTATGATTTTTCGGTGTGGGTATAGCGGGTGGGGTCGTCAGCACGGAGATGCCATTTTTTCTCATCTACTTGGAGAAATGGCGGGTCAAAGTGTTCATCACCTGAAGTGTTCGCTATGGCCGACTCTGCGGCTGGTTTTATGGAGGATAGCTGTATAAGGAAGGCTGTTTGGCCAGGTAAGTAGGTTTATAACTACTGTTAACTGGGGTAACTACCAGGCGTATGGGTAGATATAACTACAGGGGTGCTTCTCAAAAAGGGAATCCCCCAAACCATCCAGTTTATGCACCATTTTGGGGGTTTCCAATTTTCAGAAACTTCCATACGAACAAATGGCTTCTTAACGTACTTGCTGGAGAGCTCCACCTCGTAGTGCTCACCGTGGATTGAAGATCTCCTGTGACTAATCTTCACCACCTTCTAGCCGACCTCGACTACGTTAGTATGTGCCTTTTTATATGCTTGAAACTTCTTGACTCACCAGTCGCAAGCAAGATGAATGTAGTTGATGAATTCACAAATTTGGAGGGATTTGTTTCGAAGTGCTCCACTCTCCGTACATAATGTTGGGGAAAATAATGATTCTTGAAATGCCAATGGTCAAGACCGTCAAGAAAGTCAAAACTTGAACAAAAGGCAGAACAGCAGATCATGGCAGATAGCATTGTTATTCCATAAGTCATTCAAACTGCGAAGGAATTTTCAGGGAAACGGGTTGCTTTGGCAAGCGCTTTTCACCACTTGGGACCCTGCTTAAACCACAGTAAGTTACAATTGATATACACAGATATATATATATATATATTTATACATCTATGTAATATGTATAGCTTATTGCATGTCTTGAATTTACATGTATATTCATTCATCCGCTACTATGCAGGTACATTGCAAACCATAAATGGATGCACTTGATGTAATTACTCAAAGGATTTCATTTGCACCAACAGCAAACCATTAGTGGCAATTGTTCGCTACTATGCAATTGCCATAATTGGTTCAATTCTTTTACCATAATTGGTGGTAATTATTTGTTCTGAATGCTGAACCTTCTTGTTTGAACGCCCCAGGTTTTATCCACCTGCAGGGTGATTTGTTTACCCCCTCACGTCCATCAATTCACCGGAAGACGGTCAACATCCATGGGTTTCGTGGTGCCCAAGATGATCAAGCACCATTGACCGGTGGAAAAAAACATGTTGCAATCTTAGTTAACAATCATGACCTGTCATCATAATGCATTGCCAACCAGTATCAACCATAGTTCTTGCAACATATCAATGGTTTTTGATGAGCAGTGATGATACAATTAAATCAGATCTTACATTGTGCTCGTATCAATCATCGTGGTGATTTTTGTCAACCAGAGTCCTTATAACATATCAATCATGATCAGTCATATGGCTACGGGCCAAAATCCTGTACCCCTGGTTCCCCCATCATGCACCATTGTTTTCCTTACATTGTTGGCGATTATCTCCCAGCAGTTGGTTGGTTAACTGCTTGACCCATAGCCATGTCATTCTCACCCTTTACTGATCACTATCAGCTCGCCCCTGGCGATGATCCGTTGCGTGGAAGCATCTGGATCCCAACAAGGCGGCCGGCGTGAATAGGTCGCCACTGACCCTCGGGGAGAGCAACCTGGAAGTGAGAAATCCACATTTTGTTTGGGGGAAAACCTGGGACATCATTTGTAGATGGTGAATTTTCAGTTTCCAGGTCTACCATACAGTAGCTATATACCTTCACCTATGGCATACTCCAGTTTATATTATATGGCATACTATAGCTAGTGTATGCTAGTGTACCATATGGTAGTACAATTATGACATTTTCTGTCACCTGTCTCTGCCGGTCCTCCTCCTTCGAACTCCAGATCACATTAGGCACCGGCGGACTAGAACCCGTTGCAAGGATGCCAGAAAGAATGCCAGACAGAATGATAGAATTATTTGAATTGGCAGATAGAACGCCTGCGTGCCCTTTGTAGCTAGGCCTCCCAAATGTTCAAACGACACTTCCATCCAGTTTTGGTTGGCGTACAACCTGGCTAATTCTAGTGACGTGGTGCATTCATCATACTGATCCCAGTCATGTTTCTATGCTCAAAGAGACATAAGATTTACCGCATCTTGCCACAGGCCCTCGCCTTGCGGTACTGGGCCACCAGGGGTGGCGGGGAAACATTGTCAGTATCCTTGTTATCAACATCACTGTCACCATCGTTCCCGCCAGAACCACCACCACCACCCAGCTAACCCAGGCTGCTTTCTCTTCGCAACTGTGTTTTTGCAATCAGCACGTGTCTATGCGCATTTCTTCCTGTCAGGTCTTGTTGAGAAAAACTCTTATCCAAGTGGGAAATCCCTGCCTATATACATAGCAGAGCTTTGTTCACATCTGTAAATTCACATTTAAGGTTGTACCCAGCCATCCAGTAAAGATGGTCTTTGAACATCCCAGCAGGGCAGCATTGCACTAAAACCTTCAAAGAGAAAGTTTCTGCCTGCCTGCGCAAACCACACCTGCGTTGTCGCTTCCTACCTGTGTGCCCGTGGTGACACGGTGGCGCCTGTGAAGGAACTGCATGCCAACTGCCAACAGAGGGCCCATTGCTCACGCCTTGTTGTCACCAATAAGAACCACGGGCGCGCGGCTACTAGGACGAGGCTTGCGTGGCCACCGAGGCAAATATGTTCAAAGGTGCACGTGACGGGTTTGTTCTGGCGCCTTTCCGGCGCAACATCCGCCAACTGAGCGGTGCTCCTCGAACTGGTAGGTAGTTCCCAGCGGACCAGGCGAATTAGCTGTGTTTTGGCAGGCGTCAGGCGCTGAAACACCCATGGCTCACCAAGGTTAACCATCATTAGCAAACCATCGTTACAAGGCGCAGGCAAACTAGCTGTGAAGTGGTGCAAAAAGCTTTTTTGATGCATCTTTACCAAAACAACTTGTCGTTTTAGTTAATTTTGGCTAGAAGCCAATTTATCTAAATAGAGCATCCCTTTTTCATGGAGCCCACCCCTCAATTCCCTCAGCTTTAGTTTCGCGGCGCCGTTTGCCACGACGCAGTCTGCCGCAGCAGAAGCAAGCTCGGCTGGTGCAGGAGATGGAGGCAACAAAGGGTCGGACATTTATTTGGTGGATTCCGGCAAAACCATACGGGCCATGTGTAACCATGGGCAAACAACACATGATAATGGTAGATTATGGCCAATAATGGCTGTCAATGGTG
>VSDK01015592.1:883735-902402 GCA_009767595.1 Symbiodinium kawagutii
TTCCTGGTCAACGGCGGTTTATATTGGCTGATTATGACCAGTAAAGGCCAACACGTTTGCAGGACTGCTGAGCATGTTCAAGATTTTGTAAAGGTTGGGAACCAAGTTTAACTTTTTTGTTGGTTTGTTTACGTTGGTTAGTGAGATGTTTGATGTTGCAAATTTGTGGTAAGTAGACTGAACAATTTCATTGTTGAAAACATGCTTTTTGACGGTATTTGGCAATACGAATACGAACCCAACAGTTATTTGGCAGTTCACTCAAGTCTGAACCCATGTCAATATAATGATTGTTGATCATCTCGATCAACGACTGAATCATTTACATGATTGGTCAGCCCATGTATTTTTGATGATCACGGTGACTGAAAGAACAAAAAACATTCAGAAAAGGATTCACCATCAACGAAATCAAAAACATGTAGCGCTAGCGCTGCTAATGCCAGAGTAGTCAACAATGAAACGCCCAGCCCTTGGCTCAATAAAGGCTTGAAAAAACTGGGCTCGCATAAAGGAGCTAGCGGATTGCGACCGTGCATCCACTGTTCAAATTGCATCTCAAAAGGAAATGCAGTCGATGGCTACTTCAGTATCGAACACGGTGACCTATCAGATTTCGTTCAAGCAGATGACGAAAACATGAGAAACACAATGTGGTATCTTGAGAATTTGCAAGGAAGTGTTTCCAACGCTCGGTTCCAAGAACAAGAAAAACTTTCTGGCTGGAAATTTAATCCGCATGTATTTTGTTTGGACGACAACCTCTGGAATTTGCTACGGCCAAGCCGATTTACATATGATGCAATGCATTGCATCTGGGGAAATGGAATTGCAAACCTGGAAATTGGCTTGTTCCGGAAACTGTCCCTTGACATGGCAGTCCCATGACATCATCGCCTTTGATCGTTTGTGGCAAATGGCACGCAAGGGGCCGTGGACGCCTATGGATGATAAAGTGGTTTGATGCAGACCATAGTAGCAGCGCAGAGAGTGATGATGACATGGGCGACACGCAAAGTGACCACTGCAGTGGCTTCGAGTGGATGGCATGTGACCAGTGGCTAAGGTCACAGTTCGAGTTTCCACCACCAGTTGACTATTTGGTATGTTTGGAAACAAATTTTGCATTCCTTCCAGCCATCAGGCCAAAAGTAGAATCTGATCAAGGTTGCAACGGAGTGGCGGGATTGGGACAAAAACGAAATCTGTCACACGGGCTCTTCAACTGAGACTTCGCCCAAAAGAGGTAGGTGAAACCGATCTGCACTTCTAAGGTTGTGTAACCATCAAAACTGTGGATAAGGAACGTTCTAGGGTTATGGCTGCCATCGTTCCATCCAAGTGTTTGGCCAATACCCCCAGCTCCGCAACGAGTGCGTAGAATGAATGACAATAGCAAGGGTCGATTAATGGCATCACAATGCTGGAATGCACCATGGTTAATATGGGGGTTTTTTAAACCAGGGAACCCCAGAACGCATGGTATATTAGTATTAATCATGCTTACAACAACAGATGATTTCGGGAGTTCCCTATTTCGAGAACCCCCCATTTATGTTAAACATGAAATGAAACAATTGCAATGATAACGGCCAATAGTATTTTCAACATGGTCAATTCCTGGTGAATTCTTGTTTTAGTAAGGCTTAATTTTGCTTCGTCACGGCTCAGGTTATGGTGCACGATGGATGTGCGACCCATTGATCCCGCAACTCACCACACTTGGTCCTTATCGTCATCCGCCATTTTCAACCGTCAAATCATTCACCACAAGGAATTGGTCGCCGCCAAGTCAGTGGGCATCAAAAGGGGTTTTCACCATCATTCACCAATACAGTAATCATTAATACCAACCCCGGATTAATAAACCTTGGTCGATTAATATGGGGTATCCTTTGGAAGCCTTGGTTTTCCATTAAAATGGTCCCCCCCAATTAATCAACCTAGGCTGTATTAATCCAGGGTTAATATTATCAACCATCTAACCATCACTAACATAATTATCCATCACTTCGTTGTAAACCTTAGCAACTAGCCATGAACCTCCAATCAAACATACCCATCAATATGCCCATCAATAGACCTATCAAACAACCATTGTATTTTTCATCTCACCCACAAGAATTACGAATGACAATAATGAACCATTGAACACTACAAAGAGTAGTCCCGTTTGTAAGTGCCATTTAACCAAATAGAACTTCCATAATCCCGGCTAAGGTGGTATAACCATCAATGAACCATCCGTTTACCCATCCATGTGCTACTTGGACTCGTTGGACATGGCAACTCAACCACCACGTAGCCGCGTCGCGGGCACGTGCCGCACGGGGAACGCGCAGCCTTTTTCTCAGATCTTCGCCGTGTTTGTGCTGGCGGTGTCGATCTGGGTCACTCAACGTCGAAGTGAAGCTGGCTGTTGGGAGGGACCGATCCAGGAGGGGCCACTAGCCAAGTGGGAGTTGGAAATGATTCTGGGAAGATTGATTTTTTTGGAGGGGGATATTGTTTCATTTCCCGGGAATGGAAGACAGGTTGTAGTTGTCTATGAGGTTTCTAGTGATTCCTTGGATACGACTGGATGACTGGATTGAACTATATCATCAATGAGCTTGTCACAGTGGTGGTAGATCCACATGGATAAACCCACCATACAGTAAACTAGTGGAAAATGAGTTGTATGGTATGGATAGATATGGTAGATACATACGAAACCCATCTTGTTTGATGGTAGGTTCCCAAGGTTCCATGTAAACTCGTGGGAGGAAGTCGGTTCTGACCCTGGAAGACTAAAGTATTGTCCAGCCGTGCAGGTGCTGAGAAAACTCACCGCTGCTTCACTGTTGGTGGGCCCCAAATTTCCAGCGGTTGAATCTTGGTCCTGACGCCAATGATAGGGTTGAGTCCATACCATGGTTTCGCTATTCCAGTTGCTGATGGCCAGTGCTTATCACGCCATGATCGCCGTTGATGGTCTTGAACAGTGACCGTTGTGGGCGAGTTTTTAGCTTGAATTTTTTTGATGGGGCTAGGGGCCAGTTCTCTCTTCGAGTGAAGCCGTGGCAGCCATTTTTGAAGGAACCTCACAAATAGGTGTTTCTCAAGTCATAGGGGCCCCCCCAAATCATCCACTAGTAACCATTATTAGCAATAAACCAGCCATTTTTGGGGGTCCCCTATTTTGAGAAACCACCAAATCAGCATGGTGAATGTTGCCAGTCAGTTGTGCAGTGGGGAGTTGCCATCCTTCGTTGGTATCCACCTTGTATTGATGGTGGTATGGATTTTAAGATGGTGATTTCCCAGCTTTACAGAGTGATAGCTTCGCTGAAGTTTCTCGGAACTGGTCCCTTGGAAATCACTCCAGCCCAGTCCGTGCTGACAGAAAGTGCCGGTGACTTGATGCTAGCACCGCTGGTGTCATGTTGCTGTTACAATTTGGTGCCACGTGGAAGTGTTGGCGCGAAAATTTTGTTTTTGAGGAGACGTGGGCCGACTTCGCCTTCGGGCTTGGCTTGAGGTCATCCCCAACCTGGTCCGAAGTCTTTAACCGGTGGCGCCCGCCCACAGGGTGGGTCGCCGGGTGGTCCCAGAGCGAGTGATCACACACGTGGGGACCATAATCCATACACTGGACGACATCCCCATGAAGGAAATCGGCGTCACGATGCGCAATGGCTTCGAAGTGCCCGTCATGCTCTATGACATCCAAAGTGAGGAGAAAATAGCCTTGAAGGACGCGGTGATGATCTGGTTTGGGGAGCACCGGGCTCCACTCCAGAATCGAGAAGGTTCACGTGGCATGGTGTGGGTGTATGCATCCGACTTCATTCTCAACACCTGGTTAAAAGTTGGTTTACCTGCCACGCAACTATAGATCTCTTTGACCATCAAATGACCCAATGGATCTAAATAGACAATGAATAGATCTATAAGTCTAGTTGCTGGTTTCAATCATTTTTTATTTTCCCTAGTACTTATTCAAAATCAAACATGGCAGTTCCCCTCGTTCTACCACGACTTCACTGACCTTAGAAGCACCGGTCCCTTGGGTCCCTTGGGTCCCTTGCTGCCTCCACCGCCACGGCCCGAGTTGCTCCCCTTCGTCCTGATCAACCGCAACCTTTGCTGCCGCTGTTTCCAGCGATGGTTGTCGCGGCACGTGAGCTGGTTCGGGACCTAGGATTGGTGGTGGGATCCATGGTAAGGGCTCCTGGGTTTGAGGTGGGGATGGGGCTGGGGTTGGGATCATGGGATTGGGGATGGGTCTCAGGTGGTTGCCTTAACAAGCTGAAGGGATCAAGACGTACCAGCAGCATGTTGCAATTTCAGTTGATGATGCACCCAGAAAGCTGGCTATTGGTTGATACCATTGTTTGGTCCCTAAAGACCAACCTGTCCAAGAAACTATCCCCGGGTCCAGAACCCTCCCGAACGATAGGGATTGGAATATCAGGATATATCATGATATTGATATTCTTCTTGGAATGCCAATCATGTACAGAAGCTCCAGCCAGTCGTTCCGGGAAAGGTACCCGCTCCGAATCATTGGTCTACACATTTGAATAGGGTAATAAATCATATTGACATGTACTGATTCTGATCAGACACACAATTATAAGCTCGTACTGCAATTAATAGTGATGCATATATTAATTTAAACAACTAGTTGGTGGTTTGATTGACACTTGTCTCCACACACTCTGGGATGCTTGGGTGATTGACCAACCAATATTTGTCAGAAGGGTGGTTCAACCACCAACCGGAAAAGGGTATATAATAAGTTCATAGCGAGTATTTTTAATTATGACTAGAGCTAAAATCACGTGTAGTGTTTAACCCGATTATTTTTTCTATTCATAACCTTGCTTGGTCGTAGTTACTGTAATGAAATTTGAATCACTATGAGCCCCTTATATTAACCACAGTATATCAATTATATTCAATGATCGAGGATAAACATTCACAACTAAAATTAGACCGTTTCTCAAGCAGGCTTTCCATATCAATCAAAAACTATTGTGAAAATCATGATCAACCCTTTTGTTTGATGAAGCTGATTCACCATTATCAACCATGATCCTCAATTTTCTCATTCAACCATAAAGGAACTCATGATCACCCATGACAACCAACAACCAATGAACTCTTGCGACCCCTGGGAGACGGACAACCGAACCGTCTCGTGGCAGCCCTGGGAATCCACTGCAACCCACCGGCCCAGCCCCGGTGCCCACCGAGTTATTTTTGCTTCGGTCTTACCTTCGTCCTGTTGGCGGTGAGTTGTATGGTGGCGAAGGAGTGTCCTGGCTCAAACCGGTGGTGGTGAGGGCAGGGCGACGTGTCCCGTGGATGGTTGTTATTTGAACTGCCGTGATTGATCATCCAGAATTGTGGCTGGTCAACTATGGGAATGTGGTTGTTGAATATGGTTCATGCCAACCCTGGATTCATAAACCCCTGCTTGATTGATATGGTGTATCCGCCAAAAGCTAACTGGTCGCCCATTAGAATGGTACCCCCCTCAAAAAAATGCAGCACCATGGAGATGGATGCTAGTGGACCAGGAAGCTTGGAAGCTGGCGCAGCTTTCATTACCCCCAGCCGTTGACAATTCACCGGTCCGGTCATCAGGGCTTCAAGTTCCGTGGCTCATCAGCTGAGCACATTGGTGCTGAAAGGTTTGTTCCATGATGATTTAGTATTTTTTATGGTCACTAGTATGGGATAATAGGGCATAATATGATGATTACCTTCTGCTTCATAATATGGAAAAATAAGCAACAAGAAAGGTTAAACAGCTGCAATTGTTGGTGGCTTGATTGACATGTTTTTTTCAAATCGGGGATCAGTAAATAACCGTTATTAGTTGAACAAAAAGAAGTAAAATACATATCGGTATCCCATTGTAGTTGATTATCCCATTCAATCATAATATCCAGTGATCCATCTGAATAAATGTTTTCCCCAACAGCTTTGGCATGGTTTTCCCCAACAGCTTTGGCATGGTTTTTCATAGGGGTCATTCAGCCACCAAGCAGTCATGCTGGCAGTTGTGAGCTCAGGCACTTCGGGGTGGCTTGAATTTCCTAGCCACAATCTTGGGGCATTTGAAACTACATAGCTAGTTGGAGACGTGTACCGTAGAAACTATACATTGTGAAGAACAATTATAAATGTGACTCTGACAGTTTGAGCGTTTCTAAAACCGTCCTTTGGCAAAGGCATATATCAGTAACTTGTACAGTACACACCTTATCATACAAATGTAGAAAGCACTTTGTAACACACTGGGTGCTGTTGAGTATGTTTTGAAATTTGGATGACCCTGCTGCGCGGTGGACACGGGTTTCAGTAGGGGATGAACAAAGATCAAGTAATTTTGTTGTGTGTAGCTAGCCTAGTGATAGTTGTAGGTTGTTTGGAGCTGCAAAGTCAACCGAGAGGAATCCCCAGCGATGGAACTGCTCATTGCCCGGGGTTCTGGACAGCATTGCATAGATCCTTGATGCCAGTGGAGGGTTGCTGACTTGAGGCCTGATGTGAATGCCAACGACATGTTCTTTAAATTTGTGTCTTGGCAACAAAGCCGCTTGGAGATAACTACTAGGCAAATCGAAGATATAACTATAGTCTGATGGCGAATCTTAACCAATTTATAACTGTGGGGGTACCACTTGCTGTGATTGCTGAATTCTTGCTTACTCTCCGGTGGTCGACCCCCAGCTAGCTGGAAAGTTCAGCATTTTGGATTGGTGGGTGTCACACATCAGTATGAAGCGTCATGAAGCATGATTGACCATCAGTTGATTATCAGTTGGTTTATCAGTAGTTGATATCAAATAAAATTGGTACTTTCGGCTACAAATAGATACAAATCGCATTTTTTGTTAAAACATATCATTACTATTTGTTTTATTGTTGCTGATTTGTTTATTAGGCATGTGTTTTATCATTACTATCGTTCTTTATCATATGGAACTATTGAAAGAATACTATCACTAACCATTTTTAATTGTCATATTCATCATTCACAAACAGGCAATTGAACATAATTATCGCGACTATACCATTGACTGACCATCATAAGCTAGCTTGTTGACCATCAATCAACATTACACACCATCCCTAATCGTCAGTGATGCAACAATCAACTAACCATACATGGTTTGTATTATGAATCATTGGCACCGGTATGAACGTTTTATTATCCATATCAATTAGCCTGGTTCATTATTCCTAACCATAGATCATATGACGCTTAATCAACTGCTGTTCCTTGTGGTGAATCCCTTTCACTGAAGAGGTTCCCAAGTCATGGCATGGGTCAACCGTTCCAATGTCTTAATGAGTCGACGCTGTCTCTGCGGTGACATGGCTACAGCCAAATCCAAGCAACAATATTGGCATATGGTGGTATCATGTGGTATCAATCGGTCATGGGTTTGAATTGAACAGCATTGACATGGCACGTTCAGTGTTTGTAGCTTAAAGCACAACAGACCAGTTCTATGGATACTGTTGTTTGCAGCACAATCACAACAATTGTCATCCTAAGCATCAATAAGTTGTCGCAATCATCATCATCATCATCATCATCATCATCATCATCATCATCATCATCATCATCATCATTGCCAGTATTGTCACTACCATCAATCATCCTCAACTGTGTCGATCAACAACCATGGTCATCAGCATCATGTCGAGGTTGTTTGTCGGTTTTGTCCCTACTTTTCATAGCATAGATATGAGCCACCATCAGCCACCAGTGAGGTTACGAATGCGTTTCGAGTTGTCATGGGTTTTGACTAATCATCGAGAGACAATCAATCACTTTCAGTTTTCCCTGCACTTGATGCTGGTACCCCCCCATGTAGACCAAGCTGGTAAAAGTCCACCATGTATTGCTGGCCGTTTGAGGATTTCCTAGAAAAGAAACAAACAGTGATTTTTCAAGCTATCCTGTTCTTGTCTAACATGTTGAGTAGTCTTTCAAAGCTTTCTTAGACAGTCACAGTCCGACTCCTTTCCCAAACATCGCACTTTGACCATGGTGTTGTGTGTTTTTCTCGCTGTTAACATAGAAACGATTGTGTATATATACATACATTTGTATTGTGAATTTATATGATTTCATATGATACTTGTATGTACTGTATGTGATTTTAGATGAGTTCAGCGATACATATATGTACTGTATGTGTATTTATTGATTTTTCCCCAGATAGCTGACAAGCTATAAGGGGTTCTTACTTCTCTATGGTAGGGCCTCGAATCGGCGCTTTTGTTTGCCGCTGCTCTGCCGCTGCTCATGCTTGTCTCCCCTTTGTCCCCCTTGTGGCTCTGGATCGGCGCATTGTTTGCCGCTGCTCTGCCGCTGCTCATGCTTGTCTCCCCTTGTCTCGCCTTTGTGTCCCCTTTTGTCTCCCCTTTTGTCTCCCCTTTGTCTCCCCTTTGTCTTCCCTTTGTCTTCCCTTTGTTTTTCCTTTGGCTTCCTTGTGGCTCTGGATCGGCGCTTTGTTTGCTGCTGCTCTGCCGCTGCTCTTGCTTGTCTCCCTTTGTCTCGCCTTTGTCTCCCCTTTGTCTTCCCTTTGTCTCCCCTTTGTTTCCCCATCTCCCCTTTGTCTTTCCTTTGTCTCCCTTGTGTCTCTGGATCGGCGCTTTGTTTGCTGCTGCTCTGCCGCTGCTCATGCTTGTCTCCCCTTGTCTCGCCTTTGTCTCCTTTGTGTCCCCTTTTGTCTCCCCTTTGTCTCCCCTTTGTCTTTCCTTTGTCTTCGTTGTGGCTCTGGATCGGCGTTTTGTTTGCCGCTGCTCTGCCGCCGCTCATGCTTGTCCCCCTTTGTCTCGCGTTTGTCCCTTTCTCTCCCCTTTGTCTCCCCTTTGTCTTTCCTTTGTCTCCCTTGTGTCTCTGGATCGGCGCTTTGTTTGCTGCTGCTCTGCCGCTGCTCGTGCTTGTCTCCCCTTGTCTCGCCTTTGTCTCCTTTGTGTCCCCTTTTGTCTCCCCTTTTGTCTCCCCTTTGTCTCCCCTTTGTCTTTCCTTTGTCTCCTTGTGGCTCTGGATCGGCGCTTTGTTTGCCGCTGCTCTGGCGCTGGTCATGTTTGTCTCCCTTTGTCTCGCCTTTGTCTCCCCTTTGTCTCCCCTGTTTATGGTACACACCCTGGAAATCCTTGTGGGCAATGCGCCCGCTATCTGGGGTCTATGCTGGTGTAATTTTACATGTCATATTTTCATGATATGTAGTGAAACATGTGTTTTACTTATCTGTTGCTTCCTGTTATTTCACAGTCCAACACTGGTTCCTTTTATTGCACAACATTGTTTCGCCCTCCGGCGGCTACGCCCTCAGGTGGAAATTCTTGAACTGCTCTCAGAAAAACTGTCAGAGGCGAACCTGTTGTGTTGGCAAGGGTTGGAGTTTGAGAACTGTCAACCGTAAGTGACACGCTGGGGGTGTGGTTGATAGGCTTAATCATGCTTGGTTAACCCAAGTCATCCATATTTCATAATAATAAAGCAACCATTGTGGGGGGGTCCATATTTTGAGAAACCACCTTTTGCGCAATTCCATTGTCATTAGAGGATGAGTGTAGCTCGGAGATCATGAACAGTGTGGGTTGTTTGGATGATGCTATCGATTCTTGTGATGGGGTTGATCATCGGCGAAGCTACGAATCCAAGCAATCATCCATCACTTGGGAACTGGTGAACTAACATGGCAATGGAACATGCACCATCGGTGAATGGTTTTCCAGAGTTTCCCTGACAACATGGTGGATTTTCCATTGCCATGATAGTTTAACCAGGTTCAACATGGTTGATTGGTAGAGATGAGCTGGGTCAACATGATTAGTTGCACATCCTGGTTTTATCAACGCACAACAAAAACCAGTTAACCAACCATCGGACGCTAGGTTTTGCAGCTTGCGGACAAGGGTGGGACACTAGTGGATTCCCTGAACCAGAAATGCATCGATGTTTGGATGCTGCGGCTATTATAAATGGTGGAAAATCATCATCTCATCGAGTTTTGCCAATGACGCCCAGGATGAGAAGGGGATTTTCCTTTCTAAGAAGCATCATTGGCAAGCGCTTTAGTCAACCGCACTGGTGTCGAGGAAATAAACTACGTATGGATAGAATACAACCACAATTGATATCAACAAAACTCACCAAAATTTGGCCCAGCCTTTCAATACCTTGGTGGTTTTTCACGCACCAGATTGAACGAAGTATGGTTCAACTGGGACTCGAATAAACAGTTCATCCACATTCGTTTTCAATGACACGGCTATGGGTCAAGGTCCCCGTAGAACTTACCCCTGTTTGTTTACATCCCAAAAATGTACCTTTGTTTAGATGATCATCCAGCCATTCTTGGTGCTGATGACCCAGCTGTTGTTTGTGGGGGTACCCGCCCCCAGTCCCTGAGTCTTACCGGCTTGATGATGGTGCCATAGGGTGCCCCTACTTAGTTACCAAGCTATGAACGAGGGATTATCGGTTGCGCTAATAACAATAGTGCTCAGGGATAGTCCTCAATCGATCATCATGTCTTCTTCATCGCGTTATGATCAATAGGTTATTATTATTGAATACAATTGATAAGGATTACAGTAACCATCACGGAGTGCTATAACCCATACTAAGAACTCGTTTCTGCAAATGTTTCAGGTTGTTAACAAGATTTATCCAACGCAGATGTTCTTTGAGTTCTACCATATGAGATTCCTTTGTGGCTATATTATTCTTATAAATGGGTCTCCCATTATCCAAAGATGGGTCTCCCATTATATTCTCCCATTGTCCTTATCATCTTATTATCCTATATGTGTGGCTCATTATTCTCACACTATTAGCGCATTTTTGTGGGAAGAACGTCCACAAATTTCTGTTTGCAGGTCCTGATGCAAGTTTCTTTGGTGGTAGGCTGGAGGGCGGTGACCACCACGTGGCTCCAAGTGTTCAAACAACTGCACGATTGGATTGACGGAAACATATATGATACAAGGGAGTTTAGATGTAGCGTACAAGAGCTTGGTGTTCAAGTAGGCATAATTGAAGTATATAATCGATCAAAATACGGAAAAAGGGCGCATCTAGTTTTGAAGTACTGTTCAGATCAAATGATTACAATTTAGTGGTTTTGAACATTTTGGTTATTTTCCCTACTAACTAATTCCTATCAAATGGTTGGTTGACTTGAGCATATTTTTCATGACAGGGTGGTTCAACCACCAACCAGACTATGGTTGACCCATGATCGTTTCCAATGCTCCAACATTTGGTAGGGTGGATTCACTGGTGGGTTGCGCTTACCGAGCTGTTGATGCAACAGCTTGATGCTTTCTGTCCCAGAATTTCTGGTGTGGTGCTTTCTCAATGGCTGGAGGCAACCCCAAATCATCCTTTCTTCACAATAACCATTCAAAGTAACATTCAAACCTAAAAAATCCTAAAAACCAAATTTAGAAGGTTTCCTGTTGTAATAGGAGCCATGCATAGTAAGAAGCGATCCATTTTTTGGGGGTGGCTCTTTTTAGAAATACTGACTGCCTATTTTGAGAAACATCCATAGTATTGATTTTCCATAATGTTGCTTGTCAACCACATATTTGGGTGCAATGATTGGTTGACGTTGATTGAGACTTGCATACAGGTCTTTGATTTTCCCATTCTTGATGCCAAAACAAATGCGTATGCCCTAACGTGCCGTAGGCCTTTGTGGACTGCCATTTGAGGTCATTTCTTTGAAACAAGCCATGAAGAATTGGTTGATTGTTAAAAAGGTTGACAGGGGTGACGATAATGGGATAGTTGCATGTTCAGTTGGGGTCATAACAAGGATATCAGCAGGGTGAATGCCAACCAGTTGCAAAGTGGGGATGAATCATCTAAGTAGCTTTTGACCAACCATTCTGAGGTTATTGTAGGCTACTATTATCTACTCTTTGTCGGACTAGAGTAAAAACAGTTGCTTTTGTTCTTTTGCTGATTGGTTGTAAATGTTTCTCATAATTATGGAATGGATTAGCTACTGACCAAGGACTTCCAGAGGTTTTGGAAGGCCTATCTTCATGGCTCAAATGGCAAGTAGTGCATGGAACGTGGCACTTATCGGACGGACGGCCAATATGAACAGGCCGCGTGTTGGTTGGTAGAACCGGTCTAAGGTGGTCCCCACATTAGGGGTTACTGATTAGCCATTATGAAACATCAACCATCATTTGGTTATCAGGATTATGACCCCCCAAATGGTGGTGAACAATCAAGCTAATCCTGATTAACCACATTGGGGGTTCCATCTTGGTTATTAACCACCATTTGGTTTCCCCTGAACCGGTTTCCCCTTTCCCTCGCGACGCCGGTGTCAGCTCCTGGAAGTTTCAGGCATCCTGGTGGCCTTGCTGATGAGGAAGAAAATCGTGAGTCTTCTGGGTTCCTTGGCGGCTGCCCGCGGGGACCAGGTTTTTCACAAGGTGTTCTGGTTGGTAGTTTGATTGACATTTGTAGGGGGTTATGACTATTAATAATGCTTATTAACAGGGGATAGTAGCCAAGAATAATGGTTACACTAGCCTACTGGTTGGTAGTTTGATTGACTTTTGGCTAGTTTCCCCTAGTATTAAGAAATAGTTGGTTGGTTGACAGGCATGTTTTGTCATAGGGGTGGTTCAACCACCAACCAGTGTTGGTTTTTGCATCTAGTGGTCGAGGGGATCTCAAAAAATCGGGCTGGAACGGGAAGTTGTAAGGGTAAATATGGTTGATCATCATTTTTGTATCGGCTATTGAAGATGTCAATCAGTCATGACTATGGTTGACTATGATATAGTCATCAATAAGTAACGGGTATGAGCTATAGTATTTGCTGTTGTTGATGGCTGATTCTGCTTCGGAATGGCTGCTTGTGTTCAACAATGCTGTTCTCCCATGATGAGGCGTTCAAACCCTATTTTTTATTTATTGGGGCTCGGGCTCTATGGTGGCTAAGTGGGAAAACATCATCTTTGTTGGGATGACCCGGGGGGCGTAGGCTTGTGGTGTTGCTGAGAACGGACGTTCCTTCCACCGCAAAAGCAGGAAAAACTACCCCGTAACCATCTCTAAAACTGTGATGAAAACCATTCCATTCCTTCTGATTTGATGAAAAACTACCCCCGTAGTTCTGTTTTGATTTGAATGAACAGAACTGGGCGTTTCTCAAAACAGGAGACCCTCAAATCATCAAAGATTACTATACAATCAATTTCAGCGACAAACTGACCGTTTTGAGGTTCCGTATGGCTTGAGAAGCCACCAAACAACCAGACAACATAGTGGTTGTTTCTCCAGTGGCAATGTTTGGTTTTTGGAGGTGCCAGGATCTCCAAATTTTCAAAACTGAAAGGCCCGTAGGTGTTCAATGGTTCAGCGACATGGTCAATGTCAACTTTTTTGACAAAATTGCTTGCAAGATGTTGACGGCGAAGGAGGCAGAGGTATCCCTAGGTTCCTGAAAAATGGGGGAGCAAGGAGCTACGATTGTTGATGGTTTGATTGACATTTTGTTACTTTTTCCAGCTGTATTTGGGATGGTTGGTTGAGTTATACTCATTTTTTGGGAGGGTTGAAGACACCAACCAGACAAAAATGTGGACTCCAAGTGCTGGCTAAGTCTGTAACTGGAGTAATAGTTGCTAATCGATATGATGTTTTAAGTCTATATAATTGCTGGTGGGCTTACAGGCCAACAACGTGTATATCTTCTTGGCAGTTTGGGTTGATCCATGCTGATTGCAACCCAATTTTTTTTTCAGAAATTGTTTCGACCAGCAATTTACTTTTTGTCACGGATTTTCAACAATCATTAGCAATCATCTACAATCAACCATCAACAATCACTAAGCATCATTATCAACCAACCAAAGGAAAATTCCATCTTGTAGGTGCCACATTGCATTCACGTCGTCTCTCAGGGAGCAGAACCAACAGCAGATCCCGTTTTTCACGCCCCAGGTTATGATCAGCAGATTGTGCGGGCGGATTTGAAGGCTGGGAAATGCCGCATGAAAATAACATGTTCGGGGGTGAATCATGACCCTAGGAGCGGTTAAGGTGGATCAATGATGATGCTCATACTTGGTTATGAATATTGTTGCATGCTGTAGTCTGCAAGTCAAGCACTAACAGGATCTATGATGGTTCGTCAATGTATGATAATTGATGGTGTTGATTTTACTTTGAATTACAGATTTACAATACTTGAGAACAGTTGCAACTATCCTGGAGTAGATAGATTTAGATCGAATATGAGTTCTGTTCAATAATTCAAACCGTCCAGTTATTTGGTCTTCTATTTGCTTCAGGATCACTGTACGTACGGTTGTCTTGATTTTGTGTTTCTCCAAATAGGGGTCCCCCAGTTATCATGCAAGAGTTGAATCATTTACAGCAATAAACCAACCATTTCGAGGTGTCCGTCTTTTCAGAAACCTCCATTTGTAATGGCTGGCGTCGCTTTGCCAATGCTCAAAAAATCGATGTCCCACTGGGAGCGAGTGGTTCGGAGCCGTTTGGAAGTTCCCGAACAAATTGGAGCGATTCCAGATAGCCGTCTTGAAAACATGGACCAGTTGGGATCAACAACTAGCTGCTTCACCAGCTGAGTTTTCGTTTGACCATGGTGAAGAAGATTGTTAAATAATTGTGGTAAACGATGGTCAACATATTGCAACCACTTTACAAGTGGCCTGGGTTTTCTCCATTCATGGTCAGCACAACAAGCTTACAGTTTCCTAATGGCTATAATCGCTCTGATGAATTATATGACTTATGACCGTCAGCTGATGCTGAACTCTTGGTTGACGTGTAATGATGGTGAACTCGTGGTTAATCAATAGTTCATGATGGTGAACAATGGTGCTTAACTGAAGGTGATTTGTTGGTTCACAATGTTATGGCTAATCTCATGGGTGAATAATGTATATAAGAGGTTACTATACCTTCAGTGATTATTTGCGAGATCACTTTGATGATGCTTAAAGATATAATTAGTCGTAATAAGTAGTTATATCTTTTGTTAACTACGGTTAAATGAGCTGATAATCATATCATATAACTAGTTACTATATTTGGTTACCAACACTATTTTATGTTGAACCGTCATTAGTCATAATGAGGTTTAACTATCGTTTCATACCGTGACTAGATGGTTCATTAGTTAACCTTTGTTGGTTCATGATAAATTAATGACGGTTAATGATAAGTACTAGATAAATTAATTGCCAGTAGTAGTAATGTACCAATGAATATAGTTAAGCCCTGAGTTAATAGCTGCTCTTGATCCACAACCAAAAGTAAGTTGACCCCGGGAAATTACTACTTTTTCGTTGTTAACCACTTATCACTAACCATCATTGATCAGATAGTTAATATAATTAACAATTAGCAACCATTATTGACCCCTCATTATATACCTGGGAGATATCATATTTAGTAATAACCCCAGCTGTTTATTTCACTCCTTATTAACCCCTTATCAACCATTATTCATCAGCTAGTTCATAGTATAAACCATGGATTTTAAACCTCTGCTAACCATCAACCCCTTATTATCAATCTTACTAATTATGATGAAATAGTGATCAATCAAAAAAAATAACATGATAATTCTATCATTTTCATATTTTTTTATCATGATATATCAACCATATTTATCATGATTAAATATCATTATCATCTATTTTAACCCCATTTTAAACAATCCTGAATCGAAAATACTCATTAAAGATCAACCATTAACCCCTTATTATCAACCTTATTAATCATGAAAATAATAAACCCCATTATTGACCATTATGAACCTTTATTAAATTCCATTATTTCGCTTCTTTCCCCAGCTCGTCCATGGCCATCCCCCGCAGCATCACCAGGACGTCCTGACGTTCTTCCAGGCCCAACGCTTTTCCACCGTGGAGGCACCGTCGCGGCCACGTCGTTGTGGATGGTGAAGCAGATGCCCCTGGCGTTGGTGAGCCTTAAACTGACGATGAATGGTGGTTTAATCATTGATTTTAATGGTATTTTACTTAGTTAGTTAATAATAGTTGATAATCAATGGTTTAACCATTGATTAATGGTTAAAGTATTGATATCTAAATGAATAGTTGGTTTAACCATCACCTAATGATTAATGGTCCTGTTAATGGTGGTCTACAGAGGTATGTCAAACTATTGACTTGACCATAATCTTTAGACCACCATTGTTGCTTAATTATCTATTGATGATTGGTAGTCTATAGACTTGTCAATTGTTGGTTATTTGTGGTCATGTGGTCATAGAAAAACTTATTGATGGTTTAAATAGTTGATATTGACCTAATGAATCCGTGGTGGTTAATAGCCACTAATGATTTATTGTGGTCTATTTTTGGTTATCGTGTGTTATTTTTTCTTACTTAAGTATTAGTTTGCAAGCATTAAATGATGTTAGAAACCTCTAGATGCCTTTAGAATGGTGAATTGTATTTTGGTTTCTATGATATTCATCGGCACTGATTTACCAGTGATGAGTGCACTATAATATAGTAGTGGTTACGTATGATACAACAGGGGTTGCCAGTGAGTTATGCCAGTTGCTTGTAATGGTGAGCAATGGTATAACAAAGATATAGGAATGGGTCTATGTTCATTTAATTTTTAGATATCAAATTCATGACGATATCATTATAAATCATATGAACCATTGACATTAAAGCATGTTCAAGCACCAGCAACCATCAAAAATTACCACTACAATATCATCTTCCATATTCGCAAGCCACGTGACCCCTATTTCTGCTACTCATTTGCGCTCGATTGGTCGTCTCCGACGCAGGTGACACTCTGGAAAGTCTCGGGTTGCCTGACAATGTGGAGGGGAGATGCAACTTCTGCTGGGTGACCGTGAGATAAATAGCTCTTCCAAGTCGCTGTGAGTACTACCAAGGATAAATAGCTGTTACGAATGGTCTGGCATGGTTACCAATGATTGGTGTGTATCAATGGTACAAAGTGGTGCTTGCGCAGTTATAAATTGTTGAACAAACCAGTCAACTATGGGTATATCTATGCCTTAACTGGTAGTTACCCAGTTACCTTCCCTACAACCTAAGTTCACTGACTGGGTGGGAATGACTCACTTTGTATGGGTCAGGGTCAATACTGACCATCCTAAGAATTGGTTGGTTAACGGCCCAACAAAGGCTATTTTGGTTATTTAGGGCATGTTCAGGTTTGCTGGATGTTGGCCCACAACCATGTCATTGATGAGCAATTGCTGATGTGAAACCGAGCACAAGTCTGATCAACCATTATTGATCCTCAATATTGATCAGAATAATTGATTCTTGATTTTATTACCATTACTATTACCCAGATATCACCAGTGTTTCTCATGTTCAATGCTTCTCAGTGATTGGCACATTGAGCAAAACATTTTTAACGGTATAGTGATACCTTGGTAACCATTACTATTACCAGGTTTTTAGTAACATACATTACTACAGTACTGTCAATAAGAATAGTTACCAGTAATTGATTATGTTAACCGATTGACAATGCTTGGTAATGATATTATGCATGTGTAATAACAATTATAGTAATCAATTGATCTATTATTGGTATAATTAATGGTATATTAAGAATACCAGTGGTATGATGATACCAGTGTTTAATCTATGTCATTGATTGGTATTGACATGCCACTGGTGGCTTCCAAACCCCAAAGCTGAGAAGGCGAAGAAATGGGTCAGTGGATCGACAGCAGTTGTTACTCCTGCCGTGCTCCGATACAGGGACGGAGTCGTCCGTCAACCAGTACCGACCATCAGTTCGTTGCATTTTGAGCAGCCAGCTCGTGTGCGAAGTTGCGCAGGCAACACTTATCGTCAACATAGCGACATGACTTGTTTGTCAGTTTTGAAACAAAAAGCTGCTGTTGCCGGTTGGTTCCTAGCCATTATAGTCCTTACTCAGCATCTCTGGCCATTTTCATCAAGATCGATAGCCACGATTTGTTGCTCCTGCGGCTTGACCACAAATATTCATCAGCGTCATCATGCCACGATTTACGAGTCTCATCCCCGCATTTGCTTCGTGGTTTCTCAAGTCATGACTGGGTACCCCCAGTTATCATCCAGTTCATTAACCAGTTATAGCAAGAACTTGCATTAACCAGTTTATTCACCATTTCATCATCCAGTTAACCATTATGATGAACCATTGAGGGTAATAAACCCAGCCATAACAGCTTGGGGCGCGCTAGGTACCACTTAGATCTTCTCCCCAAGCTATATGATGGTTTCTCAAAATCGGGATACCCCCAAATCATCCACTATTTTATGATTATTAATCATTCATAGTACTGGTTATAAGATAATTCACTACTAATGGAATAGCCATTGTAGTAATAAGCATAATGAATCCATCAACTAAAACCCTTATTACTAAAATCATCTTCTATAAACCATTTGTATATAATAAACCAAGCATTCATCCATTAATACTCCATATTTAGTAAATAACCCAACCATAGCTTTACCGGGGTACCCCCGTGACAACTCCACCAGGCAGCTCCATGGTGCCACCCCCCCACGGTTGGTGTCGGCACCGCTCCATGGCTGCTGGGCTGAGATCTGCCTGCGT
>VSDK01015592.1:902425-914961 GCA_009767595.1 Symbiodinium kawagutii
GCTCTTCGTTCGGATGCTGCTGGGCTACAACGAGGCGCGATGGCGCCGGCAGTGGGAGATCCGTTAAGGGACGGCCACCCCGAGCTGTGAGATGCGTTGGGCCGTGGTTAGTTCGCTTAGGTGCCATAGGGATCACCTACGAGTTTGGCCATGACTGAACTTGTAGAACCCAAGTTAAGTCGGGCAAATCAACTTATAGCTGATGGAAGGGGCCCGGATTGTACATATGATCAAGAGTGGTTGATGAGGTTCAATAGATGATGGTGAAGCATAGCTAAGGTACCACCATAATGATTTTTAAGATAGTCGCTACAAGGCCAACCAACTGGGCAAGCCAACCAACTGGGCAGGTAAGATCTTAATCCAGCTGACTTGTTTGTTGGGATAACAACCAGTTGGAAGAGTGATGATGGCCACCTCCATAGCGACTAGAGAGTCCAATCTTAGGATTAATTGCATATCCTCACAGCATTTTATAAAGGACTGCCAGTAATCTTGCCAATTTTGCACAATTTCACGGACACATATGTCTGGCGATAACTCGAATATGCATGTAGCAAACTGCCAGTCATCCTTTTATTTTTTTTTAGCAGTATGAAGGTCGGCAATGGACAACCAGGTAGATCCAATCCATCGCAGCTTGATTTTTCCTTGTAACGTTTCCTAGGCAGCGCGTACCAACGTGTTGTAGACAGCCTTGGTGCAGCTGGTGTGCATGTCTACGCAGTGGTCAATGAACCACGGAACTTAACAAATGACAACCCCGTTTACTCATATGGTTGCTTAACGATACAACAGTTTGTAAGATTAGGTTTGCCTTGATCCGGAAGTCTGAACCACTAGATGAGTTTACCGCTATTGGTGAATAATGGTTGATTAAAACATGTTGAAAGCACTCACATAGTCCAGGAACCCCAGTAGCTAATTGTCAGTTTATACTCGTCAAGAATCGGACTGTGGCCTAGTCTTGGCATCATTTCATTTCCCACAACTGCTGAATACGTTGACAATGATTGGAAGACTTTCATTCACCTTGGCTTCACCACACATGATCCATACCATCCATACCACTACATGCAGTTTACGTTTACTTGCAGATAGCATGTGTGCATTGATCAGTTTACTGGATGTGCAGTTGGGGTCACAACCGGGATATAGCCATTGTAAAGAGCTTTACAAGGTGGTTTTCATCCCTATCACCATGATTGATAAACAGTTATTTAGGTCCGATTATCCAAAATATGTTTCGGTTCATTCCTGAACAGGGTAGCCAATCAATCACCGTAGCTGCAAGCTGCCGTTGCTGCTAAACTGTGACGCGCCAGCCTCAACATTCCCGTCCTCATGACCATTGCACTGATTCCGTGGTCTTGCGCGAGAAGTTTCAGCTGAACTATGACGCAGAGGACTTGGGTGCTGGTTTGATACCAGGGTTGCTTGTGAGAGTGTCCGTTCCTGGCTACTGGAACCAAGGCAACCAAGGAAACGACCAGGTCCATTTGTTGGTAATAGTGGGACCCTGCATAGCCTGGTGGAGCTGAGACACCGACATGGAGGGTCAATTTGCTGGTAAAGCAGCCAGTTCTTGTGTGAGTCGCGTGTTTCTCAAAATAGGGTTCCCCCAAAATCATCCAATATGAACCATTTATTAATAAACCGTCCATTTTGGGGATCCCCTATTGTGAGAAACCCACAGTTGAGTCTTCATGGCAACAGCCCTTGGTTTTGTGTCCGTCATTGAACCTCGACAGAATGTTACCCTCCTGGAAATGAAGAGCCGGACCTTGCCAGAAGGGTATCTCACTAGGAAACGGTGCATTCAATCCCTACTGGGGAGGATCAAGCTCTTAGTTTCCATGAATCTACATGATGGAAAAGCAAGTTGATTTTGATTTATCAAAAAAACCTGGTTGGTTGTTTCAAACATTTGTTTCCCTAGAGATTACTAAGAAATGTTTGGCTGACCGATATTTTTTTCATAGGGGTTGAAACCGCCAATCAGGCGACTGTTGTCAACCACAATTAATTGCCATAAACCATTTGTCAAGCATCACTACCCACCAGAGCCCGCCATGTACTATTGTATTCCCATATTGCCTCCATTGTTGGGCACTATCATCAACCATCATCAACCATTCCCTGTTGTATAGTCACTACCGAACCATCAACGATCATCAAGCATGAGCCATGAATATGGCAGTTTTAAGTTATAAGCTTTATATTGTTCCCTATTGGTTTTAATCAACCACTATCAACCTATTAATCAACCACTATTCACCACTATTAATATGGCACTATTGAGTTAAAATCCCGTGAGCCATGGCTGGTGCGTTGTTGGTTACGCTACCGTGGCGCTGAAGTCCCGCCAGCATTAGCGCTCCCAGGACGAGACGCAGCAGCTGTCCATCATCATCAAGCAACAGGAGGCGGTTACGAGCTCGGGGCTCGCCATGGGGAACCCGTCGTGCCTGCCACCGGCGATCCGAGGAGCTGGGTCCCAGGAGTCACCAGATGGTAGAGTTGGTTGGTGGTTTTTTCCGGGATGACTGGATGGCTTATACCCACGAATTCTTAGGTTTTTAGTGTTTTTGGGATATGATTGATTTACCATATAACCACTAAAAATATATTTTTAGCAAGGGATCTATAAGCCACCAGGATGATGTGGTTTGAAACCTTGGAAAGCTGGAGGTTAAATATGGTTGATGGGGTTTTTCCAGGATGATGTGGTACCCTGGAAAACTGGAATCTGGTTATGGTTGATGGCATTTATGAACTCTTTGGGGATTCTGAAGAGGTGGTTTATCATGAACACGTTGGTGGTTTACCTAGAAAAAAAGTGGTTTTGATGGCTTCCAGGGTATGGTTTACCGAGACACTTATTGACCACCAAGCAATGGTTCACATCTACTGGGTGCTTTGACTGACATGTTTTTCCACAACATAGTTGGGATGGCTGGTTGATTGAGAATTTGTTTAGTCACGAAATGTAAGTAGCGTGCTGCGTCGCCGACTGGGCAGCTGGGAGAAATGAATGATGAACTTGTCCGGAAATTTGGGACGATGTGCAGGTCCTTCATCGCCGATTTCTTGCTGAAGAACTACGGCTTAAATTGGGATGATGTGAAGGCCTTCCCTGGTACATTGCTTTGGAGCACAGCTATTGTCCTTGACAACAGCTCAGACAGAACGCTGATGCTGTCACACGACGCACCACGGCGTGCGCATTTCAACGCCGTCAGGTTTGAGGAGCAAGGAGCGCTCTCAACTCTTCGAGAAATCAAGTGGATGGTTGATACCTTTGAAATTGGCAACCATGATTCGCTGCATTCCATCCGACTGCAACATGTTCAAGACTGAGCTTGTTGTCCGACCTTTTGTCAAGACTGATATCATATCATTCTAAATGACCTCACAGGATTTGCCATGTGGGCTAGGCCTGCAGCATTGCTTGTTCCCAGCAACAGCAGAGACTTGAACCCGTGGGTTTACCTATGTTGCGTATGTTGTAGCTTATTGGTTCACCATTAGCCTATAAACATTTTCAGGTCGTAAACCATTGCTCACCTTTATGAACAGTTCGCCATTTTACCACTTTCAGGTGGTTTAGCTTTGAGAAGGGTGGTTTAACAACGGAAAACTGGAACTCTTAGATGGCTTCAATGAACTCCTTGGTTGTGTTTTGTCGTGATATTGTTGATGTTTTTTGCCTATCGAAAATGATAGTTTGTGGCTTCCAGGGGATGGTTGCGGGTGATACTGACCGCTAGTCCCAATGGTTCAAAATTCAGTGGTGCTTTGGTTGACATGACATTTTTCAAGATGGCTAGTTGATTTACAAATATTTGTTCAACGGATTTCAAAGGCTTCGGAACCAGCAGCCAGTGAATCGTCACCACTAGTCGTCAATGATGGCGGTTAGTTCATGGTTGATCATGGGTCTTTGATAGGTAGTATTTGATGCTCAAATGTAGTTGATGGCGTATAATTAATGGTAATTGATTGCTACATGGTGTTAGATCAGCGGCAAAATTGGTTCGGTAAGCAGCATGAGTCATCAGCAGCCATCAAAAAGGCTTTTCTGATGATCCAATAATGCTGCCAGCCTTTGATACCATTATTGGATCATCAGAAACGCCTTTTTGTTCCATCATCACCATTTGTTGAACCATTGATAGAATATGGGTTAACCATAATGAACCGTCCTTCACTATCAACCATGTATTATTCAACCTTTACTTCCATGTTTTTCAGCATCAACCCACCATGATCTCACCATAAAACATCAATGAACCATTCGTTAACTTATTGTTTGCCATCATTATTAAGCATCATTGCCATTGATCAAACCACCGATTAGACCATCATTATTCATCATCATCCATTAGTCATGCCAAACCATTAACTATTACTTAACCCCTCATTGATGATGGTACCGATAGCTGGTAATTAAGACTCAATTAATCATTAGCTTTCAATTTAGCAGCATTTACCATCATTATTCATCGTTATCAGATTGTGTAACGGTACGTGTCTTACATGTACAGAATTGTGCTAACGGTACGAGAAATCTGACCGTTCGTACACCCGACTCCGCTTGGGATTAAGGAACAAACCGCGAAAAAAGCAAACAAACAAAAAAAATCGTTATCAGATAAACAAGGTTTATAAATCAGTGAGTAGTATTCATGGGCACTTAACCATTAATCACTACTCACCATTGATAACCATCATTTGTGGTTAAAGACTTCATCATTTGATAACCACTGACTGTTTAAATGGTCATAACCCTCACCTAACCACTCTGTCCCCACCATTGCTCGGCGCCGCGGCATCAGTTGGTGGGCAACGCTGTGTCGCAGCTGGCGCCTGTGGCGGGGGGGCGGGGGGGAGCTGCTGGTGGCTTAGCCCGGGACCCTGGGGACGGGTGAGGCGAGGTGGTGGTTGAGTCGTGGTTAAACACTCCATAATGGGAGGCTCATGGTTAATGGTGGTTAACTAATGGCTACTAATCATCAACCATTAGTTGACCGCCGGTAGCCATTATCATCATCATGAGCAGCAGCATCATCATCATCAGCATCATCATCATCATCATCATCATCATCATCATCATCATCATCATCATCATCTTCATCATCAGCACAATCTAAATAATGTTATCTTTATCTTGTCATCATCATCACATCATCATCTCACCATCATCATCATCATCATCATCATCATCATCATCATCATCATCATCCTCATCCTCATCCTCATCATCATCATCATCATCATCATCATCATCACTTTATTGTTTCATTTTTGAAACGTTGACTAATTGTGGGCATTGCCACAAGAACCACCAGGCTTGACCGTAATCGCAAACAAATAATACATGTCCAGGATGATCTCCAATATTATTTCCATGTAAACTTGGATTTCCCTTTCTTCTTAAAGTGTAAGATATGATTTACAATAATTCCCATTGTGATTTCCTATTCTGTACGTTTCCCATGTGAACTATTCTCTCATACACAAAAGACCTTCTATCCCATGACGGCCAGAAGACCATGATGTTCCAGTATGTTCCGGTATGTTCGTGCTATAAACCTTACACAAATTATGATCCGTTTATCTCTTCAAACACAATTTAGATCATGATTTGGGTTTACGTATATAATGGTCTTATCTCATACTGGCATGGGTGTTTCTCAACATAAGGAACCCCAAAAAATGTTTAGCTTATTACTCCCAATTATCAATATTGGACGATTTGAGCGACCAAATTTTGAGAAACCACGATGTCACCATATGAGTCTTTGAAAAATATGAGGGCACAATTTGGTGATTTTCTGATATTTCCTGATCATTCTCCTATAAATATCATAGAACTCCCACTATTAAACTACTATTCTACCTTTAAAATATTGGTGGTTTTAATATAATGTTTATTACCACTAGAATTTTGAGAAACCAACCATTATATAATCAAACCACCAATATTTTAATAGATGTTGTATGTTGATGTTCCGATATTTCTTGATCATTTCCCCATAAAAATCATAGAAATCCCATCATTTTCGTCCATTCCAACGCCATGGATCTCCACGTTTCTGGCTCCCAAGGTCACCCCCCTGGGCCCCACTGCTGGGGCTGGGCTCGGGGTGGTCACCGGTGTGGGTGCAGCCAACTCCCTGGGAGTGGAGGTGGGGGACTGGGTGATGCGGTGGGTGGTTAGTGGTGGTTGTTTGGTGGTGAATTGGTGGTTAATGGTGATTGATAGTGGTTGATTAATGGTGGTTACTTGGTGGTTTATGACGGTTAGTTGGTGATTAATGGTGATTCATGGTGGTTACTTGTTGGTTATTTGGTGGTTTATGGCGGTTAGTTGGTGATTAATGGTGGTTACTTGGTGGTTATTTGGTGGTTTATGGCGGTTAGTTGGTGATTAATGGTGGTTACTTGGTGGTTATTTGGTGGTTTATGGCGGTTAGTTGGTGATTAATGGTGGTTACTTTGTGGTTACTTGGTAGTTTATGGTGCTTAGGGTTGCGTAAGGGTGCGCTAATGGTGGTATATGGTGATCAATGGCGATTACTGGGTGGTTTATGCTGGTTCTTGGTGGTGAATGGTGGTTATTTGGTAATTACTAGTGGTTTGTTAATGGTACCACCATTGACCTTGGAGTTGACTATATGGAGTGATTGATTATCGGTCATAACCACCATTAATATCTTACTGTAGCCTTGTACATCACCATGATAAGGAATTAGTAACAACAATAAGGATTTGGAAACACCGACAAGAACCTACTATACAGCACCATATTTTGGGACATACGATCTGAGCTTTTTGGGCTACTTCTCATCATCCAAGAAAAAGCATGCCGCCCCGCCACACTATGGCACACAGTGTTATGCCATTTCGAACAAATTCATCCCCACATTGATTGAGGAGATGGGAAATCACCGACCAGTGGACATCGACATGTTCTGGATGCTGAAGCTGAACAAAGGGGAGGTTATGGCGTCCAATTTTAGTTTCGCTGGCCAAGGTGGCCACATGTCCGATTGCCGGCAAGGCGGCGGCTTTGCAGCTGAAGGTGCTGTGCCAGAACGGAATGTCGACACGCTAGAAGCAAGTTGGATCCCAGATCCATTCCGCACAAAGTGGTGGAATCACTACGTTACTCAGAACCAACACTTGTTCGTGTGACGAGAGGATGGGAGAGTGGCCATTGGAGATGACAATGTTTAGGTCGCCATTGCATTTTCCTTGGTGCAGTCATCTTTACGTCATGGCTTACCAGCTTGGAACCTTTGGCCAAAAAACACCAACCAACCGATTGCCTTGCAAGGCTTTGGCCAGCTACAAACCTGCGGCCGGAAAGAGGGTTGGCCCCGAAAGCTGATTTCTAGGGTTCTGCCAGTGATAGATCATTTTCGGCAGCAGATGGGTACTCTGGTGTGATTGACAGGCATTCAGCTGTTTCGGAGTGCGTGCACTGTGAAGGTAATTGAACGGGGTTAGAAGTATTATAATGCGGGGTGAGATACCATATTGTACGGGGTTAAGAAATCCCAGAAATTGTACGGGGTTAGGTAATGCCCAGACATTGGCAGCACGGTGCTTCTTCCTTTCTATCGTGGTTACTATGTTCAATTCTTATCGCGGTTACTCACTTTTTCTATCGTGGTTACTATGTTCAATTCTTATCGCGGTTACTCACTTTTTCTATCGTGGTTACTATGTTCAATTCTTATCGCGGTTACTACGTAGTCTCATCTTACTGAGTGCGTTAATGGTGATGAATAGTGGTTGATTCGTTGATTAATGGTGGTTCCTTGGTGGTGAATAGTGGTGACTTGGTGGTGAGTAGTGGTGAATGGTGGTGATTTGGTGGTTATTTAGTGGTTACCTTGTGGCTACTTGGTGGTTACTTGGTGCGTTAGTGATCAGTGATTCAAGAATTGTTCGTTAGTGATCAGTCGTTGATGACTAGTAGCTTCTGTTCATTGATCAGCACAAGGATGCTGAATGGTGCTTAATGGTGATTAATAGTAGTTACTTGGTGGTTAATCATGGTTTATAGTAGTTAATGATCGTTACTTTTGGTTAATGATGGTTCAAGAGTAGTACCCCCCAGTTAGACGTTGGTTGAGATTGTGCAGAGTAGGTACCCTAGTCATGTTCACCAACTTTGCTAAGTAGGAGTACCACTTTGTAGTTGATGATTGAGTGAAGTTTGTTTGATGGTGACTTGTTCAGTTATTGATTGTCAATGATTAAGTAGTTACGGTGGTCGAACAAGTGAATGATTGCTGCTTTCAGTGTTGACCAGTGAAACTGGCTTTTAAGGATGTTTGAAAACAATTTCTTGATAGGTCACAAGGGTGAATTCGTGGTCCATGGATTGTTAATCATGGTGGTTAACTTGGGTTCTTAGTAATTTTGACTAGTGGCTAGTGATTGATATGTTCACGTAAATAGTGGTATTAGTGGCTGATAGCAGCTCAGAATCGCCAGTCATGCGGCTAACTATGGTTGTCAATGATGGGTGTAGTGCAACATTTAACAACAGTATATTGGTAGTGAATAGTACTTCATGATGTTCAGAAAGAATTACTGGTAGACCATGACAAGTGCTAACTTCACAACGGCTGATTGTGGCAGACAATATTTTTTGTTGATTACTAGCAATTAATTTCACAGTGGTTATGTTTTTTTCCTGAAGTCCTTAGTTGCTAGTGTATGGTTTGTTGACTAGCAGCAGCTAATGATGGTGAATCATGACGGTCAACAACGCTTATTGCTGATTTGCTCATCAATATATTGCTGATTCCAAACCTTGATTTGTATCTCTGTCCAGCATGTGGTGAACTGCAACCATATTCAGTACTGAACATAGTTGGAACTCTCACATTTTCACTTAGTTAAGACTAGATCTAAAACATCTACAAGTATATGCTTGGATTCTTGAATTATTTGTGTTTCAATGTCGTCCTTCCGGACCTGATCCATGACAGCATGCAAGACAGGCAAAAATGAGAAGCGTCCAATTCATCATCAATAGTTACGGTGTCATACACACGCACACACACATGAAAACCAACCGACACCCAGCTTTTTGTACCTATGCAGAGGATTCAGAACAAAAAACAAGATAGTGATGACAGTCACATCAGGCGGCTTGAACGCGCTCAGCCATGCGAAAATCGCAACCAACCATCGTCAACCATCCGTAATCAAATCATATTGAATCTCCAAAGATATGGGGGGGGATGGATTTCGAGCCGTGAAAGGGATGATGATCCTCCCTGACTGGATAATGATTCGGTCAATTGGGCATCAATTCGTCGCTGATGGCCATAAAGCAGACATTGATTAATCTTTGATTTGTTACGCATGAGCCATCAGTCAATGATTAATTAGCCATTCATTCACCACCTAATCATTAATCATTAACGAGAACTAATTCATTCACCTAATTCATTCATCACTAATCATCAATCATTAATCATTAACTAGATTTAAGACGGTAAATCATTCAATCACCACTTAATCATTAATCATGAACTAGTCGTTAAGCATCCTACATCTATCAGCCAACCATTAGACCCATCAGGTGGCCCGTGTAGATCTCTCGAGCACCATGGTGAACCGTTTCCGCACGGCCGCGCGCGGGGCGGAGGCCTTGGGGAATTTCGGTGGTCGGGCGGATGGAAGAACCATCATTGATGTTTTTGGTTATTAGTTTGATGTTGATTTATCAATTTGGTGTTGTGTTTTTTTGTTTCAAATTTTTGATTTATTGGTTTCGTTTTTTTTTAAAGATTTTATGGTTGTTCATGGTTGTTCCATTATAACAAAATCAAAAAACATTAACATGTTTAATCATTGATGTTTTTTTTGAAGAACCAATTTTAATTATCGATTTAATGGGAGTTTATGGTT
Organism: Symbiodinium kawagutii; assembly: GCA_009767595.1. NCBI lineage: Eukaryota > Dinophyceae > Suessiales > Symbiodiniaceae > Symbiodinium > Symbiodinium kawagutii. The sequence goes on from VSDK01015592.1 coordinate 912,365, forward strand.
GTTGATGAATCATCATGTATTTCATTGGGATGGTCAAGGGTGGCTAAAGATGGGGTAACCTGTGAAACCGATAACAGATGAACTTATCATCGCTAACTTGCGAACCAAATCTGACGTTCATTATTACCAACATTCATTAAGCATCATCATCCATCATTTTTGGTGGAATGATTGATTGGGTGACGCGAGGTGACGAAAGAAATGCAGATATTCGCATGATTGAATATTTGAACATCATGGACCAGAAACCCACTTGGTTGACCATGAGACGGCCATCACTCACAAACCATATATAATTATGATGTCTAAGAATGATCAACCAGATACCTTACCTGAGCAGTCAATGATCAACATATGGGTGTTTCTCAAAATAGGGGACCCCCAAAATCATCCAATATTAATCATTTATGGCGATAAACCAACCATTTTTAGGGTCCACTATTTCAAGAAACCCCAATATGCAGAAAATGTTCCCTTGCACTCCTATTCTCCGCACTGCCTTGACTCAAGCCATTTCCGCAGATGACCGTCGATTACAAGAAACCATGAGCCACGACATAGATATCGCAAAAAATGTTGCTTGTTTTGTAATACTGGACAAGACTGTGCCAATGTTGCAATCATCAGAAATTCCTTGCTTGCATTCAACACGTCGAACTGTGAGTGCTTTTTTCCTTTGACGAGATGAGTTGGCAATGTGGTTTTTCAGCACTACGCCCTGGACTCGTTCTTGACGCGATATCACAGTTTGACCAGGTGCAAACTTTTGCCCATCATCACCACCGGTTCTGAATGTTTCCACTTCCCAACAGCTCGATTACGTCGCTTAGTATGAGATGGCAACTCGCAGCCGTTAAAAGGGGTGGCCCTTGACCCAGAAGCAGATAGCTTACCACAGGGTACAACCAAATTATTCTGTGTTAGCCATTTATAGTGACAGTGGTAAAATCGACCATGTCTAGGGGTTCCCAATTTCAAGAAACCTCCACGTAGCATCCATTTGGAAGAACTGGCATTTCGTATTTCGACCGCGTCGCCGCATCGCCATGGAAAAATATGGCGCCGACGGCAAGAGAAATTCGCGATGCCGAGGAACTGTTGTACTTGGAGTATCTAGTCTGGTCTCAAGGTGAAACTCTGCAGTTACACTTGTTAGTGGTAGATCCATACTATAAACCCTCCATAGTTGATGATCATTGGCCAGCTATTGATGGTTGAATTGGTAGTGGCGCATTGATACAGATCTGAAATTACACACCACATGTTTGCTCAGATCGAGATTTGTTGCTTACATGCTGAACAATGGAAGATTATTTTGTTTGTAAACCAGCAAGCGTTTAACTCTAAGTAGCTGGCCATCTACCGCAAAATATCGCGGGGGATATGGGTCTTCCATTTCAACGTGAGTGATGGATCATGAATGACATTGACCATTGTAGTTGGCTCCTCCAGCTCACTCAACTGCGGGGCCGTTTCTGTCGCTTATAAGGTCATACTGTTTCTGCATCAAGGCACTTGTGTTAAAAGCTCTGCGGTTAGCTAGGTTGGTCGTCAAGACATTCGCCTGTGGAGGTATGCTCCACTTCCATACAGAAACTCAAAAGCTCTATCCTCCCATGGGTTCTTTCTTTTATTTTAAGATGGGAGGTGAGGTATCCCTTTGACTGTCTTAATTTGCTTTGTAGCAAAATCAATGTCCCCGGGTGAGTGGTGATGCCTAGAAATGATCCTCAACCAGATGTTCAAACCTTGGTGGTCAGATGTCAGCAGCCCTGCTTGTTCAAGTTCCACTTCGGACACCCAGTGGCCATATGTTTGCATATGATCCCCTTACTTGTTTGTGTTTAATTACAACATTATGACTTATAACCAAATAAGTCTATATTTTTGTGTATATGCACATAAATAATTATTGGCTTTAATTTGTCTATATTGGTAAATATATTTGTATATTTATGCCTGAAAAATCATTACTTACGCAGTTGTTTTTCAACCTATCTATCTGCATAGCTATATATGTACACTTTCCACATAAATCTATATTCGTACATGCGTAAATCGGATTTATTTGATGGTCTTCTTACATATTATATTCATACATACATACATTTATGAAATACATCTTTCAAGAATAATATATGCATATTTGTGTGGTTATTTATGTTTACATATTTGTGCATGATACTTCACGGCCCATTTCACCATAGGAGTTCGCAACTCAAGTTTTGGCTTCAGCATCATAGACTGGATGGCTTATACCCACGAATTCTTAGGTTTTTAGTGTTTTTGGGATATGATTGATGTACCCTATAACCACTAAAGATATATTTTTAGCAAGGGATCTAGTTCAGCCACCAAGTAGAGATCCTCCCGGCCCCAAGGTATTGGTGCAAGTTGACCTTCCGCTCCACTGAGCTGCATGCACCTGAGCAGCGTTCAGCGGTGTGGGCTCCACCCGAATCATTTTTGAGGTGTGAGCTGCATGGTGGATTTATGGTTGATAGCATGGTAAGATCAACCATCAGGAAGCTATGAGAAAACTACTAATTACTGATGGTGAACTGATGGTGATTCGTGGTTGATAAGGGGGAAGAGCG
>VSDK01015592.1:921091-939311 GCA_009767595.1 Symbiodinium kawagutii
AGGGAAAGAAAGGTTAATGATAGGGGAACCAGGGGAACCAACTACACTGGGCAGATGTGGTGATTTAACATGGGGAACCTGACAAAAAATGCTTGGCTTACTACCAATGATTCATAAACTGGATGATTTTGGGGGATACCCCCATTGTAAGGAACCGCCATGTAGCGGGAGACTCCTTGTGGTGGGATGGGCTCTCAGTTTTGTCTTACCGCTACTGTAAATCGGTACCAGTGCCCGGAAAGAGTTGGTGTCACATGGTGCTTGCAACTAGCCGCTGCACAGTGGTGATACGCAGTGCAGGTGTTCTTTGAAGATCACCCGGCAGTCGCGAAACCTTTGATCTGCGAGTATTGTGAACAACGACCTGCCTCAGTTTATTGCAAGAACGACAATGCGCATTTTTGTGCTGCCTGCGATGCCACGCATCACTCTGACTCTCGGCCGCACCTGGTGAGAGACTTGCAACTCCCATGTGTACGAACAAGATGCACTACTGCAATGACCAGTTGTAGATTTCTTATCTTGTAGTCCACTAGAACCGGTGAGGGCACAGGTGAGTGCCGCAGATTCTTCAGATGGACAGAAAGGTTGCATGAGATTTGTTTTTTTGAATCGACAGGCTGATCCCTCGCAAGTTCACCAGGCCAGAAACAAATGCTTTGATGCATGAACTATTGAATGAGCATGTGATGAAGTATATGATTGATCTCCGACAATGTGGATGTTGCTGCCGATAGGTTATCTATTCAGACACCAGTTTTGCAACCCGAAGACATTTGTGCAGATCAGACACGTGTCTATGTCAAACATTTTCCAGAGTAAGTGCCTTCTGCAGACATGTTTGTATCACTCACCCTGTAACATGACGTAAACCATATGTATCATATATGTATCCAAATGGGCGTTTCTCAAAATAGAGGACTCCCGAACTGGTTGATTTATGACCTACAAATGGCTAATAAACTGGATGAAAAAGTGGGGGGACCCCGATGGCTTAAGAAACCACCATATGTATACAGCAGATGGTACTGCAACATGTCACATGTCGTGTGGGATGCCATGGAGCCTACTGGTTGATATAAAGACTCTGGACAGTGGCATCTTTCAGTTCGACAACGTTGGTGAACAGAGATAGGGTGCCATGCTTGACATAGCTGCAGTTCTTGGTTGAACTGTGGAGCAATGGCCATTTATGGCTGACATAGCTTTCGCACTGACTGACAGCCGCCCTTCCAAGGAAAACGAATTCTTCGCTCGACATCAACGCTTTTCGCTGGAACATTCGCCCTTGCAGTTTGGTTTCTGCCGACAGCATCCCTCCGAACGCCATGAGAGAAACTCGGCAGAACGTCCAGCGTCAAGCCCAGCCTAGTTGTTTGATTGCAACGGGAGTCCAGAATTGCAGGGAATACAGAAAACCATGGTTCATAAGCTGCAATGGTAGGGACTTAGAACCACTTACCTTGTTTGGAATGTTCATATTCACTATTCACCAGCCAATGGCTACATGGTTGGTAAGTTACGGTAAGTGAATTATTCTATATTACATCATTTATTTGTATGTATTCTAGGAATTGGCTAAAAGCCGCGGCTAGGTCAAGATAATCGACCACAAGTCAAATCTTTGGGGATGGCAGCCGCCAAGGAGCCAGGGGTGGTACTGTGGTTATTCTTGCTAAATGAGGGAGCTAAAGAGGCCAGCACCCGACGGAGTAGATATTTGACATCATACAGTATGACATGGCTATGGGTCAATATTAATCAACCAATAATGGTGGTTATTACCCAGCCAACTATAGGGAAACCAATGATTAATGATGAGGAACCAGGGGTACAGGGTTTTGACCCACAGCCACATAACTGCTAGGAGTACGAACTTCACGATCTAGAATCCTGATGTAGAAGCCATGTCCACTAGCTACTGAGTATTGTTGTCAATATCTTGCCTTAAAGGTATGGAACTTATGTACCCCGCAACAAGTTGTGATAAAGCCGACCAATGAGAGCTGATGCATTCTTATCCAACCATGAATCAAGCAATCATCGATGTATCATATGATGAAAACTGACATTGGATGATTACATGCAATGTCAGGCATATGATTTTAGACAAATTGCAAGTATTATTCCTGCTCGTTTGTTTGTTGTTGTTTTCCATTTCACTGGCTGGTTATCAGTTATTAAAGTTATTAACCCTTATGAATCAAAAAATATGGCCACGAAAAAGCAGGTCATTGATCTTCAGATTTGTTCCCCAGCCTGGTGTCAGCACGTCACGTCACGCATGTTGGGTGGAACTGGTGGTGCCATGATGCTCTATCCTTTGTCCCTGAGACCCGGTCCGTGATCCAAGGTGTGTGCTTGCAATGCAAGACCATGCTCTGCAGGATGTGCAGCTTGATCCGGGGAAGGAGTGTGAAAAGCATAGAGCATTCATCAGTCAGGGTATGGATATGAGCTGACCATTTAGCAATGGGTGAAGGACGTGATCCTCAAAGGAATGAACAATGGGACCAGTTGTGTGTTCGAAGCAAGGTTTTGTTGCAGATTTTGAAAATTTAAACAGAATTGGCATACTTTGTGTTTTGTGTGCGTATGCATCTCCATATCATATACTACCTACGTTTCATCACCATCATCATCGAATCATCATTAGTTCTCGTTACACCTCGTTTTTATTCGAGACATCCCTATTTTGTCCTATTCTGTTTGCTTAGTTGTGATGTGTTCATCTCCATGGGATTGCTGATTATTGTTCGTTATTCTCACTTTCAATATCCCTAGCATTGTTGCTTGTCTCCATTTTATGGTTATTTGTGGTTGACCCTGGGTGAAACTAATTGAGGAAGATCATCCACATCTTTGGCTGTAACTGCCACACCAAACTCTCAGTTTGACCTAGGGTACCCAGTACCAACATCTTTTGAGATGATCCTCAGGAAACCAGCAGGGTTCGGAACACTGGACCATCACTGGTTGGTGGTTTGATTGGCATTTTTTATGTTTCCCAGTATTTAGAGATAGTTCTTTGGTTGAAAAACATATTTTTCAACGGGGTTGCAACCACCAAGCAGATGATCAACCAAGAGGTTTGGCAGCCCGCGTTCCTGACCCAACTGAGGCAACAAGTTTGGCGACCACGCGCGGAAGGAACACGAAGGACATACCCTGATGTCACTTGGGCCGTGATGAACCATGGCGGGCCGGTGCTGCGGTTCAAGGTTCATATCGCTGAGTGTTCAATGATACTGATTTGAATTAAGATCATGAGATATTGATTATTTGTGATGAAAGCACTCTAAGATAGTTGACGACTGATCCTTTTCAGAAACTCATTTACAGTCAAGATCTAAAGGTTTGGATAGTAGCTGGGATAGAAGCACTATATAAGTTGCTGGCTGGTGGTCACGAGGGAGCGATCCCGAGCCAGGGGTATCATTGGGAAAGCTACGGAGCTACCAGGAATGGTGCAACCAAATGGTATAGTTTGATCATGAGTACTTGCTGGCTTGTTGCTGTGATATCTCAAGGGTACCCCAAATTTATCATCCAGGATTTGGACAGGGGATGGAGATGAATCAGTTTGGCGTAAGCTGGGTGGGATGCTTAGGCGTGTCCCCGAAAAAATGGGCTACGTAGTAAGCCTCGCAACAAAATTAATTAATCATCAACTAACCATCATCATTAATCATTTATGAAACATCGGCAGCCAGCTAAATTAACATAACAACCTAGCGGTTGGGAGGGAGTCAAGGAGCCAAGAGTACCCCGTCCTGCCCTGTTAGAGGGCCTTTAAAGGGGGAGCGAGGCGAGGAGCTGCCAGGAGGGTTCTAACCAAGCTGAGTGCTAGAACCATCAACTATAGTCATATCTACCACAACTAGTAACCCACTTATGTTCACCAACGAATCGCTAAGTTGAGATCAACTTAGTTAACAAGCTAGTTATACCCAACTTAGTTAACAAGCCAGTGAAATACCCAAAGTTACTATAGTCATACAATGTCATAGACTTATACCCTGCTATAGTCACCATCACCCAAGCCAACAACGGGGGGCCCCTACCGCAGCGATACATGCGGCAGTGCCATGGGTGACCTCAGGTCTACAGTGGAAGCCTTTCAGCAGGCGATGCAGGGAAGCACTGAGTCGGTTCCTCTCGGCACGGCGGGTCCGGGGGTCGTGGAGAGTGATGGTTCGTTGGTTGACCAATGATGGTGATAAGCTGGTTAAATAAGCTGGTTAATGATGGTAATGCATGATTAATGATGGTTATCATGATGGTTGACCAATGACGGTGATAGTTTGGTTAATGATGGTTATTGATGGTTGCTTAATGGATGGGTGGTCAATGTTGACCAATGGGTGATGGTTAAGTAATGGGGAATGGTTGACGAATGGCGGAGTAATGGTTGAATAATGGGCCAGAATTGTTAATGGTGAACTAATAGTTGAGCAATAGTCAGTCGGTAACTCATGATTAGTTGACTAATGGTTGACAAATGGGATCTAATGGGTATAAACATTGACTAAGGGTGGATTGATTGTTAAAGATGGTTCAACAATTGGTCCTTGATGGTTGGTAATGGTTAAAGATGGTTAATGTCGAAAGTTGGTGGCTAATTGGAGTAGTTCATGGTTTACTTTGAGCTTAATGATCGCGGCTGGCGTGATTGATATTGGTTGAACATGATTAAAAACCAACAACAATCACGACGGTGGATGAATACCTGCGAGGTCAATCATGTTTCAATGATGGTTAGTCCAGAGCTAACTGCTGGCTATGAAAATGGTTCAATGCATGGCTCAATGGATGGTCAATGATGGCAAACTTCCTTAATGGGTTGTTCACTGCTGGATTGCCCTCGCGCTTACATTATTTTTGGGGATGAGCGGAGATGTGGGACAAGTGGCCACAATTGTTGATTATGGTTGATAGATAATTGGTGGAGCCTTAATCAATCACAACGTGTCATTGACCAGCCTAAACCACTCTAAACCATTATTTTCCATTCTTAACAACATGGTCAATGGTGGTTGATCATGGTCAGCAAATCTTAGCCACCGCATGTCTACAACATGATCAACCATGATCGACCGGAGATTAAGCATGATCAATCAATAGCAAACTTTTGTGTTATCCGTCATGTTCAATGATAAACTGTGGTTAGACATCAATGAACCATCAATGGACCATCACTCAGACTAGTCAATTCAACATCATTAACCATCACTGTGGGATCAATCTTCCATCATCTTACCATCAATCAACCATCAACTCACAACTCAATTGACCATCAACCATCAATTCACCATAAAGTCACCATCACTCAAGCACCAACCAAACATCAACTATACCAGTATAACCACGATTTTTCGTCCCACCACTCTTAACTAACCATCATTTTTCCTTCCACCACGGGTTCCCACCGGCACCGATGGGGTCCCCCCACAGCCCCCGCTGCTCCCAGGATTTGCGTCAAGAGAAGCACCTGGGCGCCTTGCGCGATGCGCTGCAGGATCGACATATCCAACTCACGGAGGTTCATCACAACTTCCAGGAGCCGCGAGGGCAACGACGGTTGAAGGGTCGGTCGCCTTGCTGGGAGCATGATACAGAGTTGGTGTAACTATCCAGTAACGCCTGGTAGTGGTACTGTAAATATAACTTGCAACCCCCAATCCTTCGCGATTCGTTGGTGAACTGGGGTAAGTACTAGTTGTGGTGGATGCAACTCAAGTGAAATGGCTTCACTCATAGCTGCGGGGGTACCACTCTGTAAGGTTCAGGTCGATGGTGGTTGGTGGTTGGTGTCGGATGTTATCGGCATCACATACTGACATGGTTTCGCACATGCTTCATTCTCCTGCGCTGCACTGTTGAAAGTCCTGTCGCGCTGTCAAACGTCGTGAGCTGCCGTGTCAGCTAGGGCAGTTACACAGATGTCGAGATGTCAGATCTATCCTGGACCTTCCAAAAACCAAAAAATTCTGGTTGTTTTGGTCATTGACCTGGTTTTTGGCGCAAACGACAGCAAATCCACGCAAACGGTAGAACACCCGCAAATCACCGCAAAACGCCCGCAAAAAACCCGCAAAAAAACACAAAAATCCGCAAAAAGCCGCAAAAAAACGCAAACAAAACAAAAAGAAACACTAAAAAAACAAAACGACCAAAAAGACCCAAAAACCAAAACGACCAAAAAAATTTGGTTTTTGGAAGGTCCAGGATATATCTGCTGGACATCACATGACCTGTTTTGACTGATTGCGCTCACCTATACATTGCTAGACACACTCAGTTGACCCGCGCACTTGAACTTGTTTGGTAAGTTGTTTCGTTAAACATGATAGATATACTTTCTGACTCCTTCCGGATAACACAAACCTCGCAGGTTCTTGACCCCGTGGGTGGTATATCTTCCAAGGTGTTGACTTCGTTGTCGAAAGTACAAATGGCTGTTGCAGATCCCGTTCTGTTCAATGGATACGGACTTTATCAACCCTGACCAATCCTTAAGCTAATGGCCACCACTCTCAACCCAGCTTACCATGAAGCACCACCAGATGCGAGTGATTTGAAGAGACTTCTCCAAAACATGGCATGCTTCCAGGAGACGCAACACCAGATGGATGGCGTGCTCCGTGGCGCATTGGATCAATTGGAGCGGGCGCAATCGCGGAAGTTGGAGTTCCTGCAGTCTATGAAGCGCCAGGTGCTGTGGGTTGGTGTAGCGTCTCCAGGAAGCGCGGCTAGCCATGGTGAACAGTTGGAGGGCTACCATGGCTTCACTGGGACCCAGGAAACTAAGCTCCGTTTCTGCACATCCACTTGATTTTCAACCATCATTATCAACCATCAATAAACCATTGATTCATGAACCACTAGTTAACCATCACTAGTAAGCCATCATTCTCAATCATCGTTCTTAATCAAGAGTAAACCATTACTTAACCTTTAGCTTACCACAAGCTTACTAACCATCAAGAAGCTACCCATCATTCTCACTAACCATTAGCTACCATCATTAGCTTACCCTTCTTATCCATCCGACCCTCGTATTTTGAGTTGCTGATGAACCATCAATTAACCTCAACGAACGTTTCTTAACCAGTACTTGAATTAAGTTAACCATGAGCTACTTAACTTAACCATGAGTTAACCCTTGGATCCTAGGAGTATTTGGTTAACCATGAGTTATTTAATGGTATGATAACAATTGGATCCTAGGATCTTAGGAGTTAGCCATGAGTTAACCAGCATGTAACCATCATGTAACCATCATGTAACCATCATTAACCATCATGTAACCATCAATAACCTTCTCTAACCATGAGTTCACCACCATTTAGGATCCCTTGGATCCTCGGAAAATCTGTGGTTCGTTGATGCTTCAGGTGACCACGCAGCTGCTGTTCATCCAGTGGCTCGACAACTTCCAGGCGCATGCGCGGATGGCCTTGCCACCTGCGGAGTCTCGGCGCCGTCGGGCCTTGGGAGCTGCCCCAGGAGCCTCCTAGCGATCCAGGGCTGGGGGAGCAAGGCCAGGAGCAAGGCCAGGAACTACCAGGAGCTACCAGGAACTGCAGGAAAGGATAGAAGAAAGTGAACCAGATTGATTCAGATGGTTGTTGTGTACCCTGAATGAAGGGGGTGAACGAGATTTAAGGATGAACCAGCTGCTATTTGATATGTAAAGGTGAACCAGATTTTAGGTGAAGTACTTTGCTTGAGAGTTGTGCTTTTCGTTTTTTTAGAATTGAGTAAACAAGTAGAGCCAGATGATGAATTGCAATGGAATGTAGTGGAACCAGAAGAGCTGTACGATTTCAGCGTTATTGAGTTTGCTTGAACTTAAAGCAACTGTGGTATATACCTACATATATTCACAGCGTTTACATTGTATGATAAACAGCCTGATAGTAGATAGAAGGTGACCAATGGAATAGGAGTTACCAGTAAGAATGTGATTGTATGTGTATTATCAAGGTAATTTCATGGTTGACTAAGAAGTTACAAAGGGTGATGCAAAGCTATTTAAACAGAACAACAATTGTTTTAACAATGTAATTATCTGTTATTGTTGAGATAATGTTTGAATGATTGTATCATTATCTTATATTATTTCTTATATTTTGATCAATATATAGTTCCGCACGCAGCTGCTGATCCTCCACTGATGGTGAGTATACTAACCATTTCTACTCCTAGGATCCAAGATATGAAAATAATGGCTACTCACCATCAATTGGTAGTAACGGACTACTCACCAAGTACTAACTGGGTGTTTCTCAAAATAGGAGTACCCCCAAATCATCCAATATAAACCATTTGTGGAATAAGCCATCCATTTTTAGGGTCCCCTATTTTGAGAAACCACCAAATTGATAGGTACTCACCACCAATTCTGGGGACCCGGACTCCGCTCCAAGGAATTCGTCGTGGCCACCAAGCGTCACGAGGGTCTTCTCGCAGCCTTGTTCGGGTCCAGTCAAGGAGAGCACCAGGGGAAGCTGTAGCGGGAAGCCATGGGATCCACCCGCCCGCAGAGGATAGGCCATGCCATAGGTACAATACGATTCTTGGACTACTCGAAAGCTGCGAAGAACAACTCAGTCAGGGGTTTCAAAACCGGTTGTAGACAATGCATGGCTGGTTGATTATTGAAATTTGACAGTTGATGATGATTCATGTGAAACATTGTTCCCCTGCAGACTTCCCTCCGAACGTTCAGTTCGAGTGCCACTTCCTGGAGCTTATCAGATCAGATTACAAACCTGGCCTGGGCAATTGCGAAGTGCGTTTTCCTCTAGCCAAGTCAGATCGCCAGATCGCTCCGTTTTCAGTTGGCTTCGATGATGGATTTTGCAAAGTGCTGATCATGTTGTCACATCGTGGCTTTCACCAAAGAGTTGGAGATCGACATGTCCAAGGATGATGGGACTTTGAGAAGTGTGCTCCAGAGCTTCAGGTCCATCAGATGCAGCTTCACGTACTTTCAACACCCAGGGCATCATTTTCTCCACAGCTTGAAAAGCTTGATTGTGATATTTTTATTTGCTGATGGCAATTGAATTGGTTTTGAGTTTTGGTGTGCAATGTCCAGTTGGCATTTTCTCAGAAATTAAGCATTGAACGTTGCTGCATGTTGCTGCTTGCCCCGTCTCCTAGCTGCAGCCTTACAGGAACCTAGATGATAGCCACCTGTAATAATTGGCTGCTTATAGATCTCATAGGAGATGTAGTGATGATAAATGGTGATGGTCAATACTAATGGCTGCCAGCAATAGTAGGGAATGTAGTGGCTAATGGGAGGAAAGAACAGACAATAGGAGAAAAGAACAGACAAGATTAGAGAACCGCTTGATACGAGATCCAGTTGAATTGATAAAGCCTAGGCATATTTGATGGTAGATCACCAGTTGTTCATGCGTAAGCTTCGCAAACTGATGGTGGTTTATTGAATATGGATCGACAATCCACTAGTAGAAAGTGCAAACTAGAAATGACCCTGGTCAAGCAGCAACAACAAGAGCGGTACGATGATGCTAAGTCACCTGTACAACGAAATGGTAGATATGGGTTTCTTTGATCTGTTGCATACTTTTGGTTGTGACTACTAAACCTGCTGTTCGATAGCGGATTGTTGGATCAGATGGTTGTCAAACAAGTATATAGGAGAATGGTTGATGTGATTATTTTCAGTAATGACAATGCATTCATGACCCAAACACTTGCAACGTTTGTTTCACAATCACTGGCCACATCCATTCTTGCATTTGCCAACTGTGGCCACGACCAAGAGCAAGATCCATTGTCGCTGATGCTGCTGTTCATCCACAACAGTACAATATATACGGCGAAAACAACAACAACAACAACAACGACAACAACGACAACAACGACAACAACAACAACAACGACAACACAACAACAACAACAACAACAACAACAACAACAACAACAACGACGACGACAACGACGACGACGACGACGACAACGACAACAACAACAACAACAACAACGACGACGACAACGACGACGACAACGACAACAACAACAACAACAACAACAACAACGACAACAACGATAACAACGACAACAACAACGACAACGACAACAACAACAACAACAACAACAACAACAACAACAACAACACATCTATAGCTAACTTCAACAGGTCTATCTATACATCGCTAGCACCACACGTGGCCGAGCCGGCTTCCCGGCGCCAGGAGCCATTCCCAAAGGTGCCGAACTGGGCTTAGGCTCCATCCCCGCATGGGTCAACGAAGAGCTCTTGCTGGAAGGTGACGTGGGAAGCTGTGGTGCTTCATGGTGGATAGTGATGGTTAATGGTGGTGAATGACGGCAGTGGTACACAATTGATAGTGACCTGGCTGGTGGTTTGTGACGGTCAATGGTGGTTCATACATTTTCTATTTTCTAGAGTAATCATCACCAAATGGTGGTCGAAACCACCAACCAGTGACGCCTAATGGTGGTGAATGATGGCGATGATAACTCTGAAGGGTGGTTAATGGTGGTTTTATCTTTTTTTATTTTCAATATAGTAATCATCACCAAATGGTGGTTTCGAACATTTTCTATAGGGGTAATGGTTGATGATATTGGATAATGAGGTAACAATAATGGTTGAACAACCAACTGGCTGCTGGTTTCAGACATTTCTTATTTAGTACTCATCACCAAATGGTTGGTGGACCAATGTTTTTCATAGGGGCCGAAACCACCAACCAGTGACGGTTAATGGTGGTGAATGATGGTGGAAATGATGCTGAAGGGTTGACTATGATTGATAGTCGGGGTTAATGGTGGGTAATGATGGTAGTGGTAGATGATGCTGGTTAGCAATTTATGTTTGAGAATGCTGCTGAACAATGTTTGATATTGCTGATTTGTAGTGGTTGATGATGGTTGGTACAGGTTAATAAGTGGCAATGGGTGCCTGAATTCACGTTCTTTAGTGCCTAGAACTGATCGTTGTTGTGAACGGTTGTAAACACCCTGACAGGACACCTGTATTTTTTGGAGTCCTGGATGGACACTACTGATACTTGTTACCGAAAAGTACTCAAATTGTTTTCTATGAACAAGTGGAGCAGAAGAAACCAAGTTTCTTACTCATGCTTTTTCAAAAAGCCAGTTTGTGTTCTCTACTATGAATGATTACAAAGGATCACCAGGTCTACTGTGACCATTTCCAAGACCTGGCTTTGGGTGCAGGTTGTTAGACAAAGCCCGAATCTCTGGGGTAAAGATTCGTTGTGGAGCAACTTGAGGCGTTGAATCATGTTGAAACTAGAGGCTTCATCTCATCGTGATCTCAGATTTCTTTGGGGCGCAGCGGCTACAAACCATCAGGTGAGATGGTGGCATCCCAGGGTCATGATGATTCTGATCAGGATGGTATTGTGCCCTTGGCGCTGGACTTTGCTCGTGATGCCGCCCCTGAGAGTCCTTGCAAGACGAAGTTTGACTTGAAACGCTTGTTGGAGTCTGCAGGTTCCAATCCTCAGCCAGCAAAAAGAATGAAGGCCAACGATGCAGGTGATCAGGAGGAGGGTCCCTTCGTCACCCCGCCTCCTAAGGGTACAGATCGTTCCAAAGATGAGCCTACATTGCTCACCATCCAGTCTTTTTTTCACAAAGCTGAAAAATGCACTGGACGTAGTTGATTGATTTCAACACTGCATTTCCAAGTGCATCAATAAGTTGTGTAGGATCAGGGTTCCAAGTTTGCATTGCTTAGTTACAACATGTGAGGCATCACGTTGGCCATGGCTCTACTTTCCCCAGGCTTACGTAGCTTGGATGACTTAATAAGATCATTGCCAGGTGGCCGACAGTGGCCAGTGGGTCTTATGGGAACGGAAGTCCAACTCCAAAAAACACCATACACCATATATATTTATATATATATATATAAACAATCACAGAATATGGTGAAACCACTGGAAACCACCCATCAAAGCAGTACTACCAACAACCACCAAAAGAACCCATGATTTTCAGCCTTTCAAAACTCTGTTGAAAGCTCCGTTCACCCCTCGAAACGAAGCTGTCAGGTGGCGCCCCTACTATAGTTACTAAAACCTTAGCAAACTGTCAGGGTATAACTTACAAAGTTATATACTATAGTATACCTACCAGTAACTTAACTACTGTCAGGTATAACCTTAGCTAACTTGGTATAACCTGTAGCTAACTTAACTAAGTTATAGACTATAGTATAGGTTATACCTTAGCTACCTTAGTATACCCACCAGTTACTACCCCTGTCGAAGTCACGACTTTGGCACCGGCCCTGCGAGGCCAAGTGGCGGTGAAGTTGGCCTCGCTGCCGCCGCCCATCCCTGAGCCGGGCCCTGCGGCTCCGAAGCCGGCGGCCCATGTGGAGCTGGAGCTGCGACTGCCCAACGGCAAGGCGCAGGTGCGTGGCACCGGTGGCGGGAAGGGGTGGATGGATGTGATTTGATGAGTGGTGGGTGGTTGGTTGGTGGTTGGTTGGTGGTTGGTGGTTGGTAGATTGTGGGTTGGTGGGTTGGTTTGATGGGTTAGTGAGGTCTAGTTGTGGTTGATGACCAGTAGTTAAGTAGTTAATTAAGTAGTTTATAGGTTAGTGAAGTCTAGTTGTGGTTTTGGGTTAGTGGTCCAGAAATTTGTGGTTAATTGCCAATAGTTGAGTGGTGGTGATTTGGGGTTAGTCGATTTCAGATTTGGTACTGGCTAGTTGCCAGGAGTTGAAATTACCAGGAGTTAAATTTACCAGGAGTTAAGTAGTAGTGACTGATTTTTGACGGTCAAGGCTATGACTGATGGTGATTTTTAATGGTTAAGTCATGGTGATTTCATGGTTACCATAGTAAGTGGATTCAAACTTGTTGACCTTGATCATGTTGATGGGTTGATTTTATTGGCTAATAGTTCGGTAGTGGTAAATTACCAGTAGTTCAGTAGTAGTGACTGATGTTTAACGCTTAGTTCATAGTGATTTCCACAATAACTGGGGGTGATTAAAGGTTGTTTTCTTTGATCATGGTTGATTGATAGTGTTGGTTGTGTAGTGGTGCTTTTAGGTATGTTGGTTAACGCGTGTTTGAACTAACCCCACTCGTAACTGCTGGGGGCCCACCTTCTGCGCATCACCAACCATGATGAGAGTATCAGATAACCATTACTAACCGAAATTTACAATAATTATATTGGCCAATATTGACCATTTTTGATGTGTCAGTGAATGATGGTGCATGATGGTCAGCAATGATCATTATCAACTATTTCAACCAGTCATGATGATTTTTAACCATTATAACCAGCTGCTGAATGACGGCGAATTGTTGGTCGCTGGTGGATGGTCCTTGGCGCGGCTCCAGGCCGTTGAGGAGCCAGGCACGTCCTACCTGGAAGCCACCCCCCGCGCTGGGCGCAGCTCCAAGCGCGTCGCGGCGCCCAGTGCAGGCGGGGGGGGGAAGCGTTGGTGATGGATGAGCTGCGTGGGTGGTGGATAAGCCATGGAAATATGGTGAATAATAGAGGTCAACTGGCTATAGGTCAATATTAAGCAGCCAACCAATGGAAGATTTACCAACAACAGTAGGAAAAACAAAGGTAGCCATATATAGAGGTCAACTATCACCATGGAGCCTAAGGCTAATATATTCAAACTACATGGAGGTCAACCATATTTCCATGGATACCACCATATTTATGGTCAACTAATATGATAAGCTATGGATATAGCCAGGTCAACTGGCTATAGGTCAATATTAAGCAGCCAACCAATGGAGGATTTAATAGGATTTACCAACAACAATAGGAAAAACAAAGGTGAATGATGAGGGAACCAGGGGTACAGGGTTTTGACCCAGAGCCAACTATGGTTAACTATGGTTAGTAAAGGATATATGGAGCCATATAGATCTATAAAAGCCATACATGAAATGGCTAGTACTAATGGAGCCGTATAGATCTAGAAAAGTCAAATATGGTTGATAATGGAGGTTGAGTATGGTTAACTATGGTTATAAGTGGGTAATACTAATGATTCATGATGGTTATAGCCATAGTTCAATGGCTTATTAGTATGATGGTTAATGATGATCGTCATGATGGTTATAGCCATAGTTCAATGGCTTATTAGTATGATGGTTAATGATGATCGATACTATGGTTAATAATAAGTATAGTTAAATGGTTAACAATGGTTGATGATACATAATAGGTGATTGTGATAAGTTGGTTTCTGAAATCGGAAACCTAAAATTGTTGTTTCTTACTATACATTGGTTAATCGTGGATGATTCGCCGAGTCCCACATTTTGAGAAACACCGATATTTATGGTTCTGTGGACTTTTCTTTGATTTAATATGATATTAGTGCTGATTTGTCAACCATAGTTAGGTTGGTGGTTTGTCATTGTAGTAATTACCTGATGTTCATCCTGATTCTTAGTGGGGAAATGGTGAGGAATTGGTTGGATGACGGAATTGACTAGTGTGTAACTGTTTGTTTAGCTTTGGATTTATGATTTCAACTTGTTATGGACATGATTGACTAATTACAAGTGATGTATTGATGCCGCTTAAACACTGGTAATTAGTCAATCATGTTTAACTGCTGATTCATTGGTGCTTCATTCTTGGTGAACTGATGGTTCTCATGAAACCAATCATTGATGTTGGTCGGCCAAAAAGCATGATGGTTGATGATCCTTACTGGTGGATCATTTTCATTAATGGTTGAGTGATGGGTATCTAGTAGTCAATGGCAGTGATGAACATACAGATACCAAGGTCTGTTTCTGAATGTCGTGCCAGCTAGTGCTAAGTCATCCCAGTTGCTGTGCCGTTAAGTTTGCGGCAACTTGCGGCATGTTTTGTATTCTGGGCGGTAATTCTTGAGCACTTGTGTTTATCTCGCTTGTGTTTCAGTTTCCCATTTGGCAGTTCCCTTTGTGACCATTCTCCACGATCTGTTGTTGCGGCAGTTGACCTTAACACCCTTCAGTACCCAGTCTCATTGCTAAACCAAAGACCTGTATCCTCAACTGGTACTGAATGGTTAGCCACTTCGGTGATATGTTTTTAAACATCCTTAACTAGTAATGAGTAGTTAACCACTTTAGTGATTTGTTAAACATTCTCAACTAGCAATGACTGGTTAACCACTTTGGTGATTTTGTTTGGATACATTCTTAACTCTTACTGGATGGTTAACCACTTGGGTGATTATCCATCCCTAACCGCGTCCATCCTTGCGTTGTGCGCAGCGTTGAGGCATCGCAGGGGTCAGCGACACTTTGTACGTGGCCGCGAAGCCGAAGGCTGTCCTCGAGGAGACGTCGTTGCAGTCCCACGCGGTGGTGCTACCAGGGGCTGAAGGGGTCCCAGTGAGGTTCACAAATGGCTATGGGTCACGCAGTCAATCAACAATGATGGGATTTTCTATGGTTAACTATGGTTAATAATCGGTAATAATAGGGGATAATCACCAATAATGATAGCGAAACAACTACTATATATGGCCATGGGTCAAGTAGTTAACCAACGCAAATAGCTGGTTAATGTTTGATAGCAGGGGATCAGCACTAATCATTAATTATGTTATAGGGGATATGTACCAACTATAAATGGCTATGGGTCAAGCAGTTAACCAACCAATTTCATGGGGGATAATGACCAACAATGGGAAAACAATGGTTAGCGATGGGGGAGGGACTAAGGGTTTTGACCCACAGCCAAATCACCAAAAATTGGTGACTCAGTGATCGATTCAGACATATTTGGTGATTTATTGTGTATTTTATATATGCGTGGTCATGCATACACGTTTAGAATGTAGAGTTGAGTACACAATCATCAATGTTTGCACATATTTTCGCACATGTTCATACATCTAATTACATCATGTACATTGTCTTCATGTACATATATATTTATTTATTTACAGACATGAATTTGTACAATGATGCACCGAACATCAATTTGCAGATGCAAAAACATACACATATACACAAAGACTACACACATACACTCACATATGTTGATACATAGATACATGACTTGTACATCGGGGTTTCTCAAAATAGGTTACCCCCCAAATCATCCTTCATAATTTTGAACCATTTATAGCAAGAAACCATCCATTTCTTGGGTTCCCCTACTTGAGACACACCCACATATCATATCACTGAGTTTGCTCCACAGTTTGAGGCGCCCTCCCTTGTCGCTCCCAGGACAGCTCTCCAGGCCCCTTGTCGCTCCCAGCGCCGCAACCCCCGACTGCGATGCAGCCAGATGCGCATGGCCTGTTGGATAAAGCGGCGGTGTCGGCGGTGGAACAGGTTCCCAACCAAAATGCTCGGGCCGAGCTGCTTGGCGAAGCATGGTTCGATGGGGTTGAGTGATGATTCACCATGGATCGACATAGTGGTTGAAGATGGTTCATTGATGGTTAGAGTTGATGAATGATGTTTGATTGGGATGGTTGATATATGGTGATGGACTAAACTGTCCATGGCAGTGAATCTCTGCTGAATTTTGCTCGGGGGGTGGATCGCGTCTCCACTAGCATTACCACTCATGATCTCGGGAGCTGCATTTGTTGATTGGATACTACTTGTTAATGATACCCAGCCAAATGCGTCAAGAATAGGCGGTAACACCAGTTGTCAAAATGAGTTTGTGCTTTTAACCCAAATAAGCATATACCTCACCATGTTGCAGCTCAAACACACAACTTGGGAGGTGTTGAGCTGTCAGCAACAGGTGGCAAGAGACCGCTATATACTACCGTATAGTATTGCTCAACTTCTTACCAAATAGAAGGGCAAGGAATAGTTGCTACAAGTTTCCAAGCTATTATTTTTGCTGCTGATAGCAAGCATCCCATATCTTCGTGGTGATCCATAGGTTGAACTCATTTGATTGTTGCCGATGATCCGATGTTGACACAGCAATCCTCACGGATTGGCCATTGACAACTATGGGGGTAGCAGCTGCCTGTTGCAACGGTTCACCGGCAAGGTTTGATGGGTATATTTCCCAAGCCTTCGCATACTTGGATGTGCCTGGCCTGCAATGATGACCGTTTGAGGCATGTGAAATGCATGTGAGTTGTAATGCAAATGAAGATGTTGCCACTCCCGGTGATCAGGTTTCCTTTTCTGGTTTTGACTGCAGTCCTGCAGTTGAGAGTGTTGCTGTTGCTGCATCCCAACATCAAACTGCACAGTGGGACACGTGTTGGGATTGCTTGGCTTGAGGATGGAGAGGTGCTAGGGTCTATCTTGATACCCCAACACCGGCTGTTCCCTTTCTAGACGTGGGCAGTCCGATATTTTTATGATGAGAGTATGGATTGGAATTGGTGGCATGGGTCACGGTTGAGCTTTCAGCCAATCAGTCATATGGATGCGCTCTTTCTTGGCCAAACATCACTGTTGTTACCGTTGGTCCATTATCACGGTTCTCATATCGTTGCGGCGGCTTAACCAGCACAATTCAACAATGTAACCACCGTAGATATCCTTAAACCACTTTTCACCACCCTGAACCATTGATTATTACCATGAGCCACTCTGAACCGCACCAATTACTGCATGTTGCCTGCCATTAACCAACGCCAACCACCACTAAGCTCCATTGACCACCCCTTCACCACCCCTCATCTCATCGTTTCGCAAGCCCCTGGGCCGCTACGTGTCATCCGGACCGGGGGCGGCTGCTCCCAGTGCTCCCCAGCTCCAGGAAGCGCAGAAACGGATGGAAGCGCGGATGGGCCTCTCGGTGCAACAACGCGCGAGGTCACCTTGTCAAGGCTTTAGTCCAGGCTTGATGACAGGCTATGGATCAAGAAGTTCACCATTCAAAAATAGCTGATTAATGGTTAATAATCGGGGATGATACCATATGATACCTCACAATCCCTTTTACATTTCCTCTTTGTCCTGCTACACAGTCATCTACATGAATTAATCACTACAACAATCACCATCACCATCACCACTATCCTCATCACCACCCCACCATCCTCATCATCATCCCCACCATCTTGATCCTCAATTCTCATCACCATCCTCACCACTCAGAAACCCACCACCCACCCACCCACCTCACCACCGGTGCCACCCCCGGTGCCACCCCGGTGCCACCAAGGCGTGCTGCCGCCGCAGGCGGCCTCCACGGCGGGGCCGCC
>VSDK01015592.1:939331-958330 GCA_009767595.1 Symbiodinium kawagutii
CCCCCCCGCGGGCGCCCTCCCCGGCGGTGCCGCCGCGGGTGCCGTCGCTGCAGCTGGCGACCGAGGTCCTGGTGCAGCTGCGCCAGGGCGCCGAGCAGCTGGCGGGGCCACCGAAGCCCTGGGGGCAGCTGCTGATGTCACAGGGCAGCGGTGGTCAGCAGGGGGTCCAACACCGCTGAGACAATTTGGTTACTGATGGGTATACTGATTGGGTTGGTGATGGGTTGGTTACTGAGACAATCCTTGTATCAACCATCTCACAGGACAATTTGGTTACTGATGGGTTGGTGATGATGGTTGAACAGATCTGGTCAACGGCCGATGTGAGAACCTAGAAAGATGGTTAATGATTGATAATGATGTAACAAATTATTGGTGATTCTAACTAGTAGTGATTGATGGCAAATGATTGATACAAACAATGGGGGTCGAACAGTTGATGATATTTTTTATTCCCACCCAGCGCCGCGGTGCAACGCAAGCCATGAGGGTGTAGATACACGGCAATGGCTCTCAAAGAACAGTTAATGATAACCAGCAGTTAACCAACTAATAATAGGGGTAGAACTGGTTAATAATGGTTCACAAATATTGGTTAAGCCTAATTAACTGGTTAATAGTTAATAATATAACTGGTTTACCTGGTTAGGTTAATAAGGGTTAATAGGGGATAATAAGCAACCAATAATGGTTGATAATGGTTAGATCAACTCATTGTGGGGTGAAGCAGGGAACTCATGGGGTTAATCACTAACCATAATTAATTGACTAATGATTAATGAATATGTTGATCATGGTTCATGAACAATATAAGTACTGGTTAATTAGCTGATGGGACAAGTAGGGAACTAACAGTTGATGAGATTTTCTATGGTTAAGTAGGGTGAATAGTTTAATAGGGAATAATTGACCATCAGTTGATAACAGTTGATTAATGGTTAACAGTTCATATAGAACATAGTAGTAATGAATAGTGAACAGTTACTAAACTATAGTTAATAGTAGGTTAATAGTAGGGTCAAGCAGGGAACTAGTTACCCAACTGGTAGTGATATTGATACCTGCCTGATAGAACCAGCATGGTCTGTCTATCATGCGTCTATTATTGGTGAATGGTTCTATGTTAAAATGTACTGGTAATAATGTTTCAATGGCCAACTAATGGTTTGTGATGATTGTGGCAAATCGTTGCTGACTAGTTGATGGTTTATAAACAATCGATATACGCTTAATCACTGCTTCGTACTGGTTCACACTGAAATCCATGGCTTCTTGACCCTTGGGTATGCTGACAACCATCGCTTGTTCTCAGTTCTTGGTTGGTTGATGCTTGACATCTGGAAGCTATAACTGCTCACCAGCCGCTCCACCAGCCTGTGAGCCTCCCTCCTTGGACCGGCCATGTCTCAGCACCGGGACCCACCACTGGCCATGTCTCAGCCGCCACCGGTGGCCCCAGGTTGCTTGGCGCCTGCCCTGGCGGCGAGCGCCAGGAGTTGCTGCTGAAGGCGCTGCGCGTGGCCGCGCCCATGGGCGACACCGCTGGGCAGCTGGCGCGCGCCGTGGTGGAGGATGACGTGCAACGGACGCAGGTGCCCTCCTTGTTGGTGCCGTGGCGCGGTGTCCCGGGTGGTGGCCGGTTGGATGGTGGTTGTTTTACAGGGGAAAGTGGCCCTTAATAATGGTTGTTATGGTTAATGATAGGGAAAGGTTAATTAATGATGGCCATTATTTACAGGGGTTTCAATAGTGGTTGATGATGGGGGAAGGTTGTCATTAATAGTGGTTAATGATAGAAGATTTTGAGTAACAATAGTGGTTCAATCACCATTAATGACGGTTAATGATGGGGGAAGGTTGTTGCCTGGTTGTTGGTTGATTCATGGATTTGCCATGATGAATAAGGGTTAATAGGGGATCATTAGCAACTTGTAATGGTTCAACAACTACTGGTTAGTGCTTTGATTGACATGTTGTTTTTTTCCCGAGTAAATGGTTGGTTGACGAATATTTTCATAGGGGTGCTACAACCACCAGCTAGTTGATGGTTTCAAGATGATTTGGATGTCCAACCATAGCTGAGAATCTGGACTAATAGTTCAATGATACCTGCGGATTATTGATTATGACTTTGTATTTTTGGAATTGGTTCCGGCTTACAATCAACAATCAGGTTGATTGTTGGCTAAAGCAGGTTGACTTTAAGCTTGCGGTGGATGTCGTATGATGTGACTCGCTTGCCGGTTTGCAAACAGTTCCATTGATATTTGCCCTCAAAAAATGATTGTTTGAGAAGTTGACCAGGATCATTGGGGGTGTAGTGAATGTTTTCCACTTGTAGTTATAGACATTATTGGCTCACACTATGGTAATTGTGACCACATTGGAAACCATTTATGGGTGGCAACCCGCATGTGGAATAAATAGGTTTCCACTGTGATTTCAGTCAAAGTCCACTGCCAACTCATTCAAAGTATGTTTAAATACTACATGACAATATAAATTCTACTAATGAAGCCAGCCTCGCCAACAAAACCGCTTGACACTACACAGGCACCTACGAGCATGCTGCAAAGCCAATTATAAGATTAACCGTTTTCAAGCGCGATTGATTCACTTGTACTAATGTGTTGGCTTGATGATTTAGATCGATATATGTCACAGCACTATGAAGAACATTGTCCACCACCACTTTTTTGTGAACAAAAAGAACCAGACTATAATCAAGCCACAGTCAACTTCCCCATTCTTAAAATCATAAACCGCTGCTATCCATGATAAACTGCTATTAATCATCAATCGAAATATATAATAACCCTTGCAGTGCCACGGGTGTCGTCTGCCCGTTCAGCATAATTGACCAGCTCATTTACAATCATCATTCACCTGTATGGTATATCCTATTGTTAATCATCAATCATCATCGATCATCATCATCATCATCATCATCATCATCATCATCATCATCATCATCATCACCATCATCATCATCATCATCATCATCAATCATCAATCATCAATCATCAATCATCAATCATCAATCATCAATCATCAATCATCAATCATCAATCATCATCATCATCATCATCATCGTCATTAATCATCATCATCATCATCATCATCATCGTCATCATCATCAATCATCATCATCAATCATCACCCATCATCATCACCCATCATCATCAACCATTCGTCATCAATCATCATCAACCATCGTCATTAATCATCATCATCATCATCATCATCGTCATCATCATCAATCATCATCATCATCAATCATCACCCATCATCATCACCCATCATCATCAACCATTCGTCATCAATCATCATCAACCATCGTCATTAATCATCATGAATCATGATCACCACCATCATCATCCACCATTCACCATGGTCAACCACCACTCACCACTCAGAATCACTCATCATCCTTCACCAATAAGTCCACCTTTACAGCGATTCGGTCACGTTTCAGCTTAGGTTTCAGCCAACGGACTCCACAGCGCGCTGACACAAGCCTTGCAACGCTTGGGTGGTGCTACCTTTATGGACACCTTAGGGGATGGGCCTCGGCTGGTGACAACTGGTGGTTGGATGGATCTGGGATCATTCTTCCACTTTTTTTTATGTTTGATCAAGTTGGTCCTTCTACTGGGAGATCCAGATGTTTATACACCCCACTGGTTTGACTAGCTTGTGATTTATCAATATCTTACCATGAAATTATGGATGGTTCATGGTTCGTTGACTTCGTTGATATAAATCTCAAGTTAACTTCTTTACCCCACAGGTTTTCGACCAGAAGAATCCCGCGATGAGCTTTCGCTCGTCACCATTCATGAGTTCTTTTCGGCCTGTTGATTTTGTTCCTTGCGATTCTGAAATCCAGGAACCTGGAACCAATGCACAGCCGGGAACCTGTTGAGGCACTCGTCGAGGTTGAAATCAGACATGGCTAGCAGTATAGCGAGATACACAGATTTGTTGGCCAACACTGTCATGTTACTCAACATGACCTTGTTATTTCCTTTTGTTCTCCAGGTTCCGTCGTTCTTGAAACTTCATCCCCTGAGAATGCTACAACAATGCGGACAGTTGAAACACTGACAGCTCAGCAGTGACGAATCCATCGCCGGATGGAAGCTGCGGTGCCTGGCTCCAGCTGTGCATCGTTCGGTGAGAGAGGGACACGCTTCCACACACGCTGAACGGGAAGGTAGATCCAGGAACTGATTTCCCATGAAAAGATCAGTGGCTTGTCATACTGAATGGTTGTTCCCTTGATTAACCAACCAACCATGGGGGATAATGACCAGTAATAATAGGGAAATCTATGGTTAATGATGGGGAACCAGGGGTACGGGGTTTTGACCCACAGCCATGTTAGTCTATGATGAAATGAAACCAAATTAAATGGTTCCCCACTTGCCATTGTTTATCACACACCAGTGCCTAATATAGTGTATCCTGTATCATCATTAATCACTACATTTCCTGTGATGGTTGCCCATTCTTGCTCCCACCAAGTATCTCCAACCCCATTCTGAAATGCACACACCCCAACAGTGTCGGGAATATTGGGGAGATACAACATAGTATAGGTGGACGTGGACCCAGACTTTTCAAGGGAAAACCCTATATATGGATGGCAAAGGTTGGGGCAGTAGGATTTGAGCTCATTGATTTTCAACTACCCATCATCATGATATAATATTGTTAAGCACATTTCATCACTCACAATACCATAAGAAATTGTTTGTAGTTGGGGCTTGGAAGTTGGGTCAAAACTAGCACCTGGTGAACTATTGACATGGTTCGATGTCAGAGTGAATATAATTCAGCAACAGATGAATCATAGATATCATAGGGATTCCACCAGTGTAATTCCAATTGCAAATGCACTGTGGCTTTTACTTGCCAAAGCATTCCAATGCACACATCACTCCCTTATTCAGTCACCATTCACAAGCATTCACCATCATCAACCAGCTATTGACCACCATCCTTCACAAGTGGAATGGACTAATGTTGGTTTCTGATTAGTGTAACCCCCCTAAAGTAATGAAAATAGATGAAACCAACAGGTAGATACGATCATCAGAAACCAACATTATAGACCATTCCGGAGCACAAAATTAATGATGGCACGGCATCGCCAGGAGAAGGAGATTTCCATCCTCGTTCGTGAGGCTGGATATTTCCTCCAGGGCAGCACGGTTGAAGCAGCTGGTGTGCACCTGATAAGAGTCATAGGCACAGCAAAACCGTAGTCCTATTACGTTCCTGGATGGCTTATACCCACTAACTTAGGTTTTTAGTGTTTTTGGGATATGATTGATCTACCATTAATAACCACAAAAGATATATTTTTAGCAAGGGATCTATAAGCCACCAAGGTTCTACTTAGATATGTAATACCCTTTTCCGTGACATGTACATGTAGTAATACTTGTTACCCTATGCCTTATGTACTTGATAAGAGTCATACCTGTTGTGTAGTGCTTCAGGTCAAAACTGCCCCCAGTGAAGATTTCCAAGCGAAGCCGTTGTTGAGATGGTCATTTTCATACCAACTGTCAACGATATTTTGTGATACTTGGCTATTGTATTTCATGCGGTTCCTGATGTTGCACGACGGTCATTGAGCCATCGTGGACCCATCATAAAGCCGCAATTTTGCCATCATTCACGAATCATACACCATTCACAAATAGTTTCCCCATCTTAAAAATCAATTTCAGCATGGGGAACCCATCAGCAAGCCATCCAGCCGCGATGCCAGGTGGAACTTTCCCCGGCAGGTGCAGCGGGATCTTCTGCGATGCATTTGGCGGTCGAAAACTTCATCAAGAGTCGCTTGGTTGAGCAGCAGGGTCAAATGATGGTCAAATAATGGTTTAATGATGGGTTTTGCGCTGGGTTGGTGATGGTTTAATGGTGGTGAAATGATGGTTCAATGATGGTTAAATGTGGTTTAGTGGTTGTCAAACGATTGAATAGTGGCTGAATGATGGTCAAAATCTTTTGGGTGGAAATTGGGTACCCTGTGGCTATAGATTAGCGTGTTTTTCGCTCGATTTTCAGTGCCTGGTTCGTGCGTCCCAAGTGCGTCGCTGAATGTCCAGCTGGGATTGCACTTTATATTTCGAAAAATGCGACCTGGGCTACAACTTGCCGGCTTGTGGTGGCTTATGGTGGTTGATTATGATGGTTTATGATGGTTGAGTATGATGGTTTATGGTGGTTGAGGATGGTTCAGGATATGATTGAACAAGAAAAAGCAGCATAATCAACCATCAATAGCCACAATAACCATTGATATATGGGTGTTTCTCAAAATAGGGGTACCCCTATATCATCCATTACTAGTCATTTATAGTAATAAACCAACCAGTTTTGGGGGTCCCCTATTTTGAGAAACCACCATATGGTTTAGGTTATTCAATATTCGCTTAATATGCATGAAATGTTTTGTGTCTTTGTTCCTTTTCTTTCGGACATTCTCAGCTGAGCTGTGCTAGTCGCCGACGATCAAGCAGTTGGGAGGTTGAGCTTCCAGGTTAAATGATGAAATCACTACAAGGTGGGCGCCCAACCACTTAGAAGTTGGGTTATAACTATATGGTTATAAAAAGTTGGGTTATAATTATAATTGGGTTATAACTACAAGTTGGGTTATAACTATAATTTAACTAGGGTCAACTACCAGTTATATTGTTTGAAACCCAACTTATCAGCTGTTGGGGGCCCACCCTGTAGGGGCAAGGGAAAACAACCAATCACACCGTTGGTTTGTAGTTTCACCCAGTTGAAGCTGTCATAAGTGGGGACTGCCAGGTTCATGGTGATCCGGGTTTTTGGTAAGCAGGAAATCTGACGGTCGCTCGGTGGTCACCATTGCTCCTATCATCCGCCATGATGAACCACAACGGGGCGTTCTGATCCTCGCCGCAGGTATGATCCATGCACTCCGCAGCGGTCAGGGACATGTCCATCCTTCCTTGATCTTTGGCCTACGGAGTAACACAATACGGAGGCACACCTCCTCTCGGCAAAGTTGTTCCACATATTGTCCCTGGCCAAGGGGCTGGCTAAGATCCATTTGCTTCAACTACCGGCCAAGCTATTGACTAGCACGGTTCCGGATTTGAATATTTGAAGCAGATCATATGTTGTGCAATAATATCTTGGGATATTTACCAGGCAAATTCACCCGATTACATTTCTTCGTATCCTCGATTGACCATGGCAACCGCAAGGGTGTAGGTGAACTTGCGGGCTTGTCAACTGCGTGTTTTTTTGAATGGTTGATGATAGGGGATGAGTGATGCCAAAGCGTGGATGCGCAGAGTGCTTGATTAATTATGGTCAGTTAATCTTTAATTGATGGCGCATGATGGGCAATCAATGGTCAAAGATGGTGAACAAATGATTGTTTTTGATGGTTAAAGATGGTTATGCATAGGTTATGATGTTCGATTAGAGCTTGGACTGGCAATACAGGTTCGTGGACATGGGTCATCAAGCAGCTATCATTGGTCTCACCATCATTGACCATTGGATTTACTCTTATGGCAGTGAGTCAAAACCCTGTACCCCTGGTTCCCCCCTGTTAACCATTGTTTTTCCTATTATTGTTGGTCATTATCCCCCATTAGTTGGTTGGTTAATATTGACCCATGGCCTTATTGAGCAGCAATTTTTTCCCTGTTGTTAGTGCTCGTGCCAGCCATCAACAGGCTGATTCCCCAGGAACCATAACGAATTAAACACCAGTCAATAGCAATATGGCTATGGGTCAATATTAACCAACCAAGTTTCTAGGGATAATAACCAACCACAATAGGGAAAACAATGGTTAATGATGGGGAACCAGGGGTACGGGGTTTTGACCCACTGCCATATATTGACCATCCATTTTGACCATGTATCAATTAGTTGTTGAGTGGCCATTTACATGGAGTTTATCTAGAGAGTGTGATTTATAGCTTCCAGATTGGTGATGATTAGTGTACCAAAGGATAACCCTGTGGGTATTTCTCAATCATCCAGTTGCAGCAAAAAAACAACCCTTTTTTCAAGTTCCCTATTTTGAGAGACACACACACACACACATGAATAGCCAATCGCCATGATGACCACCAAGGAGTGGAAAATGCACCATCTATAAGTCTATAATGGTAAAAGAGTGTGTGCCAGGCCAGCTTGGTTTGCTAAAGGGTATATGGGCGTTTCTCAAGTAGATGTACCTCCAAATCCTCCTTTATTAATCATCTACAGTACTAAACCAAGCAGAACCTACCACTTTTGGGGTTCCATGTTTGAAACCACCAGGTGTTTTTTAGCTTCCAGGTTAGTTTGCCAAAGGGTATATGAACCAGACAACCAGATCCCCATCCCTATGAGTCCCTCAATCGGCTCCGCCAAGGACCTCCCTGTGTCACTTGGTCTACTCTGCTGCCGAGCTGTCACTGGGCGAAGTTTGGGAAACGATGGCTGGGACCAAGGGGCTTTGCGCCAGAAAGGGAATTTAAGCCTTGTTGATATTTGGGAGATGGATGTTTTGTTTAAGATATTGTTGATATTGGTTGATATGTATTTTCGTTCGTATATATATATATATTTATATATTGTTTGTCTTTGGGAGGTGGATGAACACCATACAACCACGAAAGCCTTTAGAGTTTTAGCAAGGGATCGTTTTGAGCCACCAAGATGAGTGGCTTTTTTTGTTCCATTTCAGTTCCGCCATATGAAACCCCACCGGACCTGAAAAGTCATGGCAGAGATTTGTCAAGAGTGAGACATGTCGCCATGTTTTTTCAGCATTTGCTGAACATTTGTTGGCAAACATGTCTCATTTGTTGGGCAAATGCTCCAAGTTCTGCTAGTTGAGTACGTGGGGATCCTCGTTCCTTGAGTCACAGGAATTACTCCAGTTGTTGGGGGATCCTGGTTGGGACGACCTTCCCAAAGGGTGCCTAAAGAACAAACTGTACATGACGAGCCTCGGGCACTCATTGCATCGCCAGTTTTGAGCCTTGGAATCCACACCTTGGGTTGGTACACCATGAGGATTTGCAGCAGCCTGAGGAAACCAGCATAATCATGAGTCGGTGCAGCTTCTTCATCCTCATGAGTCGTGATTGCGCCAAAATTGCCTCAGTCATCACCCGACTAACCACCAATTGACCCATTGTTCGAACACCCATAAAACATCACTAACCATTGCTTAAGCCATCAATTTACCGCCAAATCACGTTCACTCAACCATCAATTCACCACTCATTTAACCATCATTCAACCACAAATCCGCCCCACCCTCTTCCAACCATCCAACGACCATGTATCCAACATTCACCCATCCATCTACCCACCATTTACCCAACATTTACCAACCATCAACCCACCAACTCACCCACCATTCACCCACCTTTCACCCACCATCTACCCACCATTCACCCAACACTTACCAACTATCTATCCATTATCTACCCACCATCTACCCTCAATTCCCCCACCATGTGACCCTCACCTTCGTTGTTCCCCAGGAAGTTCGGCATCCTCGCGGCGCAGAACGCGGTGCTCACGCTGCTGCTGAGCCGCGTAGTGACGCCCAGCATCCTCCGCGCGCGGCCCGCGGGCGGCGCACCGCTGCCCGAGAGGGTCTCGGAGCTGTCGCGGTTGCTGTGACTGGGACGGAGATGCCGGGGGCACGATGAAATGTGGGTGAAATGGTGGTGATTTGGTGGTGATTTGATTAGTTGGTGAAGGGCTAATGGTGGCAAATGACGGTTGAATGGTGGCTAAATGATGGTTAAGCTGGTGATTTGGGGGTGAAATGCCCCTTGGCAAACTACAGGGAACCTGGCAATGGAAGCAAGTGGTGAAATGGTGATTGATTTGGTGGTTGATAGTGGGGAACTGATGTTTAGTTAATGATGGTTAAAGATGGTGAAAGATCGTCATGGTCAATGGATGGTGGTGAATTAAATGGTCAAGTAATGAAGCTTGATTAGTTGAAGTGAACGGTTACTGTAATGAAGGGGGGAATGATGTGGTTGAGTGATTAGCATTGATGGTTGATGATTAGTTAATGATACTTGATAGGTTGATGTTAATTTAGCGGTTAGTGATGATGGTTGATTGATGGCCACTCAATGATGGTCCTGTTGTGATGGTCAAAGATGCTTATATTGTTGAAAACCATTCTGTAGAAAGTCGTGAAATACCAAGTGTTAGTAGGTGACGGTTAGCAGTGATGCATTGCAATTTTAATTTCCATACCTTCGATGTGCAGTTGGGGCTTGTGCTAGGGGGATATGATACAACCACTGTAAATAGCCTTATATGGTAGCTTATATTCACTATCACCATGGTGAATATCAATAGTTTCAGCGTGGGGATGCATATCCAAGTACAAAGTCAACAAATCCAGTGACACGAAAGCGTGCATAGTTGGAGGTTGTCAAACATTCCTGCGAAGTCTTGCCGCCGACGTATGTTTTGTTGGGTTCAAACCCACCTAGCCGCATTTACATCGACCATGAAACATTTTAGTCAAACAACTGCACACCAACTTACTTTTCAACGCTTGGAAATACCACTTTGTAACCGTCTTAAACCATGAGATTGCCATGTTCAACAATCATTAGCCTTATACACCATCATTAGTCAACATCAAATCTCATGAACCTTTATTCACCAAATCAAATCTCATGAACCTTTATTCACCGTCATCAACCATCAACTGGAGGGACAAGTTTTAACCACTCAGTCAGTCCCGATCCCCATGCGTCCGTGGCGAGGCAACGCATTGCTCACTTTGCGCACCACGAAGACGAGTCCGCTCGTGGACAGGCGAAGCCGTGCAGCGAGGGTTGTGATCTCGGTGGTTGGAAACCCGGAGCATTTGCTTTGCCACCTACAGAGATCAAGATTCCTCCCTTGGCGAAATCCTCAGGTTTCGAACAGTTTCTTGAAAGGGTGATTTGGGTCCTGAAACATAAACATCAAAAGTCATCAAACAACCGCAGCAAATCATCATGTAAGCATTAAGCTCAAACATGATGCATCATTGTCAACCTGTGTTTGACCATCAAGTTATCTATCATATTCATGATCAGTCATCAACTGCCATGAGTCCATGATTATATAACCCATGATTAGCGCTTGCTTAAGCCATCTGTCATTATTTTCAAGATAAGTGTGAATTAATCATAATCTACCATCATGAATCAGCATGTAATCATTCAATAACACAATAATCATGCTCCTCACCATGATAAGTAGCCATCATTTAACCATCATCAACGATCATTTTGGCCGCCACGTAACTCATCAATCTAACCACTATGTAATTCTCAGCAACCACTCTCACCAAGCATCAAACCATAATGGATCATGTTACCAAAGCAACTCATCAACCACCCCCGGTGTACGACTCAACCACCACTTAACCATTGCCACCATGACTTCAACCATTGTGAACCATCATCAACCACTATGTCACCGTCATTGAACCACTATGTCATCATCATCATCATCATCATCATCATCATCATCATCATCATCATCATCATCCTCATCATCCTCATCATCCTCATCCTCCTCCCACCACTTACCTTCATCAACCCCAACTTCACGTGGTCACCCACCACCAAGGAGCCATCCAACCCTCCCCCCCCGGGTGTCCCCACGTCACCCCACGGCAAGGCCAGCGTCCCCGACCTCACGGCGGTGCTGAAGCACGTGGCCTCGCTGCGCGAGTTGGTCTCCAGGGTGCTGGCGCTGCCGCCGGACGCGCAGTGACTTGGACGTAGGGACGGTGTGAAGCACGAGCGGTTAGGACAAGTTGTTAATACAGTAGTGGTTAATAATGGTTGTTAATAGTTGTAGGTTAATAGTGGTTGATGGCTAATGGTGGTTGCTAATGACAAGTGGCTGATGGGTGGATAATTTAGTGGCTAGTAGTGGTGAATCATAGGTAATAATCATGGTTAATATTGGTTAAGAATGGTTAATGGTGGTTAATTGTAACCTTAGTATTGATGAATAATAGTGGCTAATGACAAGTGATTGATGGTGGATAATTTAGTGGTTAATGGCAATGGTGGTTAATTATAGTGGTTAATTTGCAGCTAATTATAGTGGTTATGACAAGTGGCTGAAGGTGGTTGATAATTTTAGAGGTTAATCGTGGTTAATTATAGTGATGGTTAATAATGAACCGCTATCAAGTGTTAATTATGGTGGTTAATGGTGATTAATTGTGACCTTAGTGGTGAAATTAACCAACTTTAGTGGTTAAACTATCAACTATAGTGGTTAAACTATAGTGGTGTTAATTATAGTGATCGTTAATGCCATGGTAAATGGTGGTTGCTACTGACAAGTTGAAGGTGGTTGATAATTTTAGAGGCTAATAGTGGTTGATGGCTAATGGTGGTTTCTAATGACAAGTTGTTGATAGTTGTTAATAATGGTGAATGGCGGTTGCTAATGACAAGTGGCTAAAACCATTCTGCTTAAGCAATTTTTGGTGCAAAACCACTATTTTTAAACATTGAGCTAATGACAAGTGGCTGATGGTGGTTAATAATTAATTTGAGTGGTTAATGGTAAAATGGTTCATGGTGTAATGGTAAAGTGGTAACTCAGCGGTTAATAGTGGTTAATGGTGATTAATGGGAACTTTAGTGGTTAAATCAACCAACTACAGTGGTTAAACTATCAATTCTAGTTCAATTAAAAATGATTAATAGTGGTTCATTGAACACTACAATTATATAATGGCAATGGTTATTGGACCATAGTGGCGATAATGGTTAATGGTGGTTAATAATGGTTTATGGTTACGAGCTAGTGACAAGTGTTTCATGGTGGTAATTCAGCGGTTAATAGTGGTTAATTATAGTGGTTAATAATGGTTAGTGGTGGTTGCTAATCACAAGTTGCTGAAAATGGGAAATGACAGCAGTTGATAGTGTTTAACAGTGAATAGTTATAACCTTTGTATTGATGATACTGGATGATAATGTTTGATAGTGGATAGTTTAGTGGTTAGGAATGGGTAAGATTGATGAATCATTGTAATTGTGATGGTTCATAATTTATAGTAATTGATTGTAGTGGTTCTAGTGGTTAATGATAGTGGTCAACTATTGTTGATCATGATTAATAAGAGTGGTTTAAAATGGGTAATTATGATTGGTAATAGTGGTTATTTAGTATTGTTTAAACTGGTTAATGATGGGTAATTATAATCTTAGTATTGACTACAGTGGCCAATGATGGTTCATAAGGGTTAAGGTCGATCAATAATGATGATTGTATTGATTACTAGCGGTTAATGCATTGATCAATAACTGTGGTTAATAATGAATAGTGTTTAATCAAGGTCCAATGGTATTGATCAACTATGATAAAAGGCATAAGGGTGAAGAATAATAGTCAACAGTGGTTTATGATCATGATGAATAATGATTGTAGTGGCTCATACTGGTGAGCTGCCATAATAATCAGCGGTCACCATGATGATAATGGTTCATACAATTGTGCTTTATTTTAGTTTCTCATAGTGGTTCATAGTGGTTAATAATTGCTATAATAGCTTTTATGTTGGGTAATTGAAGAGTACAATATAGTTGGCTATTGCTCATAGAGTTAAATATGGTTAATTAATGATAGTGCTTGGGTATAGTTAATGGTGAACTCCACTAGTTTGACCTAACCACAGTATTAACATATTGGTTTAAGGAGACCGGGAGAGTTTGGTCGCTTGGCGGTTCATTTACCAGTCGAATCAATGCTGATGATCCCTAAATAGGCAAGACAAGTCAACCAATGCCTTGCCATACTTACTATTTCTTGGGACTTTTGCTATACAGGTTAGTTCTCCACGATATTGTTACCATCCTCACGATATGTTTTAAAGTGGTGGCCGTATTTTTTTGGAACGGCAACCAATATTGACCCACAATTCATGGTTACCAGTATGGCAACCATGATTCCACTCATAACTAATGACTGTTATTGGTCATTCCCTCAGAACACAATTCCGCTGACATCTACAGCGGGGACCCCAACCAGCTATAATTAAGCTTGTTTATGGCTAACTTAGCTGGGGCTAACTACCAGTTCTAGAACCAGCTTGTAGACTAATCATTATGGACCAGTGTAGCAGTGTATTAGTTGCTTGGCAATCCACACATCAATGTGAGTGACAATCATGATCAACCATCATAGACAGTCGCAAAATATTATGAACCACGCACCAATCGATACTATGTTTTATTATAGGTTCATTATGATACTGTTTATGTCACCTTGCAGAATACTGTCCACCACAACTAACAATGTCGTGACGCGACATGAAACTGGATCACAGTTACTTAAGCAAAAAGCCACCAATTTTCAGAATAACAATCAACGAAATAATCAGATGTTATTCTGAGTGTTATTCTGATTGTTATTGTTATTAACAAATTACCAAAATGTTATAATCAGAACAACACTCAAAATTGTTAATAATCAGAATTACCTGATTGCTATTGTTATTAATACATTGATTATTGTTATTAATCAGAACAACAATCAACAAAAAGCCACCAGCCACCACCTTCGGTTGCTCACCATTACATGTTACAGCGGCGTCGACTCCTCAGGATGGGTCTCACCTCTTCCCCAGAGCCTCGGCGCGCTTGGGGTGTCCCCCCGCGGAACGCCACGCCACGTGGCGATGGTGATCAGCATCGCTCAGGGTTGATATCTGGCGAGCTGGGTCAAGCAGTTAACCATCAAAAATAGCTGGTGAATAGTTGATAATAGGGGATGATCCCTCACAATCATAGGGGATATGTACCAACTATGAATGGCGAGCTGGGTCAAGCTCTTAACTAACCAATTTCATGGGGGATAATCACCAACAAGTTAAGTTCATAGGTAAAAGAACGGCACATGATAGGGAACCAGGGGGATTAAGGGTTTTGACCCATAGCCATCTTTTGGTTTATATGCTGGTTAATACGCTGGTTGCTGTTCAAAAAGAGGGGATACGAATACCGCTAAGAATGCAAGATATACCACTATATACCAACTAGGTATGGTTGGGGTCAATACTACTATCCAAAAGAAGGATAGATGAACATCCCAACAATCAGACTAGTTAGGTCATTTGGGGGTGTGAGCAGCTTGGTTACACGGTATTAACCCACAATCCTATGTGTGCGTCACAACCAATCTATATGGACTACTGATAACCATTTAACCATACAAGGTGGGCCCCCAACTACTTATAAGTTGGTTTATAACTAAGTTAACTGGGGTTAACTACCAGTTATAGGGGTTATAACCCAACTTATAACTGCCAGGGGCCCACCTTGTATCAGTCATCACCATTTCACCATAGCTCAGGAGGACAGCGAAGCTGCGGCCCTGTGGATCGTCGAGACCTGTCGCCGCTGGAGCGCCGGCGTGCCCTCGGTGCCCAGCATCGACACGGCCGGCGCCAGCCCTGCCGGCGATCCGCCGGGGCGTGCGCGGCAGCAGCAGCAGCTGCTGGGCATGAGCAGGTGGAGGTTTGGATGGGTTAGGGGTGGATGAGTAGTGGCTATGAAGGGTTTAATGGTGGTGGCTAGTAGCGATTAGGAGTGGTTAATAGTGGATTCATGGTGGTTAATCATGGGCAATATGGAGAAAATGGTGGTTAGTAATGGCCTAGGTACTTCATCCTGGGTAATGTAATGGTGAATAATGGTGGTTTAATGATGGTTGGGGGTGGTTTATGGTGGTTGAATGGCGCTTAAATAATGATGGTAGTAGTGGTTTGTGGTGGTTACTACAGGTTTAATAGTGGTTTGATAGTGGTGGTAAATATTTGTTTATTAATTTATGATGGTTAGCCGTGGTGGTTGATAGTGGTAAACGATGGTTTAAGAGTGGCTAATTGATCATGCTTAGGAATGCTTGTTGTTAATATGATGGCTAATCATGGTTGATTAATGATGGCTAGTAGTGGTTAATGACTTGTGATGATCAAGAACTAGTGGTGATTGGCAAGGGTTCATGATTCATGTGTGGTGAGTAATACTAGTTCGCAATGGTTCTCAATGGTTAATGGTATTTGGTGACTAGTTACGGTTAACGATGGTTGATGGTGGAATATTATGGTTGACGACTAATAATGGATGAAACTGCAAGACCATGAACCATGAACCCAGCTGGATTAATGGCGAGACCATGAACGCCAACATATCCAAATTAGATATTGAACTTGCAAGACCATGAACCAGTCACCCGCCTGACGTAGGTTTCCTTGCACCGTCAACCATCAACCACTTTATCGATCATGTAGCTTACAGTAACCACGGACCAACCACTAATATTGGTCATTGTTTACCATTGAGAACCTTGATTGCCAATTATCATTACCACGGATCAACCATTACTCAACCATCATCAACCAACCATCATCTTAACCATCACTTCCAACCATCCCCAACCACCTTCAATCATCACTTGTCTAAACCACTACTATTTAACACTAGTATCCACTACTATCCCTAACCATCACTAGTCATCAACCATTACCAACCACCAGCCCATCACTTCACAACTAGTGAACACCTATTAACCCTTAGTAACCATTATAGACTATCATCAACCGACCATCATCTTACCCAACCATCATCAACCAACCATCATCTTAACCATCACTTCCAACCATCCCCAACCACCTTCAATCATCACTTGTCTAAACCACTACTATTTAACACTAGTATCCACTACTATCCCTAACCATCACTAGTCATCAACCATTACCAACCACCAGCCCATCACTTCACAACTAGTGAACACCTATTAACCCTTAGTAACCATTATAGACTATCATCAACCGACCATCATCTTACCCAACCATCATCAACCAACCATCATCTTAACCATCACTTCCAACCATCCCCAACCACCTTCAATCATCACTTGTCTAAACCACTACTATTTAACACTAGTATCCACTACTATCCCTAACCATCACTAGTCATCAACCATTACCAACCACCAGCCCATCACTTCACAACTAGTGAACACCTATTAACCCTTAGTAACCATTATAGACTATCATCAACCGACCATCATCTTACCCAACCATCATCAACCAACCATCATCTTAACCATCACTTCCAACCATCCCCAACCACCTTCAATCATCACTTGTCTAAACCACTACTATTTAACACTAGTATCCACTACTATCCCTAACCATCACTAGTCATCAACCATTACCAACCACCAGCCCATCACTTCACAACTAGTGAACACCTATTAACCCTTAGTAACCATTATAGACTATCATCAACCGACCATCATCTTACCCAACCATCATCAACCAACCATCATCTTAACCATCACTTCCAACCATCCCCAACCACCTTCAATCATCACTTGTCTAAACCACTACTATTTAACACTAGTATCCACTACTATCCCTAACCATCACTAGTCATCAACCATTACCAACCACCAGCCCATCACTTCACAACTAGTGAACACCTATTAACCCTTAGTAACCATTATAGACTATCATCAACCGACCATCATCTTACCCAACCATCATCAACCAACCATCATCTTAACCATCACTTCCAACCATCCCCAACCACCTTCAATCATCACTTGTCTAAACCACTACTATTTAACACTAGTATCCACTACTATCCCTAACCATCACTAGTCATCAACCATTACCAACCACCAGCCCATCACTTCACAACTAGTGAACACCTATTAACCCTTAGTAACCATTATAGACTATCATCAACCGACCATCATCTTACCCAACCATCATCAACCAACCATCATCTTAACCATCACTTCCAACCATCCCCAACCACCTTCAATCATCACTTGTCTAAACCACTACTATTTAACACTAGTATCCACTACTATCCCTAACCATCACTAGTCATCAACCATTACCAACCACCAGCCCATCACTTCACAACTAGTGAACACCTATTAACCCTTAGTAACCATTATAGACTATCATCAACCGACCATCATCTTAACCAACCATCATCAACCAACCATCATCATAACCATCACTTCCAACCATCACTTCCAACCATCACCAACCACCAACCCACCACTTCACCATCACCAACCGCTTCCCTCCCATGGCGGTCCATCACAGCTCAGGCTCCAGCTCTGCGCTTCGTCCTTCGCTCGTTTGGGCGACTTGGCCCACGCCTCGCAGGCCATGCCCCACCCGCCCCGCGGCGCGATGCCAAGCACCGCGCCGTGACGAGATGACACGGTTCTGCGCTCGGAAAAGCTGCGGCGCCCAGGGAGTTGATGGTGGCCAGCTGGTGGATCAGAACTGGTTGATGATGATAATCATAGTGGATACTGGTTCGTGAATGTTTAACAAATGGGTTAATGATGGGTAATGATGGTAAATGATAATCATAGTGGATAATGATTATTGGTTATTTAATGATAAAACTGGTGGGCAATGGTTAAGAATGATAGTTGATCATAATAGTTGATCAGAATTAGTTGATATGGTTAATGAATGGTAATAGTGGTCAATGATTGATATAGTAGTGGATAATAATGGTTAACAATCATGGTTAACAACGATAATAGTGGATAGTGGTTAAGAATAATGGTTAATGAAAGGTTAACAATGATGGTAATGATGGATCATTAATCATGGTTGAATGATGGGTAATGATGCTTAACAATGATGTTTCATGATTAATGGTAGTGGATAGTAGTTAAGAATAATAGTGTATAATATTAGTGGATCATAATCATGAAAATTAATAGTGGATATAGGAGATGGGTGGATAATCATATCTAGCCAGTGGTTAATACTGGTACATGATAGGGGGTAATACGGGATGATGTAGGGATTATAGTACTTGATAATAGCAGGATTCCAGGTTAATCAATGATCAGTTTGATTCCTGGGTCAAGAATTTTATCATCAATCTTGTG
>VSDK01015592.1:958347-1069761 GCA_009767595.1 Symbiodinium kawagutii
TAGGGAAAGTAAGGGTGAACAATCATGCTTAGCCATTAATTCACCAGATGAATCAATGAGGAATGGTAATGATTTATGGTTCAAGGTCAATTGATGGTTGAGCCCACTAGTTATTCCATGAACATCATTACTATTGTTAATTAACCAGTAATTAACTAGTTAATTGACTAGCAACTTATGAACGATTTACTAGTTAAGTTACACTATTGTTGTTGCCGTGCGTTCATCGAGCATCATTTCCTAACCAATGGGAAGCGCTGCCAGGTGACCGATCGCTCGAGACTAGGCACTGCCCGGCAATTCAACGACGAGAACTTCGCCAAGGCGCTGGGGACTCTGCGGCAACGGCGGTTGGAACGGTGGCACCAGCGTTGGGCCACCATGAAAATCAACCAGCAATGGAGGGGTGGAGGGCAGGAGGATTCTTAAACTGAATAGATTGTTGATCAAAAGTTCATGATCTAAACTAACTAGAATTGTTGGTAGATCTAAAGTTACTTGAGCCAACTGAAGTAGATTGTTAACCAGGTAAAATTGATTTTTCATGATTGTTCAGGAGGATGTTTGCAGATCTTGAAACTGTTCAACTTTGATAGATTCTGAACGGTGTTGTTTGAACGCATTACTTCGGTGTCGATGGCACGGAATTTGATTTTGTGGGCGTTTGCTTTTACAACTGAGCGGTACCCCATGGTTTAATTTGGTTTATAACCCACCGGTCGTTATCCTACCTACAACCTAAGTTAAGTAAGGGGGGGTACCACTCGGCGCAAGTTTGTCCACACATGCGCCAATTCCACAAGAACTATAGGGGTCGCGGCAAGGCCTCCGCACATATGCCTACCAACCTACCTAAGCTACCTACCTAAGCTACCTACCTAGGCTACCTACCTAGGCTACTCAGCTACCTAGGCTACCTAGCTACCCATGCTGCCCATCTACCTAGCTACCTAGCTACATGCTTAGACACATCTATCATACCCGCAGATGCACTCATGCACACATGCCAATAACATGCATTCAACAATAACCCGGATCGATACAAACACGCATAATTGCATGTATATGTTGACATTGATATATTTATAGTTTATATATATGAATATATATATATATATATATATATTTATTTATTTGTGCATATACATTCATTCATACATAGACAACGACGTGCTGTGTGCATAGATACATGTTCGATCCATCCTACAGATACGTTTACCGAGACACCGATGAATGAAGGTACCACGGATAGCCCTCAGAATGCCAGGTCGACTTGGTTCCGCAGGGCCATCTCTGGCTGAGCATCGAAGATGTGGTCCACGAGCCCTAACGCCACATGGGGCGCGATCCAAGTGATGTCCACGTGGGAAACGGTGAGATTTGTTGGCTCAGTGGCAATGATTGACGATTATATACGCCAGAATTAACCATAACCATAATTTCTTGATTTATTTGACCATTTTTTTGGCTGAGGGGCATCACCTTGCCCTATTCCATCATATTTGTGTGTGATTTAGCCTATGCCAGACATGTATTTGGGAGCACCAGCTTGCCCCTCACAGCACCGGATCCCACTGCAAATCCTCATGCCACGAATCAGTGGCGGAAGGAATGGAAGGAACAGGGCTAGCACCCTGGGCAGCAAACTGCACACCTTCTTCGCGGTGGTTTCAAAAGCATCTTGGAAGTACCTGGCCATGAAGTATGACATGTTGGCTGCTGGGCTGCTTGTTTGGCTGGTTTTGGCTGGTTCTACCCTCGTCCATTTCCAAGGAGCACGTTGTTGGAAAAAAGAAGTGTCACCAAAACTACATGAATGATCCTATGACAAGATACCCAGCTATTTGCAGGATAACTCAGGATAATTGTTTCCATGTTTGGAGACACATTCGCATCATGGTCATGTCTTCATTGACCGGTCCTTATGGAAATACCCTGCTACCTTTTGAAACAGCCCAGCAGCCCAGCCACGGACACAGAGATAATGACCGAAGCATCAACCTCTCTAACACCATCAGCATCACCGTCATGAGCCAATGGGCATCCCAAAAGATAGGGTAATGTTTGTCATCAACAAGAATGAATGAGGAAGATGTTTGTTCACAATGGTAGATGATACAGTCCCCAATTATTGTTGATGGTGTGTGAAAATGCCGATTATCTACTATGTATGAATCATTGTTCACAAACTAGCAAACATGTTGTTCAACCATTAAACAACGAGTCAACATCTTTGTCCATATTGCAGTGGGTCAAAACCCTGTACCGCTGGTTCCCCATCATTAACCATTGCTTTCCCTATAAAATGGTTGGTCATTATCCCTCATTATTGTTGGTTAATATTGAGCCATAGCCATATGTTTCAGAACCACCAGTCACTTTCTACAAGACCATTGGGGCGGCCAAGCCACTGGGATATTCATCATCAAAAAGTATCAACTGATATGGTTTGTAGCTGGCCTACTGATGTTTAGCAAGGAAAAGCTTCCCAACGACAAGAACCAGGGTTTCCCAAGTTGACCAACCAAAGAAACCTGAGGCGATTTTTTAGCGATCATGCTTCCGAACTAAGGGTGGTCAGCTGGTTTTTGCTCAGCAGACTTCTGCCAACGTTCTGTCAAGATTTGCTTGAGATCATTGAAACCACTCACCGAAGGCAACCTTTGGGAAAGTTTGGAATTGGTAATTGGATGACTCTGGATCTTTATGTACAGAAAGATAAGCATTGTTTACAACTGGGATCGTTGCTCTATGGATGGCTAATTTTGAGTAGAATTACAATCGCATACGAAAGCCAAACATGGATATCACGATACTGGTTGTAGACAACCATGGTTTAGTATTGGTGGTCGATCGTTCCCTAACTGTGGTTAACCCATGGTTAAACTATTAGTGGCTGGTCATTTTTTTTCGACCATTGGCAAACAAGAAAACGGAAGCTAATTGAGAGTCCATAGTGGGACTTGATGGTATCCAAAACAAGGGAATCCCTTCTCAAGCAACAAAAATGCCATCAATGGTTGCTGGAAACTGGTCACGATGTATTGTTGAAGCTCAGACCAAAATTTCGTCATTCTCACGACAAAAAGGTGTCCATTGATGTTAAGGGTAGATTCTATGAGTTTACAGTAGTATAGATCCATATTAGCCAAGCATAAGAATCACCAGGAATTTACATTGATGATCGTTGTCCGCACATGGCAATTAAAAGTGATTTAACACCTAAATGACCAGAATCATAAAAAAGCGAGCTTCTTGATGATTTTTCCCAAAGGTGACATTGCCCACACGGGGCAATTTGTTATCGGTTTCACCTTGTGTACAGCTGCCAATTCATTGAAAAGCGACCTGCTGTCAAGCAAAATGTGATCAGGGCATAGCGGTGAAGCCTTAAACATCCAGGAATGGATGGTACCACGAACATTTGCAAAGAATCATTTCCTTTGGTGAGGAAATCGTCCGGGAAATGTCAAGAACTTGCAGGGACAACATTTCTAATCCCTCATTGGTTCGGGTTTCTTAGTGCCATGATCTTTTAGGATGATTTGGGTACAGTCAACAGGTAGATCAAGATTGGGACGTATTTCGTCAGCACCAGCAGTGATCCTGTTCCCCCCTTTCATATTCAACACTTCCTTAACTAGATGGTGCATGAACAAAATGATTAACAAAATCCCCCACTATTCAGTTCATCCTGTGATCATGTTTGATGAATCTTTGTGCAAAACCAGCTTAAAGACTACTCATGGGCTGTCAACCATCCCCGCCGTAGCTCCAAGGAATCATATCTCGAACGGTGCCCGGCTGTTGCCATCGAAACCATGAAGGAATGGAACTGTTTGGGGTACCAACAACGAGCTCGCTGGGAAGGCAACTCACAGTCGCAAGTACGTGCTGCGAACTGAGCCACCATGTTGTGCTTACAGAGTGGCAACCCTGGTTATGGATGATTGTGAATTGGTTCATAACCATTCAGTACAGTTATATCTACGAACATCTACCATTTGCCTAGTAGTTAACCTACTTGTAGCCTAAGGCAACTAAACTGGGGGGTAGCACTCTGTAGAATATCTATCAAGATAAGACATTGGATTCCCCGTACTACCATCCACATTGTCCGAATGTCCAGATTCCAATGTGGGTTCAATTATCAGTGATGAAAACGGACAGCTTTCCTGAAACATATGGTTTGAACATGTTTTCACATGTTTGATCATGTTGCCGTTTAAGACTTTTTATGGAAACCCTAAGAAGTAAGTACCCTTCGAGACATTTGACCTGGCAATCATAATTTGCCCATCAATGGCTGGTTTCTCAGGCTTTCCATACAAGGTATATTGGCTTGGTGGCTTTTCCAGGCGATCATCTACCAAAGGGATGCATCACTAACCATGGGCATCCCAACGGTCAGGATTCTTGTGCTGACAACCATTCTTGGGGCGACCATCAGGTCCAACCATGCAGAGGATCTTTTGCCAGGTTGCCATTGTTGGATGTTTATGAATGTTGAATCGAGGGTCATTGCTCATGGATGATGAATGGTTTATTGGCGGCAAGTCATTCCAATTTCTGATAGTTATGATTCATGGTTCAGTGATGGTTTGTAGTTGTTAAATCAGGATTCATTGATATCCATCAAGGTCGTTGACGTTCACTAATTAACCGTTGTTAGTGGTTCTTACTTCTTAATTAAGTACGTCCTATTACTAGCTACTACTCTGTATCAATGGCTGGTCATTGCTGAAAAGATCTAATTTTTTTGGGACTGCTCATGATCGAAAGTTT
Source organism: Symbiodinium kawagutii (assembly GCA_009767595.1). Taxonomy (NCBI): domain Eukaryota; class Dinophyceae; order Suessiales; family Symbiodiniaceae; genus Symbiodinium; species Symbiodinium kawagutii. The sequence goes on from VSDK01015592.1 coordinate 963,133, forward strand.
TGCTGCTGGGATAGCTTATAACCACCAATATTTTTAGTATGGCTTAGTTTGGGATGTATTGGACAGTTTGTTGATTCATGACTTTTTTTTGGAAGTGATGTTTTAACCACCATCATCCATAAATATGTTGATTCATGGGTTTGTAAAATGCAACTCGTGGGTGACCAACATGAGGACACGCCAAGTCTATAGGATTGCAGGTGCATCAGGACACGCCAAGTCGCTCAAACATGTCTGTGCGACATGGGCTCGAGTGTGAGCTGGTGCTGCCTGCGACTTGCATTGTCGAATCTCGCAGGATAGAGACGTCCACATTCAGACTTTCTCATCAAAAGCTGGGTAGTTCGATAGCATGATTTATAAATTGGTATGCTCCACCACTACCTGTTGCCAAGGAGGTCTTCAAGAAGCAGTATCAGCATGGGAAGAAACTTTACCATCAATCATCAGCAGCAGCATCATCTTCATCATCAGTTGCGTTTTTTGGAGTGCCTTCCTTCACCCTTTCGCGCCCTTGGCGCCGTGCGATTGACGTCAGGGCCTGAGGTTTCTCTGCTGGTTCAGCTTAAGAAGTACATGCTCAGACAGGAGTGTTTAGTTCATAACCTTCATGGATTCATGAATGATCATGAATGAGTGGCTTATGATAGCTCTTTTAAACTGTTATTATTCATGCTTGTTTTTCATGGTTCTAAATCATGGTTGATACTGACTAGCCATCATCAGTAGCCTATACTAATGGGCTGATCATTCTAATTTTGTGTATTTTTTATAAACCCCTTTTGCTTCGTTAGCATGATCAACCTCCGCTACTGATACCAGCTTTTGGATAACCACCACCCTAGTGTTTTCTCATAGGGGTTGATCATGAGTGGTCTGATGGTTGATAGGAACGGGGCAGTCATGGTTTCCCTAGGCCTAGGTCAAGAAAAAATACTGAGTTAGTAATACTCAATAATCGACAAGACTGGTTTGGTGTTTGCTCAGGACTGATGATGGTTCAATTGGCCCATGCTTGTTGACAATGGTCAATCAAAGCCAAAAATGACCGAGAAGCCCGTAAAATTGACCAGGATCAACTAGTTAATGCAAAGGTAGGATTAATCAATCCCCCCCAGTTAATCAAACCCCTCCTCATCCCTGGACCCTGGTCCTTACTAAAGTTAATTAGGTGCTCATTTCACCCCCAAATAAGATAAGTTCACCCAAAAATCCCCCCAGTTAATCAAACCCCTCTGGAGCCCTAATTGTTTTAAATTAGTGTTAATTAAGACCCTTATTAATCTAGGTACTTCCCCATGGTTCTCATAATACTCTTTCCATCTCTCATCTCTCATCTCTGGGGGTTTATTATTCAGGGGTGTTCACTTTTTCTCATGTATGGTCAGACCCTGTTGACCTTGTTGACCTATAGGGGGGGTGATTAATCCGGGGTATGCATTACAACCTATGACTCTTCGAGATTGATACTTAATGTTGGCACCGACCCATAGATGAAGAAATATCAATGAACTCAGCAGTTTCCCAAAGACTTTCCATCCACGGCCTTCTCAGGTCCCATCATGGTGTTGCCACCCGAACTCCACGTCTATGCCGAGAACATCCTGAGGATCTGAAGGGTATCAGTTGAGCAGGGAATTAACCCGGCAGTCCCGGTCCACCGGGTTTCGCGCTGAAAGTCACCGCATGTTTATTGATGTGGTTGATATATGGCTATGGGATACCCTCAACTTGAAAGGGTCTAGGATGGTTGCCCCCTGAGAGTCAACTTCTGGAAGGTCTAGAATGGTTTGGGTACCATTGTAGACCCCATCAAGTGATACCATTGTAGACCCTAGCATCCTTTGTTGTTTTGAAAGATTTCACTGGATTCACATCGCTTTGCCATGCTTCGCCCTCTGGAATCAACATGAACGCCAATGAACGCCTCAGAGTTCCCCTCGAAGACACCGACTGTCGACTGTCAGATGTTTGCTTTCCAGGCTGCTGGTAACATATGGTTTCATGCCATTCTATAGTTACCCCGAACACCATTCTAGACCCATGCATGTCAAAAGAACGTAAGGTCTACAGTAGTCACGAACACGTAACGTATAGACCAGGCTATAACCATTCTAGACCCACGTTTTGGGGTCTACAATGATGAACCCAGGACCCCGGGCTGGATGTTGAGAGGATGCTATGGGATGGTTCTAAGCATCACCAATGGTTGATAACTATTGGTCAATAAGCTGGCTAGCTGGTAGTTTTAAACATTTTGATTTTCCCTAGAAAGCATTAACAAATGGATGGTTGACTAATATTTTTCACAGTGGTTGAAACCACCAATCAGTATAGGTATAACTTGGTATAACCATGGATTAACATGGTATAACCATGACAAAAGTTGTGGATTTTCTCCGCAAGCAGGTCAAGGACTGCCGGAGTGTAAACTCGACAGCCAGCTAACTGTGCTTCACAGCTGGAGTGAGAGCGAACTCGCTAGTCCTGCGAGGAAGATAGTTATGTAAGGATGGTTCAGTAGGTACCACCATTCATGGACGCATTTGTCTGCAAAAAGAGGGGGACAGGTCAAAATATTTCAGGTATGGATCAGGCACCACGGCCCACATCCGTAACGCAGCTGACCCGGACCGTTCCATACCTATCACCACGGAATGATTCGTGCCCCATGTTATCCCATGATTGAGCCATAGCCATATATTGGTTTTAGCTTGGCGCCCTTGGTTATAAATTGGTTGAGATTTGCCATTTTGGTGGCTACAAAAGAGCTATCTTCAACAACAAATCGCTAGCTGTTGGGACCCATCAACATGCTTCATCTTGGGTATGTTGAATTTGTTTGGAAGTCTTCAACTATCATTCACCACTTTGAAGACTTCCCGTTGGTTGCTTCATTCATGTTTAGTCATCATGAATTATCACCAGTGTTCCCTACCATCCTTCGATGCGAAGTCGGGTTGCCACATTCCTAAAAAAAGCTGTGTGAACCCATTATATGGGTGTTTCTCAAGCCATAGGGGTACCCCCGAATCATCCATTACGAGTCATTTATAGTAATGAATCAACCATTTTTAGGGACCCCTATGGCTTGAGAAACCACCATATAAGTCATGATACTGACGATACTGATGATACTAGAATCATTCCGATGTTCGATGTTCGAGCCCAGGCTGTCAGACAACAAATGCCTGACCTTATCTCCTAGGTGCCATTCGTGGCCACCAAGATGGCGAGACCTTCCTTCGAAGCTGCCAGAGCTTGCCATGTTTCATCGTCGTGCAGGACTTACAGACTTCACAATATTGAATGAATTGGCACAGGTCTGTGACTTCACTCACTGGTGGTGAACTCGACCATCCTCCAGTGCATCCAGGCTTTGTCGTTACATCACTGCGAATCTCTACGACGGGATGTCGTTACATGACATTGCTACTTCTGGAGACGTGAATGTAACCAGGTACCATGATAAATCGCCTTGGAAGTGGTCAGTGAACCAGTCCCGTAACCAACAATGGTTTCCCGGTTGGTGGTTTCAAACATTTTTATTTTCCCTAGTAATCACTAACACATGGTTCGTTGACAAGCGTATGGTTCATTAGAGGTTGAGACCGCCAACCAGCCCTGATATTGCCATTTTCATCAGTTCCTAGCCATAGTAACCATAATAATAACAATACCATAAGTGTGAATTACTAGCCATAGTAACACTTATGAACCATAGTAACCATAGTAACCAGAAGTAAAATATTTGGTTTCACCATAGATCTGATTTCAGGGAGTTGTGAAGGTCAGTGTGTTTGATCGAAGCGCTTCAGTACAGCCAAAACTTTTGAACAGATCGTCCCCGGCCCAGAAAAAAGGACAGCGGAACATAGAAACGATGACCCAACCATACTAACTAACCATAGTAACTGACCATAGCAGCCATTGGTTTCATGTCACCATCCGCAGATATTCCCATCCCCTGCGATTCTTGCAGGCGCTTTCCAGAGGAGTTCATGGCGCTTGGAGCCCCGAATTTGGAGGACCGAACGGGGCGCGGCTCGGGGCGGCGAATGGTGACCCTGGTGGTGACCCTGGTGGTTCATGACGGGGAAGGATGGTGGTTGAGGTTAGTGGTGCTTGATGATGGTGGTTGATGACTGATGGTTGATGACTGATGGTTGATGATGGTGGGTGAGAGTTTTGATTAACCGACAATTGTTTGGATATTGATCGAAACACAGGACCATGGAATAGTTGATGGTTGAAGGTGGTTGATAGTGGTTAGTGGTTTAAAATCATGGTTGATGGTGATGGAACGAGATGGATGGTTAAGGATCATGGCGACAGGGTTGCTCCCCCAACTGCTGGCCAAAAAAGGTTGGTTCATAACTGGGCACTAGTAACCACTACTGTAATAACCATCAATGGTTTGATGGAGATGGTTTTAAGTCAAGTGGACTGCAGACCCAAAATTAGGAACTGTGGGATTTGGGGATTGAGCATCCCAAGGAACAGCTACGTAGCAGTTTTGTCTAGGTAAATCAGTGATGAACTCATTCTCATTTACACTCTGGTCAACTAACCTGGTAACAAAAAAACAGTCTTTTTTAGGTAAGCCAGCTATAAATGGTGGATGTTCAACTTCCAGGTTACTTTAGCAGAGGGTTATAGTATATATTTCCGCAATGAATCAGTGATGCTGCCATAGGTAACCTTTATGCAAGTAGTTTAGTTGAAAATGCTGATTAAAGCTAAATCAGTCAGGCTTGACCCTCCACATCACTGAGCAATCAACAGCTAGATGCTTGGATGCTCCTTCCCACTGAATAGCTGGTTGCTAAGCATGTATCTACCTTATCGGGCTACTTACCACAGTTATATGCCAGCTTTAACCCCAGCACATCCAAATAAATCATTGCAAATGGATCACTCCGAATTGACAGCTATTCAACATTTCAACCATTCTCAACCATCAACTAATCACTACTGATCACAAACCAATCAAGAAGAAACATCAAGTCAACCATTCTTCATCATTCTTCACCACTAGTTCAGCATCAATCTTTACCACTAGTTCCCAGTAACCGCCACTAGCAACCACCATCAATCACCAGTAACCACCATCAATCACCAGTAACCAACATTAATCACTAGTAACCACTAGAACCCTCTAGTAATTAACCACCATTAATGACCCGTAACCACCACTGGTTCGAGTCGCCACCACCCTTCGTAGCCACGACTCCTTGCGTCCACCGTGTTGTGTTCGTTCATCGTTGCCGCCGCACCAGGAGATCTATGACCTGCGGCCCAATGGCACCTGGTGAGCGAACCCAGAGTGTGAGATTGGACGGCAAAGGGTGATGGTTTATGTTGGTTAATGGTGGTTAATAGTGAGTAATAGATGGTGGTTCGTGATGGTTAATGTTGGTATCATGGTGAGTGATGACTAGGCTTAGTGGTGGTTAGTGATGGTTACTGACGGTTAGTGATGGTTGATGGTGGTGAATGTGTTGGTTAGCATGTGGTGAACTATAATGGTTCATGATGGGTCATGATGGTTAATGTTGATTAAGAATCATGCTGAGTGATAGCGAATGTTGGTGAGTAACGGCTAATGTTGGTTCATAATGGTGATGTATCATGGTTGGTGATGGTGACTATGATCACTATTATTAGCCATGAAGTCACCATCACTAAGCATTGTTAATGTTTAGTCGGTTTGGTGATTTTCAACATGTTTTGTTTCCCCTTGTAATGATTAACAATTAATCGGTCCCAGCAATCCCCCGCTCCCCCTCCAACAGACAGTGGCTCCAGTTCTGCTGCGTCCTTCAATCCAAGCGATGCTGGTCTTTTTCCTGCCTCCAGATCCACTGATAGTCTTGAGCAAATGCTACAGCTGCAGAAATGGATGACCTGAATCGTGTCACTGTCCCCACAACATCCAGCCTCCATTTGTATTTCGGGAGCGAACAGGAGTTTCGAGATCCTGACTTTCCCTCTGTCCTCGTCCGACTGCTGGTCACAGCCAATTCTCAGATGGGTAGTCAAGGATGGAGGTCAGTCACAAGTCTCGGCCTCTGTTTCGGACGGCTTTTTGACAAGGTGACAAATCAGCCGGGGATCACATCCAAAATGCGGTACACAAAGCGCCATGTTGATGTCAAAGAGGATCGAATCAGGCAACTCCTATCATGGCTAAAGAACTTCACCAAGACGACCATAGCAGCATTGACATATGGAAAATCAGATCGATCATGGCCGATGTTGGGGTATTTGCTGCTTTGTGCTATTTCTGCAAATGGAGTGTATGAAATTGCCAAGACCACCTTGTCCTTTGCGATTCTCATGACAGTGGAAGATCCTGCTGCAAAATCAGTGTCTATCAAAATCAGTGCGATTCTCATGACACTGGAAGATCCTGGTTGCTGATGGCTGAAAATGGAATCATTGGATGCCGGTTGACGATGTTTGGTGATGAATCGGTGAGGATTGAGTATTGGATGAGGATCGGTGATGGTTTTATGATGGTTCATCGATGGATATAATCCATTGTTAGCTGATGTTTGACAAGTTGATTCGAAATGGCTAATCATGATTGAAAATACTGGTTTAAACATGCTTCTCGGTTGAGTAGCATTTCATGCTGATTAATGATGGTAAACTTTTGGTGTTTCTAAACATGTTTTAGTTTTCCCAGTAATGATTAAAAAAGGCAATAAATGATACCCAGTGGGATAGTCCTTGGTGAGACCGGTTGAGAACCAATCAATTTTCCAGTCCTTGGATGTGCACCCCCACTGCTCATACGTGGTTGCTAGCCATGGTTATAAGTTAAAAGTTATCCTTATTTGCCTTATAGCTACAACCCAGGGAAGTGCTAACCCAGATATAGATACAAGCAGTAACTTGCCACATAATTTCCGTGGGTTGTACCTTACCTTGTAGAGCTACTTACCATAGTTTCATGCCAGTGAACCCCAGTTGTGCACATCCAAGTAAGATGACCTCGACATTGCATCAACCACTGGAAATCTACACTTTGGTACTGGCGAATCACGCGCCAGGACCAGGCCTAACAGTTCGCACATGCTATTCGAACTGGTGGACGTAACCACTGGGTTAAAGGCGTGCCAAGCGAATGGTTCGTGAAAATAAACTAGGTTATTGGCTGGTGGGAGGAAGCGATGAGCTTCGCCAGGGGAATCCCTTTCTGGCCCTTTCATACGGTGGAGCGAGGCCAGGAGCTACCAGGAGTGGCCTAAGCAAATGGTAGGGTTAAGTAGGGTAATTGCTAGTTATGGTAGATGTAACAATCCAGGCTACTGGTAGAAGTAAGAGCTTAAACGAGTAATGGTTAATCAATAGCCAAATATTACCATACACATGGCTTATTAGCCCATAATAGCTTTGATATAAGAATTGAATTGTCAACTCGGTTAAATGAACTTAAATGGCTTATTAGCCACCTGATATTTGATTTTGGACGTTCTTCGGCCAGGCTCACATAGTATCTTTTTGCAGTTGTTGGTACATTCCTGTTCAAATTTGTTGTTATCACCCAAAATCAAATAGTTTCTTCAACCATGATTATCCATTGTTGACCATTCTCAGCCATTAGTGACAGTTGCCGTCAACAATAAACAATCTTTGCCCACTCTGAACCAGCTACTGCTTTGTGTCATCAACCAGTTCGGATCATGTGGCGTTTTTTCAAACCATAGGGGTACCTTCAAATCATCCTGTTTCAATCATTTCTGATTAATGATGAACCAATGTGTTCCCAATGATCCGGCGTATTAATAAACCTTTTTATTTTGACTGAACCAATTATATAGTTTATAAACCAAAGATAACCAAAGTGGTTTGGAAACCAACTATGACTTTTGCGTTCCCAATTTTAAGAAGCCACCATGTGTATAAATCAATCATGGAGCCATATTCAATCATCAGCCAAACATTTTGTCAGAAACCATTATTGATCATTTTGGATGGTCCTAGAAGCGCACATTCAACAATTGTGAGGACTCATAAATGCTCCGCCATCATTAGCCATTTTAACGGTTTGTCATTGGTTGGTCATTTACACCTAAAATACGCCATTAAAACTTGCATAAATCATTAGCGGCCTCTTCATTAACCACCACTAAACATCGTTGACCACCAGCACGACCCTTCATCACTAAGATCCATCATGGACCATCATTAACTAATGAAACCATTTCTATTTAACCGTTATTAACCATTGATAAGTGGTTTATCAATAATTAAGCCACTTAATCATTATAATGTCCGCATGGAGGTCAATACTATTGAACCACTTTGCTATTGTGACTATGATTAACCATCATTAACCATCATTAACCATCATTAACATTTTTTTAACCATCATTTTTGTTCACCATCATTAACCATTTTTTAACAATCATTAACCATCATTAACAATTTTGTTCACCATCATTTTTGTTCACCATCATTTTTGTTCACCATCATTAACCATCATTAACCACTTCTATTTAACCCTTATGATCCACCATTGAATAACCCTCATCTATCACTATAAATGGACTAAACATTTTCTCTGAACTAACCACCATTTTCACCACGACTCCAAGCCGCGCCATGGTTTGATCAGCCCTGACTGGGCCCCATGACTCGAGGTCCAAAAAGATGGTGGAGAGCAGCTCGGAGAAGACCATCGAAATCACCATGAGGTCGAGCGAGCGAGCAGCGAGCGCCTTCCCCCGCGGCCCCCGCTGTGAAGTCGCGCTGCTCGCAACGAGCCGCGGGGAGGTGCTGGTGCTGGTTGGGTGGCCCAACAATAGTGGTAGATTTGAATGAATATATAGATATAGATGATTAAAATGAAATATTTTGAATTTGATAGATTTTGATAAATATATAAATATACTTAGTAAATAAAAGAAATAGATATAGGTATTTAAATGACTTAATTTCTATTAATATGATGGCTTTTAAAGGCCAACAATGCCTGGCTGGTGGTTTCAAACCTGGGGCGGTGTCTTTCACAAGTCCGCTGGGGGTTTCAAACATTTTTTGTTTTCCCTCGTAGTTATTAACAATTGGTTGGCATTAATTGTAGATGTTTGAAAGCCATTGTTGGCCACCCAAGGAAATGGTTGATGCTGGAGTTCAACAATAAGACTTGTTGGCCTTTAAACATGCTTCAAACTGCTTGATGGTAGTAGTGATTCAGAAATGGTTTACATGATAATTGAAGCCTCGTACACTCCAACCTTCCCACCCACCCTCCCACCCTCGTACCCCGCACCGTCCTTGCTTTCCTACCCCATGACGACTGTTCCCATCCCGCCTTTGGTTGTTCACCTCCCAACTTTGCTTGGTAACATCCCAATATTGGCTGATCACATCCTGCCGCATCCCTCCTTTGGATCTTAACATCCCAATTTTGGCCAATATGTATTTGCATGTTATTAAAGATAAGCGGAACAAACAAAAAATATATCAATACTTATATATGTATTAGATTATGCTAGGAAACTTATTAAACTGTATATGCATGTATGAAATAATGGGCAAAATTTCCTGGTAGAGGAAAAGACATGCGCGTGGTGAGAGGACACTCTCCCACGGCAGGGATGCTGATAACTGAGCGGAGCAAGATCCCCTGAAACAACAAGGGTAAGATGCTCCATGTCCTAGATGATCCCACTGCTATGGTGGATACCCGTTTTTTTCTAGGAGAAGAAACCAAGGTCTGTTGGCTGATCTGCATATGCCATACATGGAGTATCTCCTTCTTGTATACTCATGACTTTCCTGGCACCTTCAAACTAAATGGCTTGCCTGAAACTCATCACTTTCCCTGTCATGTTCACCACCTCAGAAAACCAACTCTGGTGTTGAGGAACAAGTTGCACCAGTTGTAGATCGTTAGCATATACCCGTTGATGACCATTTACATGCCAACTTCTAACCAACTGGGATTTATCATTTTTAAGTAAGCCAATTTCAGCACAGCGACATTAATAATCCTGGTTGCAAGCCTAGTGGAACTAGAGTGGAGGACCATTCTGTAGTTGCCGTCAAATACGCAGCTACAATGACCACTTCTGAGCCAACTATCAACCAACTATTATTTATCATCCAACTTTGAACCACGAATGAACACTAATGATGGTTTCTAAACCAAACATAGTGGTCCTTAGCCCAATAAAGCCCCGACAATTGATTAGCAATCGATTATACCCTTTTTATTTTGTAAGCCAATCATATTTTAGCCAACGATAACCCGGGTAACAACCAATATTTTAGCCATATAACAACTTATTTGTTTGTCAGCCAACCATTTATAACCCAATTCATAAGCCAACTGTCAACCAACTGCGGGGTATATGCAACTTACCAATGGCCGCGTCATCGCCAGGCGTTGGTCCACAAACGCCTATGCCCGGGGCTTGGCCAGGGGGACGGCCAGGGCGAGTCATGGAGAGAGCGAGGGTTGCGAACCCAGATTTCGGTAAGCCATGGGACTATGGTTGAGTATGGGTGGTATAGTGGTTAATAGTGGGTTAATAATGGTTCAAGATGGTGAATTATTGGCACATTTGTTGGTTGATAATTTTATAATGGCCAAGAATGGTTCACGATGGGCTAACTATGGTTGATAGGTTAAGCCATTGAACTTGATAAACGGTAGTAGTGGTCAATTTTGGGTTAACAATAGTTAACGACGGTGAATTATTGGCTGATAATCGTGAATAAGATCAATGGATAAAAATGGTTGTAAGTTATTGGTTAAGAATGGCCACGAAAGGCCAACAATGGGTTAACTATGGTTGACAATGGCTAATAGTCAACAATACTTTGCTACTGAGTTAGTTTCTGAAGCCATTTGAAACGCCAAAGTTATGGATGGTCCATTACTATAGACATGATTACTGTGAGATGATTTGGGGTGCCCCCCATTTTGAGAAGCCACCATGTAAGTTGGTCCATAGGCCAATACTCCATACATCAACCAACGATTAAGCATTGATAGTTGGGTATCAACCCTTTTTCAGCATCGTTAGTAGCCATTATTTGCCATCATCAATCATCATGAACCATTTAATTGTGGATATTTACCATCATTAATCACCATCAATTCACCATGAATCACGATCAATTACCAATTTAATTTCGTACCCTCGGTATGGATGAATGCCAAAAATCCCAAGAATGGATGATTCTTCACATCTCAACAAGTTGGAATTTGCTATGCTAGATGATGTTTTCACAGCCAGGGATGCGAACAGCCAACTTTGCTAAGATAATTGGTCATATCCCACCTGTTTGCATCCAAATTCTATGGATTTTATTGGATTATACCATTCCTGTCTAGCTGGTGATTCTCAGGGAGCTAAGGAGCCAGGGGTATCACTAAACCCCTTTAAAGGGGGAGCTAAAGAGCTACAGGGAGTGGTGAAACCAGATGGTAGTGTTGTACAAGAATTCTTGTGAGATGAACAAACCACCATCACCCATCATTAACCACCATCACTTGAACAAAGCACCAGCAGTTCAGCACCGGATGACGCCTCCACAGCACCTGAAGCCTTCGACCTGGGCAGCGGTGCTGGATGTTTTTCTGAAAAACGACGTGCATTTCGCGCTTGCGCTGTGAAAGCAGAAAAAAAGATAAACATGATAAGTGATCAGTGACTAGTGACTAGTGACTAGTGATCAGTGACTGGTGACTAGTGATCAGTGACTCGTGACTAGTGACAGAAAGGCGCCTACCAAAGATCCCAGGAGGCGCTTGTCAAAAGTTTGTGACAGAAAGCAAAGATAAAGAGATGGCAAAGCCGAAGAAACAGGAAGCAGTTGGGTGTTTCTCAAGCCATAGGGGACCCCAAAAAATGGTTGGTTTATTACTATAAATGACTATAGTCATGGATGATGACTTGGGGTAGCCCTACGGCTTGAGAAACACCCAGTTCTGGAAGGAAGACGGAAGTTCATAGAGGCGGAAGAGGCCTCGCCAAGCTCCTGTTTGTCCAGGCGCGGGAGATCACAAGATTTGGCTATGGGTCAAGCAGTTCACCAACCAATCATGGGGAATATTAAGCAACAAGAATAGGGAAAACCATGGTTAATTAAATGGGAACCAGGGATACAGGGTGAACTGACCCACTGCCATTAAGTCCGAATTTTGAGGGCAGACGTCCTGTGAGGGGTCCGGATCTTCTCCCGGTCATTGTTGCGGGTCTTCCTTTTGCGGGTTTTCTTTCCTTCCAAGAAAGTGTTTTTTCCTTGTATGCCTTGGGAATGGCCTTATACTTTCAAGCTGGGTACTAAGCCATTCAAGTACAGTGTATTCGGCATAACTAATAGTTGATAATCATGATCAGCCATGATTGATCATTAACCATAGTTCAATCGTTTCTAAATCAACTTGTCCAGTTGATGGTCTCTCAAACTTAGGGACCCCAAGGATGGCTGTTTCTTTTTGACCTATAAATTCTTAGCACTGGAAGATTTGGGGGCACCCCTATTTTTAGAAAGAACCCCAGGAATACTCTTTGGTACACAAACCATCACTAACCTGGAAGGTTCAAATCACCTCGTTAGTATTTGAAACCAACTTATCCCAGGTCAGATAAACCGCATTTGTACTAACAGCTAGTTGGGTACAAACCCAACTTTCCCCTTAGGGTGGGGCCTCCCAGTTGTAAGTTGGTTGATATGCCCCTTAAATATAGTTACATTTTGACTGGGAGGCCCCACCCTGTTTAGTTCAGACACAGTTGTATTGTAAGTCGAGTTGTATTATTAGTTGGTCAATAAGCTCCCGTTATATGGTGGTTTCTCAAAATAGGGAACCCCAAAAAATGGTTGGTATACTACTATACATGGTTAACATGGGATGATTTTGGAGTACCCCTATTGTGAGAAACCCCCATATTTGTTTGGTAAGTATCCGAAAACCCCACTAGTCACCCTAGTTAACCATAGCTCAGTGGCTTCCACACCAAGTTACCCAGTGAAGTATCAACCCCATATCTTATCCGAGTCATCTTCAGCAACGAACCGCTACGGCGCTCCCACGACTCGCAGCTCAGGCCCCTGCTGTGCCGCCATATGCCATGCCCTACGGCTACGGTGCCCCAGCTCCCACACCACAGGCCTTGGGCTGAGGAGAAATGGTTGGGAACTGGTTGGGAATTGGTTGGGAACTGGTTTTCATTGGTTGGTTGGTGGGTTGGTTGTTTGGTTGGTTGAAGTTGTTTTGTTGAAGTTGTTTGGTTGCTTGGTTGTTTGGTTGGTGCGTTGGTTGGTTGGTTGTTTGGTTTGTGCCTTTGCTTGGTTGGTAGGTATATATGTAGATATCCAAATGTATTGGATATGGCCAACCATTTTATGGACGCAAACAATCAAACTACCGCAACTGTTGGTTGCTTGGATATTTGACCAAGCACTATAAGCAACAGTTTTGGCATAAAAAACAAATTAATTATGACTGACTAAGATGTTTGAAACACTCATTTTCCGGCATTGGCTTTTGGATCACTGACAGGTCTGGCATGCGTTCGGCGATGATCATGGGAAGGTCGGAGAAAAATAATCTTGATGATGATATATGATGATCATCATTACAATTATCATCATATATCATATATCTATATATATATATATATATTTGATTTGTTTGACTTCAATGAATGCGTACCATGGACAATGGGAGCCCATAAACATATCCAGCTCAAACACCGACCTCCTTGGCGGTCTGAGGGAAAGAGTGCATTGATCGTACTGCCAAGGAGTTTCTTGGTAGGACATCCCGGGTTCATCACATCACCCAATACATTCAAGAATGTATACTGATCAGAATGTATACCCATCAGTATATAAATGTTTGCCAATGATTGTCTTGGTATAGGTACATCTGCGGATCCTTAGCAATCATTCAGACCGTAGACATATAGACATTCACCCATCATCAACCATCATTCTCACCAATATATGTCTACGAATTACCACCGCAAAAATGGATGGTTATTCACATTCAGTTGGTGATTGGCATCTCTCGGATTATGGTATCTCTCAATATTCACTGACTGAATCAATATGGATCATTGATAATTAATTACCATGGATCACTAATGAACGAGTTGAATGAATCACTGTTACTATGGATATCTATTGATCACAATCACAATCACTATTAATGATCACTATTAGTATTCCAAATCCAACTAATTCAACTAATCACTATGAATGAATGAAGATTCAGTTGGATGAGTGCAGGGTCATTGGATCACCAGCAGCCCACCCACAGCAGTGCCAGGTTTGGGGAGCTGCCAATGCCGCAGGGAAACCTGGCCATGGGGAAACCGTTGCGCAAGCTCCCCGGTCCGGGTCGCTGGGGTACCTTGCAACCTTAGTGCTGCGAAAGTTTCGCGCAACGTCTTTCCCACCAGGAAGTAACAAGGTGCTTGGTGCAGTTGCTATGAAACATACTGGTATCAAATTGATCAAATTTCACCAGTATCAAGTTGCTATGAACCTGCAGTTGCTATGAACCTGCTGTTTCACCAGTATCAAGTTGCTAATGTTGATGTATGAACCTGCAGTTGAGCAATTGCTGCTCCCCAAAGCCTTTCAGAAATGCTCCAGCTCAACGGGCGACTGGGGCACGAAAAATATTGTGGGTCAACCCCGCAACTGGGCTATATTTGCCAAAAACAATTGGCCCTCAAAAAGACACATGTTTTGTTGTTTTTTTCACCCCACCAATTCTTATCATTACATATTGTAAATCGATAACTTTCCTTACAGTCAAGATACGTTATTAAGCTTCCAACTGTGAGATTACGACTTCGTAGGCTTCCCAGATGCTTGAAAACGATGGTCCAAGTTTTGAGTCAATGAGTCCTGTAAAGCAATTTGTGCGGTACTTTTTGTGAGATATCTATCCGTTGAGGGACACTGACATTGTGGAAGCACAAGTGTGAATGAGCTGTTTTGCAATCGAGCTATGAAGCAATGGCCGTTTCTTGGGTTCCTAGAAATCGACGAAGGGTACCGTTTTATTGATCGTCTTTTCAATCAAATTATAGTCTCCAACTCTGGTACCTTGGTTGCAGTTGACATGTTGGTTTTTAGGAGCACAATGTATAATCCACTTCCAGTTGGTGGTTTGATTGACATGTTTCATTTTTCCCAATGAGCACATTTTAGGAATGGTGGAAACCACCAACCGGACTTTATTGACTCAGGTATTTGATTCTGTTTGACATGGTTTGCTTTACGGAAACCATTGCTGCAAGGGTAGTTATTGATGTAGTTGAGGTGCTTCCAAACACTCTGTTGTGAAGTCCATTTGTTGGTAGTACAGAACATGTTGTCGCACAACGATGACCCAAACTTCCTTGAAGAAGAGCTTGGTGCTTCCGTGTTGCGGGTGTTGTGAAGTAGCTGTTGTGCACATATGCCTACACATATGCAAATAGATTGTGCAACCAGTATTGCTAGGTGTATGCAGATATGCAGTAGACACACCTACATACATTCAAATAGACTGAAAAAGATTATGATTATGAGAGGCCGATAGATTCATAGACCTATATATTAGCTATAGCTAGTTGAAGAGAGACAGGCAGGAAGCTATCTTTCTTTGATCTTGTGTAGATCTACAAGTGCAGCTTTATACCAGCTATGTGGCGGATTTCGTACAACTAACTATAATTACATGGTGGTTTCTCAAAATGGGGGTACCCCCAAATCATCCATTAAGAATCATTATCAATAGTAATCCAACCATTTTTTTGGGTCCCCCTATTTTGAGAACCCCCCACATGGCCAATCTCAACCAACTTCGAACATTGTTTCGGGGCTGCACCATGGACTCATACTCCCAGTTGCGACTAATGAAACGCGCCGATCGGACATTGTTGCAGCGGCTCAAGGAGTGCAGAATGTGTGTCCATGCACAGCTAGGTGCCAAAAAGTGCAAGAAGACACATCCATTAGTCATGATCGACCAGTGGAGTTAGCCATCAGTAACTATGATCGTTAACCATCAATAATTGACAAACATGGAGGGTACCTTACAAAAATTATCCAGGGTACCGACTGAAATCTGGATAATTTTATTTGGATAATTTTTGCTGGATAATTTTTTTGTATACTGTATGCTCCCAGACCCTGAAGATGGTGGTGGATAATTTTTACAAAGGGTATGCATGTGACACTTGTGAGCAGCTTGCTGTTTTTTTTCAGAAATATGAAGAAAGGATGCTGTGTGGACTGACGGTTTGTGTGTAGATTTGTACCATTTTGTACCTCATATGAATCACCGCGGAAGATGAAATCATTTGGAAATATTCAGAAATATTTGGAGTGTTTCAGATCACTTGTGATATCTTGTGAAGTTGTTCTTGGATAATTTTCAGCGATCAACTGGAGGTATACTGGATAAATATCCAACTTGAAATATTGCTAAAATTATCCATGAGGTAAGCCACTGATGGATGCGTATTGGCTGAAAATGTGCAATGTATATGGATTAATATTTTTAATTATCCAGGTAGGTATGGACGGGGGGGGGGTATCCAAGGATCCCTCCATTGACAAACTATTAAGATACATCGCTTTCAATAAGGATACCTAGCATTTTTGCCCACTTCTATGCCTTGGGAAGCGCCGTTGCACTTGTTTTCAAGCAGTTGCAAGTACCGCTGCAACCTGTGCCCGCTTGCTTTGTCGTTCGGCAGGCAGTTCAGGTCATTGCTCCATGACATGAAGTTTTTGTTGCTTAGACCTTCCTTCACTTGTTATTATTGCGGTCAAGATGGTACCCCCCAGGTAGATAAGTTGGGTTGAAAAACCCACCAGCGATTGATCTACTAATCTACCATTCAACTGGGTTTGTTGCCCTTAAACCAAGCCCAGGGTGGGTTCCACATCGTGCTTGTCACCCATATCTAACCCCAGGTTCTGTTCACCAAAGTAAACTATATAGTTCTAGTCACAACCATGTCTAGGCAGGTACCACCTTGGGTTTGTAACCCGCATCAATAAGTCTAAGAGCGTCCCGGTTGGCGCCTGCCGACGGGTTCGCGCTTCCCATGAAGTCTGCGGACGAGAGCCAGATCGTGTGGGACCTGTTGGAATGGGGCAATTTGGAAGCCCTGAAGATGCCTGGCGCCATGTGGTTGGGAGCTGGTTGGAGCCGGGGGTCAAGATCTTTCAAGGCTAAGGAGCCAGGGAACAGCAGCTAAGAGGTACTGCCTTTGAAGCTAACGAGCCAGGAGTAATGGTTGGAAGACTTTGGAAGGGATCGAAGGAGCCTCAACTCAGCAGCAAACACTTTAAAATTAGTTGCTCATGATTTACATTGGTCAAGTGGCTGTTGGAAGGGAGCTGCTTGGGAGCCGTTCCGGGTATCCAGAGCTATCCCTACAAGGGATAGGAACTACCAGGAGTGGTGGTCCATCTCAGTACAGGAGCACCAATGCCTTCGTTGACCGGTTGTGGGGGCTTATTGATCACCAATCTTCACCCTGGATTGATAAAACCCGGGTTTATTAATTGGTTGGGTACCATTTTTATGGAAAGCCTGTTGGCTTTTTTCGGGGATATCCCCTGTTTATCAACCAGAGGTTTATGAATCCAGGGTTGGCATTGCCTTACTTGAAGGAGTCTAGAACCTTGCTCATTGTGGGAATACTTAACCAAGAAGAGCGCAAGGATTACATGTTGGACTTTTGGACGAGAAGAACACATCATTGATATTGCCTAGATTATGCCCATATACGTTGTTTTGCACCTAAATAGATGTATTTACACAAATGTTCTAGTGTTTGCGTGTTCATATTTTGGTTGCCAGAGCCCGTGGCACTCAACTGGTCGACTATTGCATTGATTCCCTGGGAGATGCAGTTCTTAGTCAATGAATTCCCAAATGGCAGTGGGTCAGTTCACCCTGTACCCCTGGTTCCCCCACTATTAACCATGGTTTTCCCTGTTATTGTTGGTGGAAATCCCCCAATAGTTGGTTGATTAAGAGCTTGACCCATAGCCAAATCATCAAGCGTAGTCGTCACTCTTGCATCGTGACCTCCCAAGCAGGGAATAGCGGTGAAAGTCGTGGGCCCCGTTGCAGCAGCTACAGCTTTTGCTTCGAAAGTAGTGAGCGCGTTTGTATCATTTTGTATCCACGGGGCACTCTATGGTCTTGATATGTCTTGATACAACTACTCAAGCTTACGGTGAAGTATTTGCTTTAAGTTCAAGTTTGATCTTGTTATTTTTTGTATGTTAGTTGTTTTGCCGCTTTTAGTGATGAGTGGTGGCAAATGGTTTTGAGGGTAGTCAGAAATATAGCGCTGAACTGCCTTTTATTTACCTGTTTTGTGATGCACTGTGCAACTTCTGAAGACAATGCCCTGCAACCATGAGAAACAAGAACCTTTGCTGACTCGGGTCTTCAACAATATGTTGCTGTGCGTTGGCACTTGACATCTCGATTTCCAGCCTCCACTCACTACATTTTGTCTCCTTTGGTTGACATGTCGGGGGATCATAGTTGTTTCCAGCATAGTTTTCCAGCATAGTTTTAAAAGTGCTTGGGGATCATGTGAGAGTGAGGCATGTTTGTTCATATCCTCATATCCCAGGTTGACAGCATATACAACTTCAAGGTTTGCATCCTCCTTCAAGCCTGGGGGTATTTTAGGCCCAGCTTGGATTTTGACATGTTTGGGAATGATGATGGTTTTCAAGTATAGACTGGGTGGATTATAGCTACTACCTTAGCTTTTTTGGGATATGATTGATTTACCATAGAGCCACTAAAAGTTAGACCTTTAGCAAGGGATCTAACAGCCACCAAGATTACTGCCTAGTAACTACTAAGCCAGTGGCGGAGTTCTACCAGTTGGTTGCAGCTGGTTCCTGTTTACCCTGTTACACAGCTTCAGTACGCAGTGACAGGTGACATCCCAACAGCCTGCGTCATGTATATGAGGTGGGCCCACCAAAATGTGATAGGTTGATGAAGATTAACCCTTCCAATATGGTGATGTCCAACATAATTGGTAGTTAAGTGAGCTGTTGGAGTAGCGGACCATAGAGTTGTTTAGCTATAGTTGTGTCTACCATAACTGGTAGTTAAGTAAGCTACTTACCAGAACTACAGTTGGTAGGAAGTATACTTGACATAAGCCCCTTCCATAAATACTTATAGTTGGTTACCAGTAGCTTGATGCCATAAGTAGTGCAGTTAAGTAAGCTTACTTACCATAAGCTGAGTTATAAACGTTACTTAGCCAAGCTGGGGACCCCACCAACTGTATCCATGGCTGTTGGATCGAACTTGTCGTGCCCAGGAAGTTTACCCCAGAGAACTTCGATTGGCGTGCCTTGCACCCCACGGAGAAGAACACCTTGTGACTCTGAGCACTGGGAGAGGAGTGGTAGTTCTCATGGGACTGTTGGCGTCCAGGGGTCACTAAGTCTGGCTTTAAGTACTATATGATGGCAATGTACCTAAATTATTAGTAGAATACCCCAGGTATAAGCATATTTAGTTTGGTTATATACCCAAATTGGTATTTTCAAGTGACCTGCAAATGCTTGGCAGAGCGTCGGAGATGCTGAAAGCCAGTGAGAGCAAAGCAATATCCAACGAGATCAAAGATCAGCTGACAATGTACACGGAGCAACAGCAATGGCAAAGCTGTCGGGAGCGGGCGCTCACCGAGGCTTGGCGCCAGCAAACATACCGACCTGGGACCTGCAACACTGGTCGAAGAGTATGTGCAAATCCTTTTCAAATCAGTGTCTACCATCTCTTCTTGACATTCTGGGGGTGCAACACCTTGCGCGTCTGGATACCTTACGCCTGTCAGGCCCTTCATTGCCTGCATGACCAATCAATCGTATACAGAGATCAGGCACAATTCATGGCGAAAATGAACTTCGAAGAGGTGCAGCACCCAAAGCAGCTCGTGTGTGCTTGTAGCACGTGTGTTTTCACGGACTCTAAGATCTGAGGGGGGCTGGCCCAAAATTTTGAAATCTAGGCCGAGCTCGAGCCATTCTTCTGGGCAATGGGCGATATTCAGTGGCATCGACTGGGTGTGATAGGAGAATATGTGAAAAAACACTTGATTGTGACCTTGTTTCTAGTCATGGTTGCCTTGGTTTAACTGTTAACCAGTTTTTTCTAGTTTGTTAACCAGTTTCAACCAGGCTTAGGCCCCTTCAGGAGCTCTTCAGAGGGCAGTATGGATGGCTGTATTATGCATATTTGATTCACAAGAAGTCCAATGGGGCAAAAGACAAACGCAGCCAGCCAGGGCCCAAGGTTGAAGTTCGCTACAACTCAATGGGTAAGGCTGGCTGCGTGCACAGCCCTTGCACGGCTCCCATAGATCTTGAAGCCGGTGCTTTGCCTGGGTCCGATGGTGTCGGGAGCAGAGTCTGCATTGCGCGTGTATCGGAGCAATAGCTCGGATGAAGGCACAACTGACAACATCTGCACTCTAAGGCGGAGAGCCTAGTGATTTGTACTACTATTAACGGTGGTGAAACTATAATGGTTAATCAAAATCCCCAATTATTAACCAACAATAGCGGTTAAACAATCGTGGTTTAATCACCAACAATAGTGGTTAAACAGGAGAGGAAGACTTGCAGGGTCAATTGAATTATGGGGCACCTAATTCTGCTGGAGCAAGGATCTCATGGTGAATCTGCATGCCGTGCGCCACCACGGTGTGCAGCAATGCTACCCTGAACTCTTTAGGAGCAAAGACATTGAAAGAAATAAATTGGTATCTAATTGGGACAAGTGGTGAACATAGCGAGGGTAACCAAGACCAATAGTATACTCTAATGGTGACATCTAGGGTATTCAAATTGGTATCTACTTGTGACAAGTATGCTCATACCCTAAGTTGGTGAACATAGCTAGGGTAACCAAGACCTAGGGAAGCTGGAACCATACAACAATAGCGAATCATGAATGACCATTAATTTAACCACCGGCATAAAACCATTGTTGTTGACGAACAACCATTATAATCCCCAATATGGTGGTT
The DNA here is from genome assembly GCA_009767595.1 of Symbiodinium kawagutii. NCBI lineage: Eukaryota > Dinophyceae > Suessiales > Symbiodiniaceae > Symbiodinium > Symbiodinium kawagutii. The sequence continues at coordinate 984,195 of VSDK01015592.1, forward strand.
AATATCATAATCCCCCATTGGATCTACCATTCTTGTCGGTGATTAAGCCATTATTGTTTAACCCCTATTGTTGGTTAATAATTGGGGATGATGATCTACCATTGTAATCGCCAACGTTAACCATCAATCATTCGATGATTAACCACTATAGATTTCTGTTTTGAACCATTATAATCACCAACATTATATATGATTGATAGGGGATAATCATGCTAATCCTGCATAACAATTATAATCACCAACATCAACCGTTATTGTTGATGAATAACCATTATAATCCCCCATATGGTGGTTGATATAATAATCCCCCATTGGATCTACCATTCTTGTCGGTGATTAAGCCATTATTGTTTAACCCCTATTGTTGGTTAATAATTGGGGATTATGATCTACCATTGTAATCACCAACATTAACCTTTCGCAATCACCAACATTAACCATCAATTATTTGATGATTAACCACTATACATCTCTATTATGAACTATTATTCCCGCAGAACTGGTAATTAACCCTAGTCAACTTAGTGATTAACCAACTTAAAAGTGGTCGGGGGCCCACCTTGTATTATCAACCCACTATTGTTGGTGATGATCCATTATATTGCTAACAATAATTCTTAATCCCTATTCATGGTTAACTGTTAATCCTCATTATTAACCATTATTGTTGATGGACCATTCTAACATTTATTATCAACCATTGTTGTTGATAACCCTTATTATTAACCATTATTACATTGTTAATCATGAATCACTAACCATTATCGTTGATGATTAACCACTATACATCACTATAAATCACTATAATCACCAACATTAAGCATGATTGTTGCTCATTAACCATTCTAATCCCCCATCTGTTCAGCATGAATTGATCCCATCGATGCAGTGCCTTGGTCGAGGCTCATGGAGGGTGTGGCTTGTGGCCTTGCAGGGCCAAACGAAGCGTCCCTCAGCTATCAACGGGCGCGAGGCCAGGGGTATGCTGTGCTATCCCTTTAAAGGGAAGGCTAAGGAACTACCAGGAGTGGCCGTTCACCAAATGGTAGTTGATGCTTTTTGTTGGTCGTATATTTAGAGAGTGGTATTTGATATGAATGATTTTCAGGAAGTGAGTCGCGCGACTGGTCACACAACCTTTCCCAGGTTTTGTACCGTGACATGATATTCATATAGTGCCTATAACCATATACAGTTGACCTTGGATAACCACGCTCGTTGCTGGCAAATGAACTAAGCCGCGATTTTAGTTCAGTATTGGATAGTATTGGTTTTCCAACAATTGGTTATATCATACTGCTGAATTCGTATTGATTGATGATTGAATCTTCCAATACATCTCATTTGTTCTGTGCATACCATATGGAAAGCTACAGTTTGGTGATGTTCAGCTAATTGCTGGCAAATGTTACCATGTAATCCAAAATTATTGCCAGACCGTCCAATAGCATTTACATGTCCTGTTTTATTGCCTTGTTTGGATTTTTTTGAAAATTATGCCGTAAATAGATTGCACAATACACTTGGATTCTAGTTTAATGATGTGTAATAGGGAGCGGTTTAAATCAATGGCTCAAATGATGGTCATACATGTGTAAATGATCATGCTGGCGCTGACAAATGGATGGAAGCATCTGATTAGATGCAAAGCCACGGCCCAAATCTCAGTCAGGCTGGGTTCAAGGGGGCTTCAAAAAAAAGCAAGCGTAAAGCGTTCATTGCTCTTGTTTCAGAGGCCAAGAAACCCGATTCAACCATTCAACCATTTACCATTATCACCAGTGGATATTTAGTACCGTCACATCATATTCCACCATCTCTGGTTAGTGCTGTGCAAGCAAAGCAGATTATTTCGATTGTTGATCGTGTTTTCATCAATGTCATTGACAAGCAAAGCCAAGAAAAGGATCCTTGATGATAGCTTGTCCATTGAAAATCTTGTTGGCCTGTGGGCCATTGTCCTTGATCTATCCTTGATGATCCTTGATGATCCTTGGTAAAGCATTGAAAATTCCATCAACGCCGATGACCCGAGCGATTCAGTCCCGCTCGCCCTTTCCAGTCCCCAGCTCTGCAGTGCTTCACCGTGCTGTGCCATCCTATTCATCCCTATTATTAACCAGCTATAAGTTGGGTTATAACTAGGGTAACTACCAGTTATAGTAGATATAACTATACTTAGATGGCCTTACAAACCAAGTTATAACTAGGGGGGCCCACTTTGTAGGGATTGCTTAACCATTATTAATAGGGATGATCAACCCTTGATAATGTTAAGCCCTGTTCTCAACCATTATTAACCATTATTCATTGCTGTATTAAACGAGACCAGCTATTTTTTATCATTACTGTATTAACCCCTATCAATCCCATTTAATCTCCATGAATCCCATTTAATCCCTATCAATCCCTATTAATCCCCATAAATCCCATTTAATGCCTACGAATCCCTATTTATCCCCATTAATCCCCAGGAATCCCATTCAATCCCTATTTGTCCCTTAATCCCTATTAATCCCTATATGAATCCTTATTATTAACCATTATTAGCCCAGACCAACCCGCTCCACCGTGCTGTGCCCCCGAGATATTTGGACATCATCGAGTGGCTGGTGCGCAGCGGCGCCGACGCAGGGCAGCGGACGCCCGCGTCCAGCCAAGGAGCGCCCGGGGGATCAATCGCCCGGGGGGTCCAGCCATGGTTCACAAGGATGGTGAAGGATACTTTGTGATGGTTAATGATAAGCCATGGTTTATGATGGTCAATGATAATGATGGCTGAATGATGGTTGAATGATGGTTAATGATAATGATGGTTGAATGATGGTTGAATGTTGGTTGAATGATGCTTAATGATGGTTAATGATGGTCAATGATGGTTAATAATGGTGCGGTCTTTCGGACAGTCAATGTCTTGGCAGCTTCCCCGCGTCTTGCAGGAAGCCACTAGGTGGTGTGTCCTGATAGGGATGTCATCAAAGCAACGCAGAAGTGGAAACAAATGCATGCATGCCAATGGATCCAATACTAGCAATTCAAGCAAATAGTGCCTCCCATAAATACATAAGAAAACAATGAAGGTGATGCCATCCGCTATCGTGCTCTACGGGCTCGGTTGACCCTAACATGCCATCCACGTCGCTCATCTTCTTCATCAATGCTGAAATGATTCAGGTGCAGAGTCGGTTGCAGGTCTGGTATCACAGGGCCCCCACTGAGATCTGGTCGCAGTTGAAGCAGTTGCAAGTGTTCATGTAGGTTCTGGCACACCTGTTCTTGGTACGGGTACTGTGGTCGTCCAGCCAGTCCATGTTTGCTATGTGTTCCCCCAAGGACCCGATGTCCTTTAGAAAGTTGTCTGTTCCATGGCAAGAGATCCGTGGCACACCACTTCTGAAGATTGCAGATGGCCTTTTCAAAGGCCCGTACTTGCACCCCCCAAGGGACATCAGGGTGGTTAGGTTTCACAACAGCAGGCATAAAGTCAGCATGCTGGCGTCCCGAATTGACCACAATGCCGTACTGAGAACAATACAAGAATGAGGTTGCCAATTCATACCAGCTGACCCCCAGTTGACAGGGATCATACGCAGCTTCATCCGTCGGCCAATGCAATGTCGCAAGCCACTGTAGCAACAAGTCACTGTATTGACTACCCCAAACACAGTATGGCAAAATCCGTTCCGCATCCGCTGGATATGGAAAATTTCGACTAGGGTCAGGAGTCCAATGTTGCATCATCAAAAACATGTCATCCCATGTATAGTCCGCATCACCAAGTGGCTCAGCCACGTCACGACTCTGAAACAGCTTGGCACGCTCCACTGTAAGGTCATACAAGTAGTGATACCATTGAGTGCATCGAGCAACGGCATTTGTCGCATCCTCCACATTGAAAAGAAGCGGAGTGACTGAATGCAAATGTCGCAAATATTGTTTAGCAGCTCGGTCTGCCGCGTCGTTACCCAACTTGGTCCATGTAGTATCGAGATCATCCTTATCTATATCCAGGCTATGCGCCTTGACCTTACCCACAGTGAAGTCAGGCCGTCTGACCAGTGACCAAAGCTCTCGAATCAGATCATAGTTAGCCCGAGCATGGAAAGTTCGCACATCGGTTGCCAGGGTCAATTCATGCAGCAATGTGAGTACATACGAAGAGTCTGTCCAGAAATGGGCAGGGCAACGCAACCTCGCAACTGCTAGGGCCGCTTGTAACTCAGCCCTGGGTACGTTCTGAGTACCCACAACTTCTCCCAACATGAGGACCTGGAATGCATCTGGTATATCACCTGTCACAGCAAATCGATCTATGTGCCATGTCTTATCAATGTCATCATGTGTGCGTTCCAAAATGACAGCAAAAGCAGCTCTACGTAGCGTGGGTTGGTGCGGGTTGTCGCACGAACCATCTGTGTAGCATACAATGGACCCTCTACTCTGGAGTTCACTCGACACGGCTTGGGTCATGGAGTCAGTCATGACTGGTGGTGGCCTAGTGTAAAAGTACCATTGATTGAAATCATGATCGGTGACATCGAATACAACCGGAAGGTTAACATGACACTCATGGATATCCATCATGTCTTGCACAACATCTTCATGGCGGGCACGAACATGGGCTGTACTAGTGCATTCAAGGGTACGGTGCAAGTATGAGTCGGGTGCTCCACACAGCGCACACTGATCAGTGTGGTATGTATCTCGTGCTTCCGGCACATGGCTGACCTGTTGTGCCAACATGGAAGCTCCTGTGACTGCCACTGCTACGGAGTGCTGGTGTTGCTGAGGCACGCTGCGAATGCACTTCAAGGTAGCAGCTCTGTCTGGAACAGGCAATTGCGTCCATTCCGGGCGTTGCAAATCACACTGAACCATATGTTTCAACCAGGCATGCTCCAACTGGCGAAAGAGGCATTTGAGTGGGGTGTGCAAAAGGTGAAGTTCCAACCTGGTGTCTGTGTCTAGCATTCCATTCTTGCATATACCCCACCCTACCTTGGCAAGGTTGAAAGCAAGTGCTCCCGCAGGCCCCCAAACGGAGGTATGTCTACGATTATGTCTCGCTGCAAACATGAGGAACCTTTCCTGGTAGATAGGAGGTTGAAAAGTGAGCATGTTGCGTACGCTGCGAATGCATTGCTTCAGATGATAGAGTTCAGGGTCTTCTACAAATCGGCTAAGCAGCATGCAGGCTACTCTAGCATTGCTATGTGGCTTATCAATGACTAATGTCGCTGCAAAATACACCGCTAAACAGGCTAGCACCTTTGCGAAATCGAAGGCCATCAAGAAGCTTGATTCCAAGTTGATTGTGGAAGCCTTTAAGGGGCTCAGTGCTCTGGCTACATCGCGCTGGTGTCGGATTCATCTTCTGGGGGGCTTCAAGATAAGTTGCTGCGAAGATGTTGGATTCGCAGCTTTCGAAGAAGGCAGATCCGGCGAGCTGAGAAGCTGACGACGAGGACAATGATGATGATGATGATGATGATGATGATGATGATGATGATGATGATGATGATGATGATGATGATGATGATGATGATGATGATGATGATGATGATGATGATGATGATGATGATGATGATGATGATGATGATGATGATGATGATGATGATGATGATGATGATGATGATGATGATGATGATGATGATGATGATGATGATGATGATGATGATGATGATGATGATGATGATGATGATGATGATGATGATGATGATGATGATGATGATGATGATGATGATGATGATGATGATGATGATGATGATGATGATGATGATGATGATGATGATGATGATGATGATGATGATGGTGATGATGATGATGAGGAGGATGGATGGATGGATGGATGGATGGATGGATGGATGGACCGATGATGGATGATGGATGATGGATGATGGCTGATGGATGATGATGTTGTTGATGATGGATGATGATGATGGATGATGGATGATGGATGGTGGATGGTGGATGGTGGATGGTGGATCATGACAATGATAATGATGATGAGCTTTTGCGCGTTATAGCCAGGAAGTTAGATTTGACTTCCAGTTTTAGCGATCTATGAGCCAGCACGGCAATCATGTTTAGTATCTCATGCTCAATAGCGCATTGAATAAGAAGGATTAGTTTGAAATAGTTCACAGTGGTTGATCATGGTCATAATAACTGTTAATACTGAAACCAATGAACATGGCAATCAGTTATGGTTCATGATTTGTGGTCAATGGTTTATGGTGAATAACTTATGGTTGATGAACAACTTGCTGATCATGGTTCTGTCATGGTAATTCTGTTTAATATAGTTAGTGACTTATGGTAAATGGTTAATGGTTGAAATGAGATGCAATATCCTAGAAGAAGAGGAAATTTGCCAACTATATGGCGAGCCGGGTCAGTACCATACATAAGCAAAATGAATGGATGAACTTCCGAAGAGTTGAACTACTTTGTTCATTTATGGCATGTGAATCAGGGCATTGACCAACGGCCAGGTTAAATGCTTCAAACCATGCTTAATGGCACATGTTAACCAGCAATGCTAGCTATTAGATATCTAGGATTTATGGTTCAGCTAGTCAGATATCAATGTTAGCAACTATAGCAAGCTGGTTTATAGCAGAACAAGCCTAATAGGTGTTGCACCATTCTGGCCAAAGTGGCGGCCTTCTTATGAACTAGGGTATCTCAACTCATGCGATGATCGAGGGTATCCCTATTATTTTTGCCGCTCATAACCATCTGAAATCATGAACATTTAGGTTTGCTTTACAAAGCAGGACTTTTGATTAGCCATATTGATTCACGTATGTAACACTATATCCCTGTTTTTGCTGTTTAGTATCGCCTGTTGCCAACCATTATTTAACACTTATAAACCATGGGCAAAAAAGCACATCATTTTTACACCATTACCACCTGTACAAAAGACACGTCATTGTTGATGACTGTTTCAAACACATCGTCTACACCATTCGGTCACCAAACACTCTCAAGACCATCCACTACTTGCCACGGCATCATCAGCTGACCCGCCCAGCTCAGCCAAGCTGATCCGCGCTGAGCACGCAGGAAACTACAGCATTTGGTTGATCGAAGATCCAGATAAGACCAAGCTCACGGTGGCCTACAAGGGCCACTCTGCCATCTCCTACTTGCTGGCATGGAAGCGAAACCTGGCAGTGATGTAGTAATGATGCTGTGCCAAGAAATTGACGGGTTCATGGTGTATATGACATTGATTTTAAGGATATTTCAAGCGTAAAAGTATATATATATATGTTCATACGCAAATTTTTTTCTTTACACATTCTAGACTTAAACAGATATGATATATTATACATAAACATAAAAAAGATAAATGACTATGGCTAGGCGTGTGCGTACCATTCTTGATCTTTGCAAGCTTGTCTTGTTTGGTCACTGTTTGTGCACTGCCAGGGTCGTGCGACAAGTTTCATGACCCAAAGTCATGCGCCACCCCACTGGCATTCCTTGCGCTGAAGGAACTCCTGATGATAGATGCCACCTTTTCACAGCTTGGGGCAAGCTATGCATTGTTTTAAACATTCTCTAATCTGATAGTCCAAAGGTGCAGAATCAAGTTGGTGTTAAGCACCGCGTGCTTATCCTCAAGTATATCAGCATACGCATGTACGTGCTGAGTAGGTGTAGACATGTGTATGGGTATGATTTCCGGAAAGTGCTTCCTTACTCTGGCATGATCCCGCTTTGGCAATTGTGAATTCTGAACGGAAGCAGTGCGCTTGCAATGGTACACTGTGGTGAGCTATGTGGTGAACAGCCAACAAAGGACTGGCCTGTGGTTTTAAAGATTGTTAATTATATTACATTCATTTTCCTACGTGTAATTAATGAGTTTCATGAAGGGCTGGGTCAACCACCAATCAATAAAAGATTGGGTTCTAATGATAGTGACTGAAGAAAGAACTCAGGATGGATTGAGAATCTTGAAGTGCCAAAGAAAAGCCTTCGATTTGCAAGAGGCGTCGTCATCGTCGTCATCATCATCATCATCATCATCATCATCATTTATTATATCTGTTGGTTGAATGTCTATTTGGCCAGCCATACCATACCAAATTCTTTTCGTTACTGGTTATCCCTGTTCTTCTTGGTTTTCGTCCCTTGCATTGCGATGAGCTGGTGCAAGAGCATCTGAGGAGAATTGCAGGACAAGGCCAGTTGGGTGCTGGTTTGGTCCTGTCTTGGAAAGTAAGCAAATGTGATGAAGATGATCCTGATGTGATGAATGGTAGATAGCTATGCTAAGCCAAGGTGCCTAGCCCACCTCGTAAAGATGTGACCAGACGCAATTGCTGCTTATTGTTACTACACTGTCAATGGTGCTTAACCAATAATTAGCGAGAACTAGTAGGATCGTGCCTAACCTGACTTGAGTGCACAACAGATTACATAGCAGCAGTTGCTTCATAGTCAATAGTAGTTCATGGCAATCATTCAAGCCTATGGTAATGATCAATTATGGTTCACTGTTCGCCGTTAATGATGATAAACCATCATTGGCAATGGTTGGTATTTCGGGTGTTTCTCAAAATAGGGGGCCCAACAAAAATGGTTGGTTGAGTACTATCAATCGTTACCGGATGACTTTCGGGTCCTCTATGACTTGAGAAACGCCCAGGTTTGATGAACCCTGGGCTCCCATTGGCCAAGCCTTAACGGTGAAGAGTACTTGCAGATCTTCCGCAAGACCTGGCCGGCGACTGGGCGCGCCTGCAAAGCGCGCTTCTTCCGATGGACGGTCTGCCACTCCGGAAAATGGGTCAGCAATTTTTCGGACGACCTTACCAGTGAGCAAGATTCGGACGACCTTTCTGCCATTCCGGCTCCGGATGTTGGTGAGCAAGATTTCACGACGACCTTACGAGTCGTTGCGCGAGCCGGAATTGCCACACCGCTTGAAAAAGAGTCGTTACACGTCACAGTTGGACAAATTCCCCGATCATGGAACTACACCTTCTGGAGGCTCTGCGTTTCGCGAAGACGCGAAGACGCCGTGGCTCTCCTTGGGAGCCCTCTCTTCGCATTCGACAGTTTGGGCTGGTCAGAACCCTTCCTTTAGTTTCATGGGTATGTGGAACCGACGGGCCTCATCAAAAATGGATCATTTTACTAAGAAACCATTGGTAACTTGGGGACCACTATGGCTTGGCACATACCCTGATCTTCGCCCGCCTGGGTGCCAGGTTGTTTGAAACAGTCCGCAGCTTCCCCCGCTCCAGTTGGGGAGACGCCAGACTTCATCGTTACTATTTACATAGCAATGTTGCTTCATGATCAACAGCTGATGTTTGCAATCCTAAAATTTATCATTATCAAATCATCATGCTAATTATTCAAGCATCACTGGTAACTGGTCACATTCACCATGTTTCTAGGGCTTCGTTCACTCAATTGTTAGAGATATTGCAGTGGCTTTGTTTACCATGATTGACCATCATCATCATCCACCAGTCAGTTAAGCATCCTTGCTGACCAAACATTTATCCACTATTAGGTATTGTTGACGAAAGAAGAATAACAATTCAGTCATGTGTATGAACATTGATTCACATTGACTGATGGTAATATATAAATTGCGATATGGTTATCATCACTATTGTAATAGTAATACCATCGGTTGTTATTACCATTTGATTCAAAATATATCTCACCTCATTGATATTACATTTGTATAAACATTCATGATTTCCATTCAACTTAGCCATTCATGATTCTTTTCTTGTTATTTTATTCAATTATCATGAATGGTACTAACGTGGTTAATTCTTATTTCATTCATTATTGGTCAATGCATAAAATGGTTAATGAATAATATCGTTGATAACTAAACTATAATTCTATAATCATTCTTGGACAATATGATAGTGACATTAACCATTAATGACCAACACAATTATCGCATTAAACAAATATCAAAATCTTAACCACTAAAGCCAACTAACAATATTTATTTGGTATGATATTCATGAATAATCATGCTATATTAATTATCAACCAAACTATCTTCATCATCTTGAAACTATGGTCACAACATGCTAATCATAGTTTACCATAGAATTATTGCCATAATCGAAACAATTATGACAGACTATAATCATCATATTGAAGCTCTTCAAACTATAACTCGACTTATTTGCTAACAAAAACATCTCTCGATGAATATTTCTCATTATCAACGAAGCTAATCACAAAAAATAAACCAAATTAACTAAGCTAATCGAATATTTACCAACCGAATCCCCCTTCCACCCCGGGCCGCCCCGGGCCCCACATGGCCCCAGTTCCTGGCGTCGAGGCCGAGTGGTCGGAGAACTTGGCGTATTTGGACAAGGCCTTGGCCAAGATCACCATGGCCACCAGGCCTCGCTCCTGTGGCCGACCCAAGGCGCGCAGCTGCGCGTCTGGCGCTGGCAACCCATGGAGTCAGGTGGTGGATGTGTGCTATGGATGTATTGTACCCATGATGGCGTCGATGTCGTATTTTTTGAGATTGTTTTCGATGTGTGTCCATTTTTCTTCGAATGAATGTTCATGATTATGTTGATGATTGTTGGTTATGTTCAGAATAATATTGTTTTTTGATGATGGTTCATGGTTCATTACTTTAGTGATTTGTATTGACAATTATTGAGGCATATCAATCCTATCTTAGTGACTGCGCCTGTGTTTGGAATGATCATTCATCATTCACCGATTCGAGTTGAGTTGATAATTGATAATATTTGATGGGTGTTGGGAATAAACATTGACATCATTACAATGATAATGACGATCTACAAATCGTCATCATCATCATCATCATCATCATCATCATCATCATCATCATCATCATCATCTTTGTCATCATCATCATCATCATCATCATCGTCATCATCATCACCACTCATAACCACTCATCATCACCATCATCATCACCATCATCATCATCATCGTCATCATCATCGTCATCATCATTGTCATCATCATCACTCATCATCATCATCGTCGTCGTCGTCGTCGTCGTCGTCGTCGTCGTCGTCGTCGTCGTCGTCGTCGTCGTCGTCGTCATCCTCATCATCACCACTCATCACCACTCATCACCCATCATCACCCATCACACGTGAATAATGACATCAACATGACATCAACACATGTTTTTTATGTTTTTAGTATGACTACAGAGGAAGGACCAATATCAACATTTGTGGACTTGCGCTCTCAGATACGCATTCCACCAAACGTGTGTCGAACAAAACAGAATGTTTCATATAAGCTTTTGAATTGCTTATCGTGGTTATCATCCCCCAATGTATCCAAGAAGTATAGTGTATTTCCAAGGTGTATATCACCTCTCGTAGATGGCTAATGTACCCTTACAAGGCATATTATTCAACTCAACAATTTGTTCGTTAATCACATATATCGGTCCTTTATCAGGGTTCCCTCCAATAGATAGTGAACTCAACAAATTGCTCGGACGGCTTGGCAGCCCAAATCGTCACCGCTTGTCGCGTCGCTTGTCATTAAACGTGAAGCCCCAGGAAAGCGTCGCATGGTGAATACCCATTGAGTGAATGCAGATGCTTAGTGCTAGTGGTTAAAGCGTGCTTAGTGCTAACCATATGGTGGTTTCTTAAAATAGGTGACCCACAAAATGGATGGTTTGTTACAATATGTTTAATTAATAATGGATGATATAGGGGTACCCCTATTTTGAGAAACAACCCTTTATGCTGGTTACCAAAAATGATTCGCCTAGCATTGGTTCCCAAGATGCAATAGGAAGCTACCTGCTAATTGCCGCCACTTAAGCATGTATCATAGATGGAGCTGATACTGATGATGAATAACGCTAACCAACTGGATGCTGTCCCACGCCATGTCGGGTCATGTCGGGCCTGTCAGGTACAAGTGGACAACTACATTGTTGAGTTGTGGGACACCGGGAAGCAATAGAGCAGCGTGGGCACTTGAGGCTGAGGTTGGTGCTCGATGGTTATGACCCATAGCAGTTGGTGCCCTTCATGTGACATGCGATGCTGGAAGTAGTTGGTGCGGAACTGTGATGATCTTGTATGGAATGTTTCAGAATTTTCAATGAAGCAAACTCCAGACATCTCCAGACTATTGAAGGATTCAACAAATTTCAAAGTATTGATAGAGTACTTGTTTCGGAACTCCAAACTATTCAGCTATATTTGAGACACGGACATGTTCAGCGCTGGTGCTTGGAAGTTTGATGATCAACAATCAACTTTTTTCTCTAAGCAGGTGGTTAAGTAAACATGGGGCTGAGGTTCGCAAGACTAGTTGAACTGTTGGCATGGGAATATGATGTGAATAATCATTTATTTTTGGGTATTGTTGGGCATGACCCACATCCAGGGGTGTTCTATTGGGCTGAAACTGTGCAATGATGGGTAGTAATGGCTGATCGTGACGCGTAATGATGGTGAATAAAACGGGGATAAATCCGATATGAAAATATGTGTTGGATTGTTGTTTTCGCTTTTACATACATATGCTTGCATATTTGTGTTTATTTGAATGATCAGTGGGTTTTGGTGTGCGTATGATTTGAACCTTCTGTTTTATGTTTGTACACTGTCAACAGATGTTTTTTTAATGTTGCATCATATGCTCCAGTTGTGTAAATGCATATGCTTAACGCGGCGTATTTATCAGTACCTATCTATTTATATTTATATATATATATATTATATTATATTATATTATATTATATTATATTATATTATATTATATTATATTATATTATATTATATTATATTATATTATACTATATTATATAATATAATATAATATTATATTATATTATATTATATTATATTATATTATATTATATTAAATTATATTATACTATATTATATAATATAATATAATATTATATTATATTATATTATATTATATTATATTATATTATATTAAATTATATTATATTATATTATATTATATTATATTATATTATATTATATTATATTATATTAAATTATATTATACTATATTATATAATATAATATAATATTATATTATATTATATTATATTATATTATATTTTATTATATTATATTTTTAGAATTCATATTTATGTGCAGAATGTATACATGAAGTTTGTTCATGTTTTTGTTTTATGTATTGATTTGATTTAAACTCATATATAAAACAAATATCCATAGATTGTTGTGTATTTTTGTTTCCTGGGACGATCAATCCATTTCCGGGATTGCTGATATGTTTGATCTCCATGGCCGCCAAGGTAGTGGCGCTTTGGCATAGTCTCAACTGCTCATTTGCCCATAGAAGTCTATGACGTTTGCTTTCGCCTAATCCGACAGGGCAACTGTGGCTGAAGAAGGGTCAGCAGAACCTTATGAACATGACCAAGCTGAGGAGGACTGGTTTTCATTGCAGCTCTAAGGATTGTTAAGATATGTAATTTTTTGGCCAACTGTGACATAGCCCCTCATCTCCCTTCCTTTTCTAAGCTTCCCCCTCGCCTTGCTCAACATCACATGAGTTTTCCTTGCTCTTTTTTTCTCAGCGTGTCTTTTCCCTCTTGCCCACTGTTCCATCTATCTGTTTTGCTTGCATATCATGTCCATTTTTCGCATGCGAGTTGTTAGTTTCCTTGTCCACAGTTTCAATTTTACATGCAATACTTTTTTGGTACATATACACATTTTTTCCTTGTGAAGCGGCGTATGCTTCTCGCAGAAGTATGCGTAGTCATTGACCCTGCAGCCTCGAAAGCAAACGAACTTCAACGACCCTGCCCAAGCATGCTAGTCCTACAGCCGTGTAACTTTACAGGTGCATATTGAAGTCCCGGAGGGTTCTGGCATAAATTCCTGGTCAGCTCCCGGAGGTTTACGGTGCAGATATTTGGTGGGCTCCCGAGGGTTGCCATGCAGATAGCCGATGAGGTTCCGGCAGGCTCCTATGCAGAGATTTCGTGATTGTCGGAGGATTCGAATGCAGATACTTGTGGTGAGGTTCGGGAGGGTACGGCGCAGAGACTTTGTAACTATGGGAGAGTTCTAGTGCAGATGATTTGCAGAGTCCCAAAGGGTTCTGAGTTTCCCGACTGGAAAACGTTGTTCGCTATGAAGTCTTCAGACCAGATTTGGTTCTGGTACGATCTGGTGCAGCTTCCAGACTGGGTTCCGGCACGTTTGCAACTGCGGGGGTTCCGGTGCAGATCGACTTCAGGTTGCTTCAGCGTCGACTGGGCTCAATGAAAGATATATGTTTTTGATGCCTAGGTGCAAGAAGGGCCGCATATGGGACATGTGCAAATGTTGGGGCACGGGCAGTATGGAAGATAACCCCTTTTTTCCACAGGATGAGTTGCCTCAACTGACAGCAGGTCAGGTCAACCATCAATAAAACCGAAAGGACGCGCGCGGGTTTCACACAGGCTCCGCATACAAAATGTTGTGCTGTTGGGAATAGCGCTAGTGATTTTTGGCTGTGACTAAACCTTTTTCCATAGTTGGTATGTTTGCCCCTTCCTTCTCCCGGCCCGGATCCGGGCGCGCAGCAAAACTGATGGTTTGCGCGATGCAATTTTTTTTGAACACTAACAGTTGAAACTTGGCTGTAAAAAAGGGGAGGTCATGGTCATGTATACTCATGTAGACGGAAAGAGAGTCATATTGATGTTAATTCCAGGTGATTCAAAATAGAAGCAGGTGGTTTATGATCATCATGGACGGCCGGCTATACCACCCAGGCTATACCCAGGGCACCGGTTTTATGATTGTTGGAAAAGATGTAGCAAAATTCAAAAAAAAGGATGATGCCTTGATGATATTGCAGCAATATAAATTGCGGTGCGAGCAAGAAGAAAAGTGCAAAATCCAGGACCTTGCAGCTGCAGCCGAAGCAAATGCATCTCCTTTGGCAACGAGCGCAGCTCCCACTGCAGCTGCGCCGGGAAACGACGAGGTTCCAGGCACACCAGTCGCAATGGATGCTGTAGCTTCACCTACGAGGAGAATGGCGCGTCATATTCAGGTATCCCGGAGCCTTATTATTGCAGCATTACATTGATGGTTTCTTATCATAGTTATTTTCACTTTTTTGGCAGCAAGGCAAACCATGGACCAGGCTTTGAACAAGATGCGCAGGCTTTGATTTCGACAGCCCCGGCCCATTGAAAGAAAAAAAACATATCCCGTTCCATCATGTTTGAAATAATTACGAAATAAATATCACACACGTTAAAACGCCAGACATTCACGTCCCATATTTTCAAGGTTTGGAAATAGAGGTTGGGCAGAGTGGCCCCACCGGGGTTTCAGAACAATTGACCTTGCCAAGCAACTTCCGAGTTTGGGGTTTGCTTCCGGTTTCGATCAGATTTTGGAAACAGTGGCAATTTTCCAGGCAATCTTCAAAATGTGACGATTGGATTTCGCCAGACTCTCAAAGCAAGCGTGACAGTCGCAAACCTATTCTTCCCAGACGTCCTCGAGACAACAAGCGGTTGTCGCAAAAAGAGAAGCACAAGTTGTATGTCTTGTTTATAGGGACCGATGGAATCTGATGACGCTGTATGCCCAGCAAAGCCCTGCATTGAGCGCAGGGTTTTGCAGGGCTTATTTTGCTGCCAAAGCTTTGTTGGGCGCTGCAAGCGGGTTAGGCCAAGCTCAAAGGAATGCTGCGCTGCAAACGCATGTTCTTTGAGTTATGTGCTGTGTTTAACCAACAGGCTGTGTCCGTGCTGATTGCCTCTGAGGTCACTATGTCCACACCAAGTTGAGTTCATAAGCTGATAAGATGCGCCTCATGTCCTGAACGGTCACCAGATGTCACAGCCAAAAGATGTTGCATGCCAGAAGATGTCAACAGATGCACGCAACACGATGTCAGAAGATGCGCGCAGCGGTCACAAGATGTCACAATACTCATGCAGGAGAACGTGACATGATGTAAGCCACAGTCACAAAACATGTGTAAAACACAGAGCATATTGCGGTATTTCAGCTCAAAAATGGGTGTGGATATAGACTATTGAAGGCTTGGGATGCACACTTGAAAAAGGGAAGGCAGTTCGCTCATTCATGTAGGTTGGCATGACGGCCACCTGTTGGCTTGGAGAGTTCCATGGAAGAAGATGGGAGCTCTCCGAGATCACTGGCACCGTCGAGCTGGACGGAAGGTAACGCAGAAGCGGACGAGGATGTGCTTGACAGGATCCGAAATTAAGTGTTTTGTTGAAGCTAAGCCATTCTTGATCTTTCTTGGAGTTTTTTTGTGCATTTTTAAATTGGGAGGCTCACATTGGCTAAGGAAATCGCGAGCCGAGACTAACCAAGAATCGGAAGGAGCACTTGGCTGGATGGGAACAAGGCTTTGTGGAGTGGCGGTCAGTATTTTGACTGCTGAGCCTGGATTTGAACATTTGTTCCTGCAACGACCGTGCCGACTATAATCGCAGATGCTTTTCGGCTTGCCTTTGACCAAGGAACTAGCTCGTGGCTCTGGATAATGCCATTGCGCAAAGCCACTTGGACCTTAATGCCTTGATGTTTGACGGTCCCTTGGCTTTTCACATTGAGAGTTTTTGAAAGTCTGAAGTACAAACATGTGTTCTCAGGCGCGGGAGCGCTGGCTGAGTTCTGGGCTCTTAATGGCCAGGTGAAACTGACAGCGGTGACAGAGAGAGCCCACGCACCTCGGAAGTTCATTCTTGCCCAAGAGGTGGAACCGGAAACGCAAATTGGCGCACAAAAGTTGCGCAAAATAACGCCAATCAGTCGTACCGTGCCCAAAATCTGTTCAGAACAATCACGGCCCAAATGATGAACCCGAATTCTTTGCCAAGTTTCAGGAGATTTACCAGTTAAGTGTCATTGATGATCAATGTTTAACGGGCATTGCTATGCAAGCTCACTAACACAGTTTGTGATTCTTTCCCAGTAGTGTTTGCTATTGATCAATGCTTAAGCAGCTCACAAATGATCCATGCTTGACCATCACTATCAATTAACTATTTGTCAACCAATGATCAACCATTGAACGAATAAGCGCCGGTTCACTATGAGTTGGTGATATTTAATCATCCCTGTCAACGCAATGAACTGCGTGGCATCTTCATCCTGCCGGCCGCGGTACACGTTGCGGACCTCTGCAGGAGGGACGCGCACAACCGCACCCGTTCGCTCAGGAGAAGGTCTTGGATGCTGCGGCATCGCATAACCTGTGCCTGGGACATGGTGAGATCATGCAACCGTTGTTGATGGGCGATGATGAATGTTTGGCAATTGTTAGGGAATAAATGTTAGTTGGTTAAGCAAGGGTGGCTAAGTAATGATTGTTTGGTAATGATGCTTAAGGAATGATGGCTAACGGTTAGTTGATGAATGGTTGATCACTAGTGATTGTGGTGGATCACTTGATCACTCGTGAACGAGTGGCCGAGCAATGGTTGATCAATCAATGATTAGTTCATGAATTGCATGAATGTTTGATAACAAGGGATGGTTGAGAAAAGAAATGCTAAGTTGATGGTTGAGCAATGATGGTCAATGGTTGGTTTCGAATGGTTGATCAAGGCTGAATCATTACGGCATTACGGTAAATCATTTGCGAATGAATGGCTGGCAATCATGGTTTTTCATGCAACAGTGTAGTACTGGTTAGTTGATGGTTGATAAATTCTGGCAATGATACCTAATGCTGGTTGGTATTGAAAGTGAGTGATGACAAATGATGGTTCATTGTTGGTTGAAAAGTCGGATGGTTAAACCCACAATTGTTTGGAACTCAACAATTATCAAAACTGATTAGCACAAACATTGGTTATCAAAACACTTGATGTTTTTTGATGATTTTTTGGGTAGTGATTGCTGACGATTGGTAAGTAGCGGTGAGTGATAATTCTTCACTAATGATCTATTCATGTTTCATGAACGATCAATGACGGTTGTAGCTCCTCGTTAGTAGTGATGGCTACTGACGGTTGATTGACGATGAATTGATGGTTAAATGTTTTGTTTTCAACGCCATGGTCAACAATCATCAAACTTCATGGTGAATGATGGTTGACCAATGGTTATCCTCGGTTGAGAATGGCTGTGATTGATTGTTAGTTTATGGTGAATGATTTGTTACCCAATGGTTTTTCATGGTCAAAAATAATGATGAACGATCGTTAAAACAGTGCTGACTGACGATTGATGCCTGTTGATGATCCCAGAGATGAGTCATCAATTGCGCTCAATCGGTTGATATCCAATGACCAGCAAAAAACCAATGGATCATGAGCCCCAAAAACCATGAAACATGATTATCCAATGGAAAATCCAATTACTTGGGACAATGACCGTCAAAAAACAATGGAGTGAAACCTATGATGTCCGAATTTGAAGTCACCTGGTCCCCAGCTGTGGTGTTGGCCTAGTCCCTGGCCTCAACCTGCCCTGCCATTGCTTCACCGGGGCGTTTCAGGACCTTCGAAACTTCGGATGGTCAAGTGACAGCACACGCCCATGTGCAGCTTGGTCGCCAACCCAAGAGGTGGGTGAAGGTTCCACAAGTAATTGTGTTTATGGTTGTTGGTCATTGATCATCCAAGTTGTTTTTGTTGGTTTGTTTCTTTTTTGTTTTGTTTTGTGTGTTTCTGTGGTGGATTGCTGTGGGTAATCTAGTGGTTTCTTGAAATATCCGTGGTAATTCTGGACATTCTGTTTGGAAAATCGTAATTAGTATTCTAGTATTCAACTGTGATGTTAAGTATCCCATCACAATCAATTAATCCATCAATAAAATCTACTATTCAACTAGATGATGCAATTAATTAATTACGCATAATGACAAATCAATTCTAGATGATTAGCCGATCCTTTCCCCCTTTGGTTTTGTAGTTACTTCCTCAGTAATTCTAGATGCTATCTCATGCATGGATCCTATTCTAGATACTATTCTAGTAGATATGGTGGTTTCTCAGAATATGGGTCCCCCAAATCATCCAGTTTATTCACCATTTAAAGTATTAAACCAACCATTTTTGGGTCCCCTATTTTGAGAAACCCCCATATAAATCATCTAATACTCATCTACAACCATAGATATAAATCTTCCAGATGAGTATTAGATGACTTATATCTACTAGATATTAATATTCTACTAGAATATTCCATCTAATACTCATCTACAACGTAGATATCAATACAGTGACAACTGCAGATGATTTGCCAAGCCCTTCCTGCCTTCCCCGTGTGGCGCCGCTGCGCCCGAGGCTCACAGCCGCGTCGCCGGTGCTGAAGGCCATGTTGGACTCGTCGATGCAGGAGGGCGAAAGCCGACGCATCCGCTTGGACGACTGCTGCAGCGCTGGGGTGTCGTTGTTCCTGGAGACCTTGCGCCTTGGCGTAAAGGAAGGACGGGCTGGGGGGCTGGGGGGAGTGACATTAATATTATATTGGATTTTTGGTAGGGTTCATAACCGGGAATAAACAGAAAGGTACATATTTCAGTATATGTTTACATTTTATGAATGTTGACACTTTAATTTATGATCGGATTTTATAAGTTTTCCTCTTATATTTGTATTTTTGCATGTTTTGGATTATATTGTTTGAACATATGCACTTGCAATCTAGTATGGGTAGGTACATGTTTTGCGTATGCTTTGCTCTTATGCATTTGTGTGTGCACGTGATTTATGGCATAGACATTTATCTTTGTATGCATACATGGCAAAACATTTGAATCATACCACATATCCATGTAATTTGCATTGTTTACGACGTAGTTGTGGTTTGACAGCTGAAAACAAACTCATCAACCACATAGCATTTACCTGGGACCAAGACACATTTAGACATTTTGCAAAAACAGCCAACACAAACAGAATCATTCACATCAACCACAGCCATCATTCTTCTCCATTATTGGGTCCATTCCCATCAGTACTCTGTGCAATGATCGATGGGTCATTCTCCTCAACCTTTTGATTGATTTCCAGTTTATCCCACTATAGTCTCCCGATCATCAATGCAGTAGTCATTACTTCATTGATCTCAATACCATCGTGGTCAATCATCACCCCTAGTGGTGCATCTGTGTTTTTGATATTTCCTGATTTCAACATGAGTTCTTTTTCTGATCGGATCATTTAAAATGCACTATTTGTCGGTGCTACCCATGCAAATGAAGATTAACATGGGATGTCCACCCACAACAAATCTTATTCAAAAAAGCAAAGCTGCATCTTAATTCAGCGAACATGGCTAGTTGGTGGTTTCACACAGTTTTCATATTTTCCCTCTTATTTGAGATGATTGGTTGGTTGACAAGCATGCTGCATGCTTTTCATAGGGGCTACAGCCAGCAGTGTGCCATGACCGCAGCCATGGTCATCCGTCGCACCCAGAGGTACACGTGCTCCACCCGTAGCGACCCCACGGCGCAGACCGTCTTGATGGCGTTGGATTTGGCACATCGTGGCGTGGCGCAGCTGTTGAGCAGGGTTACAGCCACTAGGCTGGCGGGTGGTTTGATAATAATTATTCATTAATAACGGTAAGTAATTGGTGGTTTTTAGGGTTATAACCATGAATCATGGTTGATGATAGGAGATAATAAGCAACAATAATGATTAAACAGCTACCGGCTGGTGGTTTGATTGACATGTTTTATGTTCCCAGTAAAGCGAAACTCAAGCTAGCCAAAAACAAACAAAATACTAGATGGTGGTTGTAGACATGTTTTATTTTCCGTAATTCATATTTTTTAAACAAATGGGTGGTTGACTGGGGAGGGCACTTCCATAACAAAGTGCCTAGCAATCAGATAAGGAACTCATGGCTGCCAGCTCATGCTGCCAACAACCTTGCTGTGGAACATATTTGGAAAGGCAGGCAATTTACAACGACGTGAGTGCGGTGCTGCGCGCATATTCTCACATGCTGGTCATGGAGACATTTGGAATCGACACACAGAAGTTGAAACGTTCCTATCGAAGTAGTGGGCACTCACGTCAAGGGCGCGACTTTCACGTCGTGTCTTCATGTCGTGACCATATCATCCAGTACATGCACTTGGCTGCTGGGGGCCGTCCGGATCTGCGGGATAAGGAAAAGTGGTTGATTGACTCAGGTTGACTAATTCAATATTTGTCATAGGGCTATGAGTCAAGCAGTTATCCCACCAATAATGGGGGATAGTAACGAACAATAATACGGAAAACAATGGTTAATGATGGGAACCAGGAGTACAGGGTTTTGACCCATAGCCATAGTGGTTGAAACCACCAACCAGCTAATCTCGCTGGTGGTGCGATGATTTCGCCAGGGGTATCCTGCTTCCCTTTACAGGGGGAGCCAGGCCAGGGGCTACAGGGAGTGCCCGTTCACCAGATGGTAGCAATAAAAAATCTTAGTTTTTTTGAGGATCAACAGGATTTGCCATGTAACCACTAAGACTGAAGCGGTTGGTTTTGGTGAGAATGGTCATTTGTAATGGTTAATAACAAGCAATCAAACTATTGAAAATCATCTATGCATAATTTTCAATATCATCAATGATTTTGCATTGTTTTCGTAGATCCCATATTAAAGATGATAGCATAATGATTATACAATAGGATCTATGCGTAAATGATTGATGGGTATTAGTAGATGAGAATAGTTACTTTATAGCCACGCTTGGCTGGTCATTTTCCAGATGTTGAGCTGTCGAGCTGTGGGTATGAGTAGCTGTTGTGGTCATCGCCAGCAATGACATAGGGGAATGCTAGCTCGTCATGTACGGCGGCCACAGTTTCAAGCCATCCATGCGATCTATACATCACCAAGTAGTAGATGATTGGATGATGATTTACCACTTGTATCGATTTTGATTGCAAATTGATTGTTTAACGTTTGCTATCGTATTGTTTTGCCCCTTCTAGTTTTGGCTAATTGTCATTTATGTGCGTATCATTCTTGCAATGTTGTTGTTGGCTACTGAATGTTCTTGTATTCGTGGGTGTTGTCGTGATTGATCATTGGTTTTTTGACCGTTCAAAACATTGGACAGTATTGATATTGGTGTTCTACTATTCTTAGTAGATGATCTAACATTACTATTTAGTCAATGTTTGTGTATTTATTTGTGGTATCCATGATTTGGGTCATCTACTGTCAGTTTCCTGATTGATGTTGAGGACAAATAAGATAACAGTTCGAACAAAAAACTGTTGTTGTTCTTCACAATTCCATTGTAGATATGTTGGCGATGGTTCGTACATCAGTACATAGATTTCATTTGATTGTTGATATTGGAGTAAATTGTTACTTGATTCTTGTTGACGACTATTGGCCAGTGGGGTTTGTTCTGTAGGCAAAGGTGCCAGTGGTGTTTGCTTGTTTGCTTGCTTGCTTGGTTGGTTGTTTGTTTGTTTGCTTGCTTGCTTGCTTGTTTGTTTGTTTGCTTGTTTGAGTTTTTCTTCATCATATGAATATGTGCTTTTTGAACTTACTTATCCCTAGTTGTTCTAGCAGCAGTAGTCCTAATCATCTCCAACTATTTATGATAGATTCATGCTTACGCAGCGGTGATAGAGGTTCATGTTTGATTGTGACATGGGCTGCTTCTCCAACAGAGTTGTTTGATTGCTCAAATGCATTTGGTTGCGGTCTACTGCCTTATAACACAAACAAATACCTGACACTTTTCGGACGAATCAGCCAGCATTGCATGTTCTTTTTCCCACATTAGCCATCGTAGTGTTGCCCCCTTTGACATTTGTGATTGCTGTCATGAACTACTTGTTTGATAGCAAGCATCATTATAAACCCAACATAAACCATCCAGAAACCTTCACTAACCATGCTTGACGATCAGTAAACATCATGAACCAACCTCAACCATTGTCACTGATAGTGATCATGATCAATCATTATCCACCCTCTATTATTGTTTAATCATTGACCAGCTTCTGAAGCATCATGACCCATCATTCGCCATTCTTGACCCATATGATATCAAACATGATCAGCCATCGCTTGTAAGCATCATTTAAGCAACAGTTCACCAACATGTAATCATCATAATCATTATCATGATTGTTCGTCATCATCATCAACATCATCATCATCATCAAAACATCCTTTGACCATCCTTTAACCATCAAATACCTATCATGTAATCGTCCTGTACCTATCAAACATACCACCATCATTGATAGCTTGTGCGCCAGGCTTGAATCTGCTGATGCCTACAACGTAATGATAAGCCATCATTCACCACATCAAAAACTACCATCATAGAGCCACCCCCATTGAAACCATCACTATCCTCTACCATGGTTGATTATCATTAACACATTGACAACAAACATCATGATCATTATCATTGACCATCATTGTCACTAACCATCACTATCATGAACTTTCATGTTGACGCCATGATTAAGCATCATTATCTCTCATTAAACCCTCATTCAACCATCATCAAAGCATCATCAAACCATCATTAAGCCTCTAAACCATCACTTAACAACCATTTTATTCACTCCTCAATCATCCTACCCAAGCATCAAAAAGCATCACCAACCATCCCCCGGTCCCATTGAAACCGGCTGCCCACGGGGCACCGCTCCAGGGGCTCACAGCTCGACCAAGGCTGGCAGGTCTACGGAGTTGTGGCCATCTTCGCTGAGGTCTTGCAGGTGCCATGGGTCCCCATGGTGAAGTGATGGTGAACCCGTGGCGGTGCCTTTGGACGGAGTCATTCAGTTGAACCCATGGGTGATAATGATGAGTAATGATGGTTAATAGCAGTGATTGGTTGATATTCATCATGTTTGGACTCATTGACTGTTATAATCAAACTGATGGTGAATAATGGCTGATTTGTGATGATGGTAAGTGATGGTCAATAGTGATTAATTGATGGCGGACAACGGTGGATGACGGTGAATAATGATTGATAGTGATTGATGATGATGATGAGTAATGATGGTTAATAGCAGTGATGATAATGCTTAATTGATGGTTGATTGTGGTCAATTGATGGTAAATGATGGTTGATACAATAGTGATCAATAGTGGTAAGTAGTCATTAATTGATGATGGTAAGGTATAATCGATATCCCCTGGGAGATTTGATAGCCAATTGATGCTTGATCAGTGGTTGTTCATAGTTAACGATGATTCAATGATGCTTAATAGTGCCTAATTAATCGATACTTAATCATGGTTTCTAATAGTTAATGATTGCTAGTAACGGGTATTTGGTGGTTAGTCAATATTAAGATTGACTAAGAGTGATTAATAGTGATTAAATTGATCAAATGGTTGAGAATAGTGATCTATAACGGTTGACTAATGGTTGATACTGGTTAACTGACGGTTGTTTGATGCTTGTCTCAATAGTTAATTAGCTCATGACACTGTTAATTTCTAGCCAGTCAGGGGTTGCCAGTGGGCAATCGATGGTGGATTATGATTAGATGATGGCATTTAGCGGTTAATTCATGATTTATGATGGTTCATGACGATGGGCATTGGTTGCTTTTATGGTTAAACCTGGAACAAATGGTGAATTACAAGGGAATATTGAGAAAGAACAGCTGTTGTGACTACAGTGTTCCATTTGATGATAGTGTTTATAGTGTGTTTCATTTTTTGAAAGTGATAGTGTGTTTATGTAGTCGTTCACTTCAGTTGTTAAACATCATGATCAGCACAATAATGTTTGATCATTAAATATGCTGTGTTGATCAACACGGCACAGGTCTGGCTTAAAGTCAAGCGCTGATTGTAATCCAAAGATTGTTGCGGGGCTGCGCATAGCTTTGAAGCAACGAAACATGGTACTCTATACTGCTACTAAGAGGAGGCCTCATTGGTGTTGCGTGGGGGAATCTTCCCACAAATAATGAACTGCTTAGTAACCACGCTTAGTAACCACGCAGCTTGGAACTTTGGGGTGCTTGGATGATCATCTCACGGCTACTGGTGGACTTAACCATGTTTAGTAACCACTAATGGGACCGGTTGCCAACGGCTGAACTTATCATGGTTACTGAGCGCACTCACTAAGTGGAATGATCAACAAGTAAGAACCTAGTGACATCCAATGATGAAGCGGTGCTGGGGAGTGAATGGTTGGCAAGCATATGGCTGGGTCAAAACCCTGTACCCTGGTTCCCCTATCATTAGCCATTGTTTTCCCTATAGTTTTGTTGGTTATTGACCCCCGTTATTGATGTTTAATATTGACCCATAGCCATATGAGTCCACTCAAGCATAGACCATCACTATCCACTGCCGGCCATGGCGCCATGGTAACCCACCACCCTGGTGGTTTCCCCCGGCGGTTTGGGCGCTCAGGGCTTGTTGTGCGATGAGAATTTCTGTGCCATTGCGGAAGCGGCAAACCTGAAAGATCTGGAAGGGCTCAAAAAGGCACAGATGGACAACGGGGGCTGAGGTTGGGTAAGGTTGGTTAAGGTTGGTAAGGTTGGTTGGTCAACAAACATTACAGAATTATATGCGAATATTATAAGCATTGGTAAGCCGATACGGCCAACAATAGTGGGGGTTCGATAACACAAGACAACTGTAATGTTAGGTTTGGTTGATTGTTTTGCTGGCGGGGGCATTTTTTGGTGTTGAAAAACAGCCCATCCTCGCAAAAAAATCATATCAAGTATCTATTTCATCTGTCAAAACGCGACCTGATAAGACAACCAGTTGCCAGTAGCTGGATATGGGTCAAAATTGTTAACCCCCAATATGGCCATTTATATTGGAAATCTACTATAAACCAATGGTTTTGGCGGTGCCACTATTTTGACACAAACTGAATTGAATGATTTTCTGCAACCAGGCATCATTGAAGGATGCTGCACGCGTATCAGCCGCAGCTGCGTCACGCGAGGCATGTCATCAATTTGGCATGGAGTCAAGGGTAGTGCAGGACGGGCACGGGTGGTCATGGGATGAGCAAAGAGTGGTGGATTGGTGAAGGGATTTGTGGTGGTTGGACTAACAGTTTAACAAGTAATCCATCACGAACTAGCTTTTCCGAGAGAGAGAGAGAGAGTGCGCAGTGACCATCACGAACTAGCTGATTGGTAGTTTCACTCTTGGTTTACTACTAATTCGCAGTGGTTGAACTAAGTAATGCTGGGTGTTGATGAGTAAAACCCCCCAAACCAAACTTGGGGGGATGATAAAACTTCCTTCTTAAAAACCATTCCTGAGAAATGGGGAACCTCACCAATGATAAAAGTAATCATTACTAGTAATTTGTACAAGTAGGAGTATTGGTAGTAGTCTTACTAGTAGTAATTATTTCTGATGATCTCATCAAAAAAACAACCAACAAACGAGAAACTTTTCTTGAATCACCCTCCATTAAAAAAATGATGGGTCAAAAATATGTTTGCAAAAACGTTTCTTTAATCAAGGACCATATACTAATCGACATCCAACATTAGCTGATTAGTTACACACAAATCGTGGCTGGACTGGTGGATTCGTGGTGGCAATCAGCTAGTTAGTAGTTGAATCAATGGTTTATTAACAGGTAATCCATCACTAGCTGCTTGATAGTTTAGCTACTTAACTAGTGGACGAACTAGCTGATTAGTGTGGTTTGCCTATTGGTTCACCAATTTGCTTTGGATTAGTAACCACAAGGTTAATTTAACCAATTGCCACTGATTATTCAGTGATATATTTGGTGATTTACTTTACAGTTCATAGGAGTCAATGATTAGTCATAGTGGTGAAGGATTGTTGATGATGGTGAACACAGACATACCCGTTTGATGTATGACCACATGGATGGAAAGTCAACATTGATCATGTTCCATTCTGAATTTACCCGCGGGCCATGGATCACAGAATCAGGGATATCCCCAACAAGAAGCAGCAAAGAGCAGTGAGGTATCACTTTGTAGTACTGCATTATCATGGTTATGGTCAAAATGCTGCAGGTATCTACTATAATCAATATATTATTTGCTTAAAAAAAACAATGTTCGAGCTATGTTGGATTACTGGAAGGCATATGCAATCATGACCAATACAACAGGATTTGAAATAGAAACAATAGTCAGAGCAAGAGGCAAGAGCATTTGGGGTACCAGCAGCAAGAGCCATCGTAAAAACTTCAGGAAATGGAGATTTCACCATACATAAAGCTTACTTTTGGAGCTGTCAGGACGTATCCAGCAAGCGTCAAGAGAGTATTCGGTAGAGCAGCAGAAGCTATCTACAGATGAGTGAAGATAAATCAAATGTGATCCTTTCAAGAGGATAAAGATATCAGCAACCATGAATAACATCACGGACGTTTTGGGAACAGAACCAGCCGGGTGACATTATAGCAGTGTTAGGGATCAAACAGAAAGATTGCAAGAGGAGCAAGATTGGTTGGTGGTTGCGAACATGTTTTGGTTTTCCCCAGTATTACCAACTACGTTTTTTCATAGGGGTTAAAACCCACCAGCCAGAAGAGTACGCAACCAACCGTTGAGCAGGTGGTTTTACGAAGAGAATATGGCCATGGGTCAGAAACAACAATGCCAAATGTGTGGATGATGAACGTCCCAAGAAAGACTAATTTCGAATGTGTTGGATGTTCACCACGGGTACACGGCATGGACCCACAGCCATGATCAACCGTGACGTTGTCGTTTCATTTTTGTGTTGGGTACAGTAGATGGTTGTTACCTCAACCATCCTTAGATTTGAGGTATTTAACGCCATTTTTTTCTGGCACAACAAGTGGTGCTTCATCATTTTTTCCCATGATATTGTGATCAAAGGGTGTCAGAATACATGGACTCTGAAGAAGAGTTTTCCTTACCTACTTTACCTAGTTTTCCTCCATCATTCATGGATCCTTACCTCCTAAGCTTTCCTTAGCATCATTGATGCCAAAAGATCTCAAGGTAAAAGCAGTTTCTCCATTTGCTGCTGCCCCGTAGTTTCTCCATCCGCTGCATCCTACAGGATCGAATGAAGAAAGGTTTGCTGCCCAAGACTGTTCAAGATCTCTTTGGGCACAAGGCGAGCAGTGGAAGCGGAGCCGCAAAGCCGCTCCCTAAGTCATGGAGACAGCAACAGTACGTGCAAGGGACGAGACCAGCAGCAGGGGAAGGGAGTTAGCTAATGGTTGTAAATAGGCAGTAACTAGGGTGAGTATTAGTTGGCTTAGATTTGCCATTTGAGAAACAAGCTGTATCTATTATGTTAGTTTTATATGATTTTATATGTATACCATTAACCTTCCAGTTATTCACCTGATAGCTTGCCCCACATTGTAGGGACACACCACACCTTCAGGAAGAAGGAGAGACTGCGATCACAGAGTATCTACAAGCATCGCCAACTCGGTTCGAGCTTCTCAGCCCTTAACCAGCCCTGGAAGTGACTTTTCAAGCCTTAACCACCCCTTAACGCACCCTTAACGATGATATTTCCACAATGAAATGACCTCACTCAACATGCACATGCGATCCTGGGTCACCAATGGCAATCCACGTTCGGCTGCCGCTACAGGTGACTTTGCTCAGTGCCGACCAGCCCAAGAAGCGCCGTAGATTCTGAGACGCAGCGCGGTTTCCCCGCGGATGAGCCTCCAGTGGCAGCCCGCATGTTGTGTAGGTGCCTGCCACTCAAACTACTGATGCTTCGGATTTGTTGAATTCCAATAGCTTTAATACTGGGTTGAACAATAGTTGTTCAATATGGATGTGTTTTTTTTTCGAATTCCAACTATTACTGATGCTGCGAGTTCCTACATCAATATTGATAGTGTTAATTACTGAGCTAAAGCGCGGTCAACATTCAGAGGGTTGGGAGCAAGTGGTGACAGCGAAGAATGTTCAGTTGATTTACCCTCCTAGAAACTAACAGCTGGAACCTACCGAAGGGGGATCCCAAGTGCCGAAACTCATCTTCCAATCTCTACGAGGTGGGCCCCCTAAACGTTAGCTAACTTGGCTAAAACTAGGGTTACTACCCGTTCTGGGAGATATAACTAGCTTGTTAAATGGCTTATTAATCAACTTAGAACCAGGGGGGCCCACCTTGTATTTGGAAGGGTCTTGCACTGTTCGTTTTCGCGAGTGGTGCCAAAAATTGGTGGCTTTTGCTGTAAGTGACAGCACGGAGCTTTAGTCCAATTGATGGCAAGATGCTGCTTCCGTGCAAGCACTCACGTGACACGGGGACAAGCTCATGTTGAAGGAAGTTGTGAAACTTATATCGATAACCACTGGAAACATTGATCAAATACAACTACAATATCATGGCTAACGGAATATATGATTTTATGTATACCGCATACCGTATACATAATATGATTGCATTTATATTGATGTACTTTGTTTATATACACATGTTTTTTATTCGTTTATTAAGAGTGAGAGAAATCTTAGTATACGCACAGATAAGTAAATATACGTATTTATGTAATTTGCATCGTATATATACATTTATTTATATATATATACGTATATCTATGGATGTAACATCGATATATAACATAGATGAACATTTGTCATGGCTACTATTTCAGCTTTGCACACTGTGCAATTGCCCAGTCACGGTTGATCCCTTGCCAATGCAGCACTGGGGTGAAAAAGCTGTGGCGTCACTGGGGAGCGGTTGCCGGTTTTGCAACTGGTGGTGATCATACTTTTGAAGTTGACAATTTTAGTAGTTAGAACATAGTAGCTGATTGTGGAGAATGATAGGGGATAATAGTAATGTTTAACAATAAGGACTAAGTCTTTTTCTTTGACACTTGCTAGCTGCCATACACATCAGCTAGGTATGGTAGGTATACATTTGAGCCAATTATTAGCAATCACGGACTCGTTCTATAGTTACTGACTGGCTGATGTTAAAACTAGTTAGTTACATAGAACACTTAATAAATCAGCGCTTGCTAGGTAGAAGCCACCATCAATTGGTGAATTAGTTAAATATTGTTTTATATACATTATATTTTTTGTATATATATATATATATATATATGGTACCCCCCCCAAGACCCCCATATCAAGTAATTTGACTGGTATTTACGGCGTATTTTGCACATTTTTGTCATGCCACCAACTGCCAATTTGCAATGGCATTGCAATGCCATTGCAAACCTAACCCCTGGATTCAAGATTCAAGATTCAAGATTCCCAGGGACTCTTTCAAACAAATCTTGAATCCAACCCCAGGATTCAAGATTCAAAATTCAAGATTCCCAGGGACTCTTTCCAGCAAATCTTGAATCCAACCCCTGGATTCAAGATTCAAGATTCAAGATTCCTGGGAACTCTTTCCAGCAAATCTTGAATCCAGGATTCAAGATTCAAGATTCAAGATTTGCTGGAAAGAGTTCCCAGGAATCTTGAATCTTGAATCTTGAATCCTGGGGTTGGATTCAAGATTTGCTGGAAAGAGTTCCCAGGAATCTTGAATCTTGAATCTTGAATCCAGGGGTTAGGTTTGCAATGGCATTGCAATGCCATTGCAAATTGGCAGTCGGTGGCATGACACAGAATGTGAAAATACGTCGTAGGTATTAGTCTAAACAAAATGTGTTGTTTCTTTTTTTTTGGAGCACCCCCCCTCCCTGGAGGTCCCCGGGGGGGTGACTGGAGCCTAGAATGACCGACCCCGGGCCAGAGCCACTCCTTCAGGTAAATATTCAAACCTTTTTTGAATTAAAAACATGAAATTTAAACTAGCAATGTAATTGCCAATATTAGATCTACATTACAAATATGAATTTAAGCTTAATTTTAATTAGAAAATACGTTTAGAATAGAAAATTAGTTATCAATACTGAATCCAAATCATGAAAATTATATATCATTTTTTATCTATATTTTTCTTTTAGATCTATTATATGGTTGTTCGTGCTCTAATTCAGTCAGCCCAGGCCCAAGGCATTAGTAAATGATACACTAGCAAATGATAGGCTACAACCAAATATCAACAATATAAATGCAAATTTCTGACCACCTCCATTGCATAGCTGGGAATGAAAGCACAAATGCGTGACAAATTGCATTAAAGAAGTCAACTGATTCCACAATATGTCGTAATATGATTTCATATTCCACAAAAAGGTCATGTTATATGATATGGTGAAATGTGATATTGTTTAAAAACTAAAGAGCATATCATGCTGTAAAAATGTTAAAAAGTAATCAGGTATCAAGTGCCAAATTTGGTAAAATATGGTAGAAAATATTACATCAGGCCCCCCATGTTCAAGTATGGAAGAATATGATAAAAATGGCACAATATGGTGCAAAAGTTAGTTTGAAATGGCATAGTATGATGTAATATATGGTTTTATTTGGTATACAATGTGGTGTAAAAAGCTTTGATATGGTATAGTATAGTTGGATTTAGTCTTAAATGGAAAAAATGCAATATTGAAGAATGTATCTTAGCAAATGGAATTTGACATTATAAAGCAACAGGTGCAACACATAATATGATATTGCGACATATGGCATCACATGGTGTGTAATATGGTAGTTTTTAATTGAATATTACATAATGTGCTAGGAATATGGTGCAATCTCACAGAATATGCTTTAATATGGTTTTTTTTAATGGCTAAATGTAAACTTAATTGGCATGATCTGCTTGATTATGGCATAGTATGACATTATTTTAAAAGTTGTTGTCTTATTGTACAATGTAATATGGTTCAGTAATGCAAACACATGGAATCATATGAGATATTATGGTAACATATGAATTGAGAAAAAATGTTTGATATGGTATAATATAGCAGAATATGGCAAAATATGATGCAAAATATCTTCAGGCAACATATTGCTTAATATAGTGTAACATGTTTTTTTCTATTATATTATTTAGTATGGCACCGCATGGTGAAAAAATGTTTAATATGGTATGATATGCTAGAATATGATGTAAACAATTTGCTAGGGCAAAAAAAATTGTGCTATGTATATGGGATGGCCTAATATGGTATGGTATGCCATTAAGTTGCTTCAATAGTTCTTGTACAAGGTAATATGCGCAATATGGTATACCATGGCATCTCAGCGTTATATATGTTTTCTTTGGTATTCAATGAGCCTATATGGCACAATATAGTACGGTTTGGTTTAAGAGGATGCTATTGTTTTTTAATGAATAGACAATATAGCAAATGGCTTTGGCAAAAAAAGAAAAATAAACAGTAAGCTGAGCAGATTGAGAGGGATGATTAGATACAAGTAAGAGACAACTAGGAGACAAGTAAAGGACAAGCAGGTGATACTTGGGGACAAGTAAGAGACAAGCAGGTGACAACTAGGGGACAAGTAGAGGACAAGCAGGGGACAAGTAGGGATCAAACAAGAGGTAAACAGAGGGCAGCTGAGGAACAAATAGGGCACAATCACTGAACAGTTAAAAGATAAACAAGGGATAAGCAGAGGAGAACCTGGTGACAACACAGCAAACCAAACAAAAAAGGTAGACTTTTAGGGGGAGGGGTCCTCCAAACGGGGGTCTTGGAGGGGGGG
Source organism: Symbiodinium kawagutii (assembly GCA_009767595.1). NCBI lineage: Eukaryota > Dinophyceae > Suessiales > Symbiodiniaceae > Symbiodinium > Symbiodinium kawagutii. The sequence goes on from VSDK01015592.1 coordinate 1,016,743, forward strand.
GGTAGCATATATATATATATATAAATATATATATATATATATTTATATATATATATATATTTATATTTATATTTATATATACATATTTATTATCATATAAACATATTCCTGTTATATGGGTCTTTTCCAAAATGGGGGGATGCCTAAAAACTGATGTGCTATTACCATAAACGGTTAAGGTTTGATGTTTTAGAGGGTTTTCGATCTTGAGACACCAGGATGAATAGAGAAATTGATGAACACTGTATTTGCATGCATATCTTTACATCATATATATATATATATAATTTGCCTATTAATATGTAAGTTTGGTGATAAGTTTCAAATTACAACCGTTATTAGTAAACAATGTTCACCACTACAAGCATCATAAACTAGTATTAACCATTATCAAAGCTAGTTTTATGGAATCATGCATAGTTCTTTAAACCACTTCTAATATAAAGCCAAAGTTTGATAAACCATATACTCCGTATGTTTTGTCCGAATCAACCATAATCTCCTATCAACCATGCTTGGCCATTATCAACCAGTATCAACCATCAGTAACCATTACAGTATGGTGTGCATACGCCCTATGGCTGATGTATGCCACGGCCCCAGAGAGCATGCAGTGGCGAAAAGCAAAAGAAACATCAGTAACCACTACAATCATCATACACTGTTAATAACCATTATACCTATATCAACCGTCAACTAGTTTATAGTCATAGTTATGAATGTTACTAGCCATGTGTTGCTACCAATATCAAACTATTATCACCATTATCAACTAGTACTTTAACAACTGGTACTTGATAATGCTGATAATGGTTGAGAATGGTGATATTAGTTTTATATTGATACCATATCACCAATTATTAAAATATTGAACAACTAGTACTTTAATAACTCACCATTATGAACCATTCTCAGCCTAGTTTTACATCTCTTCGCTTCGCCAAGGCCGCAGCTGCTGCCCGCTACACCCAGGGAGTCCGGGACCTCAGCACACTTGCCCAGTCCGGGCTATGTTTGAAATTGCTGATGGTGAATAACAGGATGCTAAATGAACTTTGAACCATCAGGTTGATAATATAAATAATGTATGTACATCATTTAATATACTATAATATTAATGATGATAGTAGTAATAATGTATGGTTAAATGAACCACTAATATACATGTAAGTTTGATAATCAGTGGTTGATACTGGTTAGCACTGGTTAACATAAGAGTTAATGATGGTTATAATGGTTAATGATGGTCAATGAACGTTGAACAATCAGTGACTATGGTTGATGACTACTGGTTGATGCTGGCTAACAATGGTGGATAAGGGTTAATACTTTTTGATGATGAATGGTGATTGATCATGGTTGAGAATGATGGTCAATGAATGGTTAAAGGATTTTTGTTTGATGTTAAAACTACTAGGAAACTATGGCTAATTAACCACGGTCAATGATTGATGCTTGACTGACTGGTTCATGATGGTGAATGATACAGATTGACACTGACTAATGCTGGTAAACTCATGGTTAATTGTGGTTTTTCTGATGGTTGATGATGGTCAACTAAGGATTAATGACGTTGGGCTAATAATTGATGGTCACAAGCGGTGATTCGTGACATTGAACGATGGTTGATGTGGGATTTTCCTACCCAACTGTTAGGTGACTTGATTACTAGTGTAAGTGGTAGACAAAGCTATACTTAGATGCCATGGTTATAACCAGGACGCCCCACCTATACCAGTTATTCATTCATGATTTATCATGGTTCATGATGTTGAACGGGCCACATGATAATGATCACTGCTGATTCATAGTGGCAAGTGAGGGTAAAATCACTACCAAAACTCAATCCGCTGAACTCATTCTAGCATCGCTGGAGAAGTGAGAAGTGCCATTGTGCCAGGCGACTGGAGGGTAATAGCGATGAAGCGTTCCAAAGGGTGAAGTGAGCGGTATCTAAATCCCAATTGATTGGTATATAAATAAGGGCTGTGCTTTGTGACAGTACGATCAGGTGATGTGTGAAATCACAACCGTAATGTGTTCCATGCAAATATCATGAATCATGTTTTGATTAAACCTCTTCCACGGTATATCATTTTTTCAACTATGAATATAATTCTAATGATGGCGTGTTTGAACCATCCCCACTTGTGGTCAGTTGTGCAGCAGTGCTCATTCAATGGAGATAAGCACCTGTTGGTAGTTTTCACCTCTGTTAATGGTAATGGTATCCATTTAATTGTTGGTCAAAACAATGGCTGCTTCACCTACGATGGATTAGTATCGAGTGTGTTTGGTGGCTTCAATGATTTATGATTTGTTTCCCAATGAATGTGCTATGATAGTTGGTTCCTGTGCATAACGATGGCTATGGTCCACCTCCCTTGAGATTCACACCAGCTGGGGTTCCAAGGAGGGTCAGTTCCGGACCACAGCATGGTCAGACATCATCACATCATGATTTGTCATCATGTCATCAACTACAGATAATGGTTTACTGGTTGGTGGCTTTCAACATGGTTGATAAGGGTTGATAATAGGGGATGATAAGCAACAATAATGGTCAAACAACTACTATCAGTTTACTGTTCAGGTGTATGCCCAAACTATTAGTCACCCGAGTCTTAAAAACAGTCACCCAAAACTATCAGTTTTGGATGGTGGTCATTATTATGGCATTTCTTAGCAGATCCCCAATGATTGCAACAGTCTTGGGACCTATCATGATCCATGATCACCATTATCACCGTCACCTATCAGCATCAACTATCACTATCAAGTATCGCCATCAATCATCACCATCAATTATCATCATCATCAATCATCACCATGAAACTTCCCAAACAACAACCAGTTTTCCCAACAATGGCTATAGGTTATGGTTATTGTTTGAGACATGTCATTGCTGGTTATTGGGAAAACTGGTTGTCCCAAATTCAATAGCTGGGTAGTTATATAGCCAGTTGATTAATAGGCCAAGTACTAGTAATTAGGCCAAGAATCGCTTGTTAATAGGCCAATACTAGGCTGTTAATAGCTTGTTAATTGCTTGTTAAATGGCTGTGGGTCAAAACCCCGTACCCCTGGTTCCCCTACCATTGGCCATTGTTTCCCTTTTTATTGATGGTCATTATCCCCCATAATTGGTTGGTAAATATTGACCCATAGCCATATCAACTGCCCCTATTGCTATAAATGACTATTAATGGATGATTTAGGGGTACCCGGGGTACCCCTATTTTGAGAAACCCCCAAACAGGCAGTTCCTCGGGACTTCACCCAACCACCCGCCCTCCCTCTGCGCCACGGTGCCACCGTCCCAGGTCACGGGAAGCCCGGCAGCGCCACCCGCGGCCGCCTGCGGGTCACCCGTGGCAGGCCCCGCGCCGGCGGGGGGGTCACCGGTGTGGGATCACCAAGCAGAGCCTGGCCCAGCCACCATGGGCAACAAATATTGGTTAATAATGGTTAATAATAGGGGATAATAACCAACTAATAATGGTTAAAACCAACTAATGATAACCAATAATAACCAACTACTAATAATAACCAACTAATAATGGTTAGTAATGGTGAATAATAGGTGAGAATAGCAAACTAATAATGGTGAAACTAAGCTACTGGTTGGTCATCATGTCATCCACTACACTCCGGTGATCTAACGTAGCAAGTACCTTCCCGGAATCTGATTTTTTTATACTGGTAATTCATGGCACTTGTATACTGGTAATTAAATATACTGGTAATTATAGTTAAACATGTTAGTATAAGATATAGCTAAAATCATTGGTATTTAAACTAACCAGAGGGTAGATTAACACCAGCACTAATCCGAGGTTATGTAATACATTAATCCTGTCGGACTGGTGTAGATCCTGTCGGACACTGCACTTTTAGGGGATACCGACTACTAATCACCAATGTATCTACACTAAAGAACTAGGCCTGGTGATCTCTACTACTGGTAGATCCATTGGTAGATCCATTGCCTAGGGAGATACATTACCTACCCCCTACTATCTACACTCAAGATGCCCCGCGGTCTGCCAAAGGACTTCCTTGCATGCACCTCGTCGTGGCCTTCTTTGTTTTGTGATTTTTGTCCGGCAAGTTTTGTGAAGCATCACGAAGCATCGCGAAGCGTCCTTGAGTGTTATCAATGGTTATAAACCATTGATATTAACCAGCATGAACCACCATTAACCACCATCAGCTTTTGGAATCACCATCATTGATCGATCACCACAAACCATCACCAAAGAAACCATGAAAAACAGCAACCAGTTGATCATCAATGGTTCCATTCACCAATGAAAATCATCAGTTCAACATCAATGAACAACTATCAACCCTGGATGGCTTCATTTCGGTCAATGCTACAATGATTATTAAGGTCAATCATCATGTAACTAATAAACAATTATCAACCAAACGGACCAAACATGTTGATTATGAGTTTTTGTATTATGGTTTAATGTGGTTAGATCAAACCAACCACCACCACCACCACCACCACCACCACCACCACCACCACCACCACCACCACCACCACCACCACCATATTATAATATGCTCAACTAATTTGGCTCATCATCCCCATGGTTTCATCATGGTTCATGCTGGTCAATGAAGCTGCCATCAGCCACTGATTCTCGACCATCAACTGATCAGGCGCTGGATGAACAGGCGCGAGGGGATGATGAGGGGCAGCTGCTTAGTGTTTTAATCATCATGGGTGAGGAGCCACAAGGTCTAGCCGTGGCTGGATAGTGGTGATGGACGGCTGATCATGGTTCGGGAGTGGTTCGGAAAACCGCTCAATGGTTGCTCTTTGGTTGGTGAATGTTTGATCATTGTTGAGTTAGTATGGTTGATGACTCATTGATGACGGTTAATCATCATGAACCAGGTGGTTGTTGGTTGCATCCTCGTGGTTTGAACCGCAAGGGCATCACCCAACTCTTGACTAGTCACGCCCATCCATGGGTTAACCAGCCAGGTGCTAGCAATGATATGACAGCCATAAATGACTACCTAACACATATGGTTGATTATCATAAGGGTTGTTGCGGTTTACTGTTGATGGTCTACCAATTCTATGATGTTGATTGGTGGTTTTAAAGTTATCTATTGATTGATATGATGCTGAGAATCACCCAATGTTTATATTTTCCCAATCTCGGATATTTGAATGATATAATAATATTTTCGTGCTGGCTTAAATCCACCAACCAAGATCGCCCATGACACATTAAGCATCATTCACCATTCAATCACCAGTGTTTTGAAGGGTTGCCCCACCTCGTTTCATCGCTTTTCAGGGGATTCACCGTCATACACCAACCATCATCACAAAGCATCATTTCTAACCATCCTTCGTTGCCCCTGACCCATCCTTGTGAACCATCACTGATCATTCGCCAAACTCCTTTGGACGCCAGGCAAACCAACGCCTTGGACGCTTGGAGAGTGCTTTGCTGGCTCTGAAGCCACAGATCGAGGAGCCGCTGCGAGTGTGAAGCAAAAGAGAGCACGACTCATGGGATGATTCACTGTTGATGTTGGTTAAGCTTGAGGTAATGACTGCTTCATGAATGTTCATGATGAATGGCATCCAATTAAGGATTGATTAAGTAATCAACCGGTAGTTGATGGTTAGGCAATGGCTGAGAAATGGCTCATGGCTAGTTCATGGCTGATGGCTGCTTCATGCTTAACACTCCTTCCTGCAATGGTACTTCTTCATGATGAACAACACTCAACACTGCTTGACAGTGCTGAGTGGTGCCCCACTTATAAATTAGTCCATGGGCTATTTCATGAGCTAGTTCTACCAGACCATGTGGTGACCCAGTTACGTTCAAGAGACCAAGCCAACGAGAAACAACAAGAACCAACATGGCGAGCTGGGTCAAAACCCGTACCCCTGTCCCCCTATTATCAACCATTACTTTCCCTGTTATTGTTGGTGGAAATCCCCCAGTAATTGGTTGATTAATATTGACCCATGGCCACATGGCGAGCTGGGTCAAAACCCGTACCCCTGTCCCCCTATTATCAACCATTACTTTCCCTGTTATTGTTGGTGGAAATCCCCCAGTAATTGGTTGATTAATATTGACCCATGGCCACATGGCGAGCTGGGTCACTATTAACCAACCGAATTCCTCCACGTGTTCACAGGCGATGGTGGCCATCCAGTCGAAGCAGTTGACTGCCCCTTCTCCCGCGGGGGAACTCAGGGGGTGACAGGTGACAGGTGCGTGGGTTGGCCTGGTGCAGCTGTGCTCGGGCAGCTCCGAAATGGCACCGACGTTCAGCATAATGTCATCGGTATGACAGCAAGGCAGATGAGGCTGCTGGTGTCGGCCACGGTTGGACGCAGGTTTGGGGGTAGTTGACGAGCTCACGGCACTAATGACATACCTTAGGATGACGCGACCACTTCGAAAAATGGTCTTCCACAATCGAAAAATTGACAAGTTCATGATTCGCCACAAGAAACGAAATGGAAACTATATTTGGGTGGATTATAGCTATTACCTTAGCTTTTTAGGCTTTTTGGGATTTGATTGATTTACCGTTTTTTGCCACTAAAGGTTAGACTTTTAGCAAGATATGAATGATTCAATCAACAACGAAGATTCAATCAACAACGGGCCCCAGGGATCCTGTCAGAATGGGTGTGCGATCCTGGCAGCGATGGTTGTTCCTAGCTGGTGCCAGGCCTCACAACTTGTTATCAAAAGCAAGCATGGGTTAGATAGCATAAACCATTACTAGTTGATAATGATTATGCTTGATGGTTACTAGTATGTTAACCATTATTACTAGTAATGTTAATGCTTGAAAATGTTAACAACCCATTACTAGTTGATGATCAATCTAGTTGATATCAAACAACATGACCAGTGGTTAATGAACTGTAATCAAACAACATTACTAGTAATGAACAACAAACCATCATTAACCACTTGTTGATTAACCATCAGATAACATTACTAGTTGATAATGAAATAATGGTTTGTTGTGAACTAGTAATGTTTGATGGTCAACCAACTAATTATAAACCAGTAATGGTTGAGATCAACTAGCTAGCAACCTGTTATTGACCATCATCCATTACTAGCTGATGATTACTTAGTAAACCATTCGTATTCATCATAAACCATCACCGCTGGTTATTGACAATCACTCTGGACATCGACAGCCACTAGTCAATCAAGTACTAACACATAATTCACCAGTCAACCATTGATCAGTAACCATCACTAAAACCTCATTTAACCAACTTGTAGCCATCATTTACCCATCATTAAGCCTCAGTTAACCAACTTCTAGCCATCATTGACCCATCATTCCCCAGCTTGTGACCATCCCCTCGTGCCCTCGCCCAAGCCCAAGGCCAGCAACAATCTTGCTCCACGAGGCCTGAGCGACTGACCCTGATCCCTCAGAGGAGCGAGAGGACTGGCGTTGTGGACGCGGTGAGCCATGGGCAACCATGGATTGCTAATAGATTGTCAATAGATTGTTATCCAATAGATTGTCATCAGATTGTTAATAGATTGTTAATAGATTGTTAATAGATTGTCATTAGCAATATGGCTATGTGGGTCAATATTAACCAACCAATTTCATGGGGGATAATCACCAACAACAATAGGGAAAACAATGGTTACTGATAGGGGAACCAGGGGTACGGGGTTTGCCCCACTGCCATATATGGTCAATAAGTTGTTGAGTTGGTGAGTTGATCATTGACCATAGATTGTTGATGGTTGGTCGTGATATCTATAAGTCAAAAATGCGCTTCATCTATGGGAACCTAGTTGACCTGGGCATAGATAACCATGGATTAGCCATATATTGATTTGGCTTTACCCCCATAGATCCCAGTAATAACCATAGATCCATCATGACATTGATTTGTAATGATTCAACCATAGATGAGCCACAGATCAACCATAGATTAACCAGATCAACCGTAGACACATTAGTAACTATATCGCTATCATCTAACCATTGTGAGTTGTAGCAACCCTGATCTCCAAGAAGAATTGCATGGTCTTGATTTCTGGATTATACCATTGATGAATGGTTCAGATGTTGGGGATCATAGATTTGATTTGCATGGTTTTGATTCGAATTTGCTTATTATATCAATGGTTACAGGATATCGATCCACCATAGATTAAGTGTGGTACTTTGCTATTAAATCAGACCCTGGTTGCAATTCATATCTCATAATGATTGTTTGGAGCGTTCTCAAAACATGCGACCCCACAAAATGGATGGTTTAGTACTTAAAATGATTTACATTGGATCATGTCAGGGGGCATCCCTATGACTTGAGAAACCCCGATTTGCATTCAAGGACAAAGCACTGAATAAAACACATTCAGGGATTAGATGGAATGAATCCATACCGCTTACACCGTTGTGACTCAATGAAAAACATGGGTGTTTCTCAAAATACGGGTACCCCCGAATCATCCATGATTAACCATTTTTAGTGATAAACCATCCATTCTTGGGGTTCCCTATCTTAAAAGAAAACCCAAATCAGCAATGTTGATTCACCGTGAAGGGTGTTTGACAACTCAGCCTGACCAAACCATGGTGAATGTGACCAGTTATCAACGATCAATCACTCATACTTGACCAATGATCAAGAGTCAATTTACTTATTAATGATCATCGGTGAATGCGCCATGAATCCACGAGTTTAACCATGAATCATCATCCACCACCATGAATTTATTGACCCATGCCATGATGAATCCCTAAACCAACAACTCATCGACCATTCACTGAGTATGAAGCCATGTTTCACCCGGTCGTTGGTTCCATTCCCCGGTCTTCCGCCGAAGGTTCCATCTGCCAGAGCCCCAAAAGCGCCGACAAGGTAACGCTCCCCCTGCTGTGTAGGTTTGATCCCTGATGCTGTTCTTGAAAACGATGGTGATGGTTGATACTGTTGAGTGGTGGCTCGTGTTAGTGAATGACGGGTGATAATAATGGTGTTAAGTTATGCTCAATGATGGTTTACTAGTAAGGCAATGGTTGAACGTGTTCATAATGGGAATTGATGGGACACGGTGATAGAGACTAGAGACTGATGATATTGTGTTATTAGTTGGCCGGCTGATATGGGCATGGGCCAATACATACCATCCCATCCCAAACATGGTCAAATAGTTGAGTCATTTGGGGAATGTTCACTAGGGGTAATCGACCTACAGCCACATTTGTTCTTTTCCATGTTGAGCTTGATTAATTATGGTACGCGCTCGCTTTGTGTTCGTGGGTATGACATCGGCTGGTTGCGTGACCAAAACGCAGGTTTTCGGCTGTGGGCCAGCAAGCTCCCCATGATGAGTGAATGGGCATACCATCAATGGGAATACGAACCTGTTGTTTGCAGTACTGTAATTGTGATTCGGTTTATATACATATTAGTATCAGGGGCCAGCTTCGTATGATGTTTCCATTAATAATTGTATTATTACGTTTATATACATATATTAATATACTTGTTTCATTTGATAGACAGATTGCTTGATATAATCGCACAGTACATGATATACGGAAATAGTTTTGTTGAAAGTGTCATTAGGTTGATTTACAAATATACACTAACTGCGCGTATCAGACCACATCAATGAGACATGTGTGGATCTTCACTGATGTGGTCAGCTGGTGTACACACCGCGCGGTAAATCTCATGCTGCATGGTCGCCAGCCACGCAGCTATGGTTGGTTTTGCCCGGTGCCTTCTCCAGGGATGACCTGGAGAGCTGGACCCCACCACGTTTGATAGAAGAACCTGCTTGGAAACCAGCTATTTCTATGGTGGATTTTCCATTGGGAAGTGATCACCAGAGGGTAATGGACACACCTCAAAAGGAGCAGTGGGACTTCAGAGGGGCTCCCATCAAACATGGATAGGTCCGTGATCTCAGTAACGAACTGATTGTGTCACAGTCCTGGTAGATTTTGAAGTTGCTTATTCCACCTGCAGACACCGATGTCAGGCCTCGGGTATTGCGCAGTTCGCAGTTTCCTCGATCAAGCATCCATCCGGACACACACACAACAAACCGCAAAAGTCGCAAAAGACATATTTGAATTTGACATGCAGCAACAAGATTGTGGTTTTAAACATTTTCTATTTTCCCTAGTAGTGTTTTTCATAGGGGTTGGAATCACCAACCAGATGAAGTTGCGAACCAGAGATTAGAAAATGATGTTTTGCATAGGTTCTCAGATGGATGTTGCCACAGATCACCGTGCGACTTATCCATCAGAGGGGGTTGCTTCGTAGATTCGTAGAGGGTTGTTTTCCTAGGGGCCAAACGTTGGGCCCAGAAGGATCGAGCCATCAGAAGACATTGTGGATGGTGGCAATGGTAAGTTGTGAACCGTGAATGAATTACTTTGAACCAACATGATCATTCTGGTTATCAATCATTCAACATGTACCCTACCTTCAGCTAATTATTTCAGGGGGGGACTCTGTTCCAAAATAATATTCTCAAAATAATTAGCTTTTTTGCAATCTGGTATCTTGAGAGTGTTGAGGGGGTAAAATATTATTGTTGATGATTATTATTTTGAGGGCTTTATACATGGTCTATACTATTGCTGCTGATAGACTCTCATCCAAAATAATTAATCCAAAATAATTTTACATAAAAAATTATTTCGAAATAATTTAAGTCGGAAGTATTCAGATGTACTTGTATACTGGGTAGTGGACTCTATGTATTTCTGCAGTCTGCTGGTAGTCAGAGACCCTTGAAATAATTATGGTTGGTGCATCCCTGTTAACTTGAGACATCTTGAGACCCTTCCGCTATGTTGCAGCCATGCAATGCAAAGCTTCAAGCGATTCCATGCTGGACGGTCCTGACTTTCACTAGATGAAAACAAAAAACATTGAGCTCATTTGAATTCAGTGGAAATACAGTGAGATACACTGAATATTCTGGAGCAACACGGAAACTTTTTGGAATGTTTTCATATGGTGGCACGATTTGGTCTTGTTTTGTTGCCGTTTTCTGAGTGTTCTTGATCTTTTCTGTGGACGTGCGCCGATGGAAGCTGAAACTGCTGCGCCCCCGGGCGCGCCAACAATTTGCACGATTGGATCTACCCCCTGCCTCTTGGTGATGCAGGGGGGGGGGCAGGGCAGCCCAAAAAATCAGAATAACGCACATTCAACAAACACAGAAAGAGTAATATGGAAGAATCATACAGGCATTGTGTGACAACATGAGACAGACTGAAACAGATTGAATCAGTTTGCATGCATTTGAGGTGGCTTTGACCTAGAACCGCCTGTGTGGAATGCACGTTGGAAAGTGTGGGAGGCTAAATGCGCCACTTGACCGCATTGAGAGAATCAAACCGACATATCAAATCATTCAAATCATATCGAGATTTTCTCAGGCTAGCAAAACCCAATGGTATGAACCTCGCTTCAAAAACAAATTTGATGAAATTTACATTGCCTATCATGGCCTGTTCCTGATATCATTCTGGTATATTCTGATACCTCTTCGGCTCAAATTTGCCAACGTTTGCGAACTCTCAGCTTGCTTGTGCCTTTTGGTCTTCAATTTCTTGCGCCCGCTCCCTTGCATTCCCTTGCCTTCCTTTATCTTCAATGGGTATGCTTTCAAGGGCCAAGTCGAGTTACAACTTGTCAGTGGAAGTGGAAGAGCCCCCATTCAAGAAGCTCAAGCGCGGCACCATTCATGTGCTGGACACCCTGAGTGAAAGCACAGATGCAGACGCATCTCTCGATGTCATCGTGGTCCAGGAAGAGGGTGTCCAGATGAATGATGCCTATGAGGCTCCAAGCGCATCCACAGACATCACAGGCACTGAGGGCACAAACGCAGAGGGCTTGTCGGAGGATGTGATGACGCCAGGAAACAAGAATTCTCTAGATCTTCTAGAAGACTTCATGGACAGTGAAATTGAGAAGTTGGAGGACTCGCTTGAGGGATATGCGAGTCCAATGTCATCCATGGGTGATGATGGGCCAGATGCACCCACGGATTCCCAGGAGCTTACTCCAGAAAGCCACGTCTCAATTGTGAGTGATGATGATGTTGATACTCAGGAGGGGTCAGAGATTTCTTCATTGTCTTCGATGTCGGATGGCAAGTGTTGGATGGATGCATCTGAGTATAGCATGGATAGTGACTCCAATGCGACCACTCTTCCCCTCGGCTTTTGGTTGACAGACAGCAGTGCTTCGGCATCATCGTCCGGATCGTCGGAATCGTCTAGCTCATCCAGTGACAGCCAATCTAATTTTTCAGCTGCTGACATAGCAGCAGGAAGTCCAAAGCAGACAGCCGAAGCAGGAGCCTGTGACCAGGCATGATTCCAGCTTCGTTTGGCCATGTTGTTCTCATCTTTTCTCATTTGAGCTTATTCGTTCCAGATAGTTCCTGTACAGCTGTGGAACCAGTTTGTAGCTATTTGTAGGTAGATGTAGGTAGATGTTTAGGAGACTGGCAAGCTGTTCGTGTGGAATGAGACGGATTTGGCTTTTTGGGTTGCCAGTCCTTGTAGGCCAGAGCGGACAGATGCACGTGCCAGCAAAAAATTCAAGCAATGTAAGGCAGATTCAAGCAGATTCAAGCAGAATCAGGTAGAGATAGCATTCGCAACTGGTCACACGTGCTCACACTTGTTCACATCTCATCTCATGTCATGCGTGTCGTGACACTCCAGCAAATCTAATGATATGGTTTTCCGACGCGCCGATGCTTGCCGACCGCAGCTGGACTCAGGCGAAGCCATTGTTCAATGGCAATGGTCACAGGAGGCCTTGCAACCATACCTATGTCTAGATCCTTGTCAGACTGAGATTGCCGTAAAGGGGTTGTGGGCTGTTTGATGCTCTTTGGTGGTGTTTGCGAACGTTTGCGATGTCAACCAGTATTTTTCCATTGTCCTTTCATGCCCTTTTGACATCTTTTGGCTTTTCTTTTTTCTCACCACGAGCCATTTTGAATCAATCTGACACGTGCTGAAGCAGACTGAAGTAGTGCTGCGCCGTGCTACCCCGCCACTAAGTGATGGTTCGACGTGGTGCCCTTCGCATGCCGTGTCCAAGACTTCCCAGGAATGGACCAAATCTGGCGTATCATGGCCAAGCAAATTAGATCAAACGAGCATGAAGGGGACATTCTGGAGATTTTTAGAGCTTCTGGAGATTTTTAGAGCTTCATGTAGGTTTTCTTCATGTCTGCTAGAAAGCGTATCACAGCACCGTGCAGCCAGTCATGCCGCATATGTTTTATATTGTTTATCACGTCATAGCGCGTCACGCGTCGTGCTTTGCTGCGCAAGGTGCACCCATTCAAGGGCGCGGAGGGGAGCGCTTCCAGTTCCACACCTGTGGCATCTTGGACCTATTCAGAATTTTTTGGGTAGGTTTTAGAAGATTTTGGAAGGCAGGTGAGACACAGTGAGACATGATGAGACTTTGCGCATCTTTGCGCGATAGTTACAGCTGATTGGTGGATGGATTTGTTGGTCGGCGCATTATGGTGCAATTGTTTTTTTGTCTTCATCTGAGGTGGCGAAGACCGACGATGCAGGGATGGAAGCAGTTCCACTCGAGGTAGCTGGGCAAAATGCAGCTAAGAGATGATATTGGGATCTAGCTGGAATTATTTTGGGGGGCTCAGACATGTGGGAGACTTCTGAAATGGTTTTGAGGGGGCTTAGCAATCCCGCTAAGAGATGATATTGGGATCTAGCTTGAATTATTTTATGGGGTTCAGACACGTGGGAGACTTCTGAAATGGTTTTGAGGGGGCCTAACATCCCTTGAGATGTCTAGTGTCAGTGCAATTTCAAGTGCTGATGCTGACGCCACGCTCAGCAGAAGCTCAGGACGTGCTAAGCGAGGTGAAGAAGGAGCGCGCGAAGGACACCCTTGCTCCACCGGATGTGCCTTGACTTTGCGTGAGGGTCTGGGAGGCATCGCAGAATAATGCAGAATATACCATATCATCCCAAGATATCCCAAGATACCCCAGGATAGCAAGGATTTGCAGGGTTGGAATAGGATTGGTTGACATGGTTTGAGTCGATTTGATGTTGATTGATTAGGAATGATTGGTGGATGGATTTGTTATGATTTGTTGGTCGGCGCATTATGGTGCAATTGTTGTTTTGTCTTCATCTGAGGTGGCGAAGACCGACAAGACGGGGAAGGAAGCGGTTCCACTCGAGGTAGCTGGGCAAAATGCAGCTAAGACATGATATTGAGATATATTGAGATCTAGTTTGAATTATTTTGGGGGGCTCAGACATGTGGGAGACTTCTGAAATGGTTTTCAGGGGGCCTAGAAGGGCTTAGCAACCCCTAGAGAATCTAAGGTCATGGGGTTTCTTGTTGCAGCTGTTGCGCATGTTGACGCCCAGCTCAGAAAAACTCAGGCCATACAAAGCGAGGAGAAGATGGAGCGCGAGAAGGGCACCCTTGCTCCACCGGATGCGCCTTGACATTGAGTGAGGGTCTGGGTATTGTGGATTATTGTGGACTGCCAGAATTTGCAAGGCGTCCCAGATCATCCCAGGATACCCCAGGATACCGGGGATTTGCAGGGATTGAGTAGGATTGATTGATATTGATTGACATGGCTTGAGTTGATTTGATGTTGATCGATTGGGATTGATTGGTGGATGGATTTGTTGGTCGGTGCATTATGGTGCATTGGTTTTTTGTCTTCATCTGAGGTGGCGAAGACGGACGATGCAGGGATGAAAGCGGTTCCACTCAAGGTAGCTGGGCAAAATGCAGCTAAGACATGATATTGGGATCTCGCTTAAATTATTTTGGGGGGCTCAGACATGTGGGAGACTTCTGAAATGGTTTTGAGGCTTCCTAGCAATCGCTGGAGAATCAAATGTCATGGCGTTTTTTGTTGCAACTGTTGCAGATGTTGACGCCAAGCCCAGAGAAAGTTCAGGCCATGCAGAAAAACGAGGAGAAGATGGAGCGCGCGAAGGGCACCCTTGCTCCGCAGAATGTGCCTTGACTTTGAGCGGGGTTTGGGCATGGAGGGAGTCCAGACATTTTTAGAATTTGTCATTGTATCAAGGCAAGCCAGGATACACCAGGATAGCAAGGATTTGCAGGGATTGAGTAGGATTTATTGACATGGCTTGAATTGATTTGATTGATTCGGATTGGTCGGTGGCTGCATTGGCTGATCCATGTTGATCTGTGCGTTTGTTTGTTGTCTTCATCTCAGGTGGCGAAGACGGACGAGACGGGGAAGGAAGCGGTTCCACTCAAGGTAGCTGGGCAAAATGCAGCTAAGACATGATATTGGGATCTAGCTGGAATTATTTTGGGGGGCTCAGACATGTGGGAGACTTCTGAAATGGTTTTGAGGGGGCCTAGTGTTGTCTTGCGGCGTATTGGTATGGTATATTCAAATATGCCGATGTAGTACCATTTCATGCTTCTGTAAAGCAGCTGCTGACACGTTTGAGGTAACAGATTTAGGCAAGCTTAGGCAGATATCATGTACGGGGTCTCACACCGGTTCAATAGGGTCTCATTTTTTGTCTTCAGTAGAGAAACGCGCGGCATTGTGTGCCGTTACCTTTCTCGGACATTTTCAGGTTGAAACCAAAGCAGAACCAGGCCGGCCGCGATGCTTGGCAAGATTTTGAGAGTCTAGAATGATTAGACACTTGATGAGACATGATTAGACACTAGATTGGTTGAGATGATTGAGATTGCGTCAGCCTGATTCAACATGAGTTGGCCAAGGAAATCCTTTGCCAGCCTGTCTGGTCCCCTTTGCGTTTGACCCAGCCATCAGAAATTGCATCTATGTTCCACATGAGGCTGCTCGGCATGGATTGCGGGGGGATGCGGGGGGGGTCAGGAATCATCAGGAAATATGAGATGACATCAATATATATGGAGGCTGGATGAGGCTGGTAAAGATGATTATAGATTCTTGATTGACTTGGATGAAACAAAATCAAACATGATCAAGCTCTGAGTCGTTGACAATCGTTGAAATGTTCTATGATAGTCGGCTTTTGGACCGTTGATTGTAAAGCTTGGGTTATCCCGGGATAGTTGCCATATGTTGCCATATGTCGCAGAAACTGAGGTATATGCGAACAATCACAACATGGCGTTGCTGCCTGCGAGTCACGAATTCCATGGGCTAGAGTGGGGTGAGCAGTCCCTTGGGCCAAGGGAGATCAAGGGTGTGTGAGCGTGTGTGAGTGAATGTGAGTGAGGCTGAGTAAGCAACATTAAGCAACCATGGTTCAATCATGTTCAATTCACAGCCGCACCTCCCGATGAAATCTCATCATTCGTCAGCCAACTCTAATACATGTTTAACTCATGCTGCCCCATGTCCACTATGTCCATTGATTTCCGTGATTTCCTTATTCATCTCCGGTGTTGTTTGAGGATAGCCTATTGGGATGTCTTTTTCAGAGAGCTGGCTGGGCTTATGAAATTCATTTCCGGAAGCAAAGACTGGAAGGTGTGGCCGGCATGATTGATAAAATCTCTTGAATCTTTTGGTCTTTCGTGGCCCGGATGATCCTTTGCGGTGAAGATTGGTGATATATGGTGCGCCAATGTGCATCATGATGCCTCATGCGTCATTTTGAAGCATTTGGTTCTAAGCGGTCAGCATTCCATCGCGTTCTCGCTGTGTGTTGTCCCATATCTTTGCAATAGTTGGCTGGGGTGATGGCCGTAGTTGCTATGATGTGGGCCGCCGTTTGGGCTGCATTTGTACCGACCTTGAGCTGTGGTGTGGCTGTTCAGGACTGAAGATGGCAAACCAGATTCGCATAGATTCGCAAATATTTTGAATGCTTCAGCAACTTCCAGCATCTTTCAACATATGATTGTTACTTGTTGCTTTATTTCATGGATTCATGGTTAACAACGATTAGCAACGTGACGATTTAATCAACGTGAACCAATGTGATAGTGAAGTGATGTAAAGTGCTTAGACGTGGTCAGTACATGTCAGTACATTTACATACATTTACTGTCATACAGAAAAGTATCGTGAAGTCGCCCCTGCAGGATGATACATTTGCATCCTTGCCTGAACCTTCTTGGTTTGTTGCAGATGACCACGTTCCAGAATTGCGCGAAGTGATTGACAGTCTCAAGGGTCGCGCACGCGACCTCTACTGCGTCGATCTTTTTGGATTTTCAGGGTCGATTGCCAAGAAGTGGATGCAAAAGGGGTACGAAGCAATCCGGTATGACATTGCCATCAATCCTCGCTCGGATGACATAGTGTCAAGACGTGGCTTCTTGAACTTACTGCGCTCCTGGGACTATTGATTGGTGATTTCTGAAGGAAAGCCTGGTTATTTTGTGTTTCAATCAGCAATTTGTTGTGAAATCCTTGACAGTACAACTCTTTCTCCGGCCCTTGCTAGTGTAGTAAACTCATCTAGCGTCACCTAGGACTTGGAATGCGCTTGCGTGAAGGGGGCGCTATCGTTGGTGGACCCCCGTGCAGCCTTCACGTGTTCATGTGCTTTGTCAGCATGCGGCGCACGTGAGCAATGAGTTATGATGAGGGATCAATAGGGATTAATTATCGTCGATCATTCTTATATATCCTTGTATCACCCTGAAATATCTTGAGATATCTTGAGCCCCCACATCCTCCTGCCATTTCCTGGTGGAGGGTGGAAGGTGGAGGAGGGTGGAGGGTGGAGGGGTGTTGACCCTGCCGCCGCCTGAGGTCTTCCAGTGTCCACAAGAGAACCTGGACAAATCGATTGGGCAATACTGGGAACCGAAAGGTCAGGCTGAGCAACCTTATTGCTCGCAACACGGCTACCTTCTTGAGGTTGCTCAGTGAAACCGGACGAGTTATCTGGCACTTGCTAGAGCAGCCGACAAGTTCGTGGCTGCTGAAGCTGGAATGGTACATCGGTTTGACTGCTGCGATGTGTTGCGTGCAAGTTTGCACTTGGTCTTTGGAGTGGAACTAGAATTTCTTTGATTTTGTGTATCTTTCAGATTCTTCCAGTCATGTGAATTCACGGGAAACGGTGTATGGTGGTGTATGTGGAGGCATGTGGAGGCTTTAGATGGCTATAGTATTACCTAGGTTCAAGCAATATCAAAAGAGCTTGTTTTGTCACGTTTCTCATTTGTTGTTTGTGTGATGTCCCGTGATATCTCCTGCTTGTTGTGATCAATCTTTCTAGCGTCTTGCTTGCCTCAGGATGGGCTTTTTCAACCACGACCTTTTGAAGCCTTCTCACTTGTGGGGAAACCTCCCAGGAATGAAGGCCCTCAAGCGTGTTATGAAGAAAGACGATCGCAAGAAATTCTTGGATCGTCTGGACCCTTGAAAGCATTAGCGGCGTTGTGCAATATCAATGGCAGATAAGGGCAGCAGTGACATGACATATCAATTCCATGATGATTCACGATCGCCCATGTATCATGCACGTATTGGCTTCATTGAATTTCTTGAATGTCACTTTTTCTCAGACTTACCCAGACAATCTCTGATAACGTCAACGTTAGCCAGATGATCTTGTGTGACGCGTTTCTTGATGATCCCGGATATCCGAGGAACAACGGCAAAGCCGCCGCAAACGACCACGAGCATACTATGTGAAGAAGAACGGTCAGATTAACGGGGGCAAGGACTTAGGACTAACAGCCGCTTACACAGCGGCCTTTTCCCAGGCTGTGTTTTCCATCTGGCTCACTGCATTCCACAAATTGCAGGAGTAGGGTGTTGTAGGGCCATGCAAAGAAGGAACCAAAGGGTCCTGACATGGTGCGTTGGCCATTGCCATATCTTTGCTTGAACCTAGCGCTACAAACAGCTTCAGCTAGGGATTGTGGACGCATACTTGGGCGTCAAACTTGAGTGGAAAAGAGCGTAATTGTTTTCAGAGGCAGCAAGTGGTCAGCAACCCTCAAAATAATTTCACCCACCATGACATACCCATTAAATCCCAAGAGTGAGCGCACACGCATACATGTCGCATCATGTAGCAATATGTCTCACACCTGCGGCAGCCAAGAAAGCGCAGCAAATTTTCCACATATAATTTTAGCAGTACTTGTCATGTTGGGGACCTTTGAAATAATTTGTATCGTTGCCCCGATATTTTCATGCCAGGCAGACATCGCCAAATTTGCCAAGCTCACGGAGAAAGAAAAGACTGAGACCATTCCTGAGGATTGATTCATGGTGAATTTGTGTTGCTTTATGCTGTTATTTGCTGCTGCGCTCCATTGCGCTCCATTATACTCAATCATACTCAATCCATTTCAACGCAATTCAATGCTTTTTGGCGATTCTTTCATATGCTCTTCTTAGATTATCTTTGTATTCGGGGCCAAACAGTAGCATTATCTAGATGACTTTTCGTGTGATAAAAATTTTCTGTCTCTCCAACATGTCCAGACCCCTCAAAATAATTTCACATATTGCAAACACCTGCGTTTCGTTTTTTTTGATGCCCTTGGTGTCAGGACTACATGGATTTCTTGGAAAGTTTACCTCCTAGAGCTCAAGTTCGTCCATTGTTGACGTACGTTGGAGTCCGTGGTGGCATCAATGATGCGCACGCGTCTTGTCTGTATACTGTATGATCCTGTATGTGTGGCGTATTGTGGCGTAGTGCAGGCTGGTCCATGTGATCCCATGTGCCATCAATCGCCATCATGTGCCCATCCCCATCCCACCCCATCCCCATCCCATCCCATCCCATCCCCATCTGCTGGGTTCAATTTTTGTGCGCTCAAGGATTCTACTGGCTTCATCCACGATTTTGACGCCGGCATATTGGGTGGCTGGGAAAAGCAGCCTTTTGTCTACGGCCCCTAGGTTTGCATTATGTAATGAAATATAATGGTTTTGTTAAGAGGAATAAGATGTTTTTCCTTCTATGACTGGTTGGGGGGAACCGGTGGAATTCAACCATCCCGCTTCCCATGTACTACCCTTGCGTTGAAATGCGCCCAAGGTCACTGACATATTTGTTGAACCCTTTCCCTAACACCATCCCTAACACCATGAATTTCTCTTGTTTGACCTGAGGACACAAGACTAGCTTTGGGCATTTCATTCATGCTGCAGTTGAAATTGGTCACCATTTCTTTGGCGATCAGTGGCCTGCCTTCATGATGGCCACTGACTACCAAGTCATTGATCGAATTTGCACTTGGAAATCCCAGGGAGAACCAGGCCTCGTTTTCGCATTGCTGCGCCATGGCTGTTTAGAATCAGGTTTTATTTTTCAAAATTGGTTTTATTTGATGTTACTTATTGTTAATGGATGCTGGGCTATCATGTGTTTTGATTTTCTTTTCTTGGCCAAACATTTTCATTGTCTTTGCTAGCAATGTTTCACAGGCACAATATTGAGCATCAAGCATTGCTGGCCTTGGATGTGGATGAAGCGGTGCCTGTAGTGTTTGATCCGATGGGTGACGTTTCTGATTCTATCCTGGATGCTGCAAGTGCTGTGCGCGAAGCTTTAGAACATCAGCTTTTCGCAGCCGATCCAGGGTACCCAAAGCTTAAATCGAGGTGCAGCGTTTGCAACCCCCCTTGGTTTCTCTTTATGTCCTTCCAATATCTAATTGTGCCAACAATTTCCTTGGCATTTCTTGGTATCAACATGTAACATGTATATACATGTATCAAATTGTATCAACTCTATCAGTATCTGTGAGTAACATTGGAAGACCCTGGTGAGGAATCCGAAAACTCGGTTGAGACCACTGGTTCTGACGAATTTGGAGTCTCAGCCGGATGCATGGTCCTGCGGGCACAGAGTGACGCTACTTATGTTCCACATTGTGAAAATGTACCGGGAGTTGTCAGGGCCTGATGGCAGAATGAGATTGCAAAAGCTGCCGATCCCTCGCAACACCATCACGGATGAGCAGGTGAAGTTTCTTTGTCAGCACGGGGTGAAGGGACTTGTGGACATGGAGATCGGGTCGCTTTGTGATGATTTGCGCACCAAGCAAATGAAACCTGAAAACCTTGTTCGTCTTGTTCCTACCAAGAAGGAAGACCTTGTTCCTCCTAGCAAGCGGGCCAAAGTGGAAACACATTCCAGCGCTTCAAGCACTGCAACCCAACAGAAGCGTGCGATGGAAGACAAACCACAACCGTTGGTAGAGGAGAGACCAACCAAGTGCTCAAAACCCACCATGCCGCCTGAAGATGCCGTTGCTGACAGACCACGAAAGCACGAAAAGTCAGAAGAGAAGAGACCGACCCCATCTTCAAAACCTTCTGTGCCAGTTCAAGATGCCCCGGCAGACTCTGTCGTGGAGGGTGCCATTGCAGCACTCAACACCCGGTCAACACGGGCCGAGCTGAGAAAAATAGAGTCCAATGCAAAGGCAATTCTCAGAAAGTGTGGCTTGGACTTTAATGCCCACTTTCAGCGACAGCATGGCGGCAAATTCGAGTCTGGACACTGGAGCATTTTTCTTCGTGGCATCTGTGGACTTGTTGACATCAAGTGCCAACATTGTCAGACTTTAGTCAAAACGTTTTCCATCGATCGTGTGCGTGAGTCACACATGAACCAACCTGCTCCAGCTGCAGCTCCCGCTGCTCCGCTTCCTCTCGTGGATGCTGGCGAGGTAGAGGTTTTGGCCCAGGGTCAAGATGAAGGTTGTCGGGCGCTTGTTCCCATGGCTGATGGTCCTTCACCGGCCCAAAAGCGCCCCAGAGCAGGACGTCCTTCAAGAGCTTTGAATGTGCCAGATACGAACCATGAAAAGTTCAACCTCCTTGAGTATTTGGAACAGAAGAGGCCAGGATGCTACAGGTTCCTCAATGTTGAGGAGGCGACGCAGCGTCTTCCCAGGTTGAAGAAACCGGACCAGAAGGCCATCGACATTGAGATGGCAAAACGACCAGTTCAATGCCTGAAATGTGGCACGTTCCTACATTTTCCCACGCTTTCAAACAACAATGCGCTGATACTTGTTTGATCTTGCTGTATTTTGTGTGTGTGTGTTTTCAGACAGCTTCCTGTGGTAATCCTTGTTTCTTTCCCATGATTTCCGTTTGGACTGTACGTATCGATTTATGTTGAGATATGTTGAGTATTGTTGAGTCATTGTGAGTCTGTTTAGTTCAGTTTTTATTTTCCTTGCTTTGCCCATCCTGCATCTCACCATGGGATGCGCCAAGGAAAGTGCACGAGGCTGGCAGGCTTCATTTGGAGGGACTGAAACGCCAACCTGGCGATCTCTCTCCGTGTTGTGGGGTATGCTTGTCGGTGGAGCCAGCAAGCCAAACACTTCTGGGAAGGCACATTGATATTCTCCGCAGTTGGATCTCTACTGACATGATTGGATTGCGCTCTAGTGTGTTGGAGTCTATTCACCTGGTTCCTCGGGACATTATTTCGGTATGCTTCTTTTTTCACATCCCTACCTTCTCACATTTCCTTACTTTATCGAAAGATGGTGGATGATAATGGAACCACATGGAGCCATATCGAGCTTGATTGATGCTTCAGGAGCTGGACGCAGAAGACCAAGTGTGGATGAGACATTCAACTTGCAATGGTGAAAGCTTTGCAACTGGCCAGTACAATTGCTGCGAGAAATGCAAGGCCCTCTTGGACAAACAGAAGTTTCTTGGTATTGCAAGTTTTTGGGGTTTATCATTCCTGAATATTCCTGACTTGACTTTACTTCATCACATTTCATCCATTTTCATCATTTTTCATCCATTTGCTTCATTTTATTCATGCTATATCGTGCTATATCCGTGTCTTGTCGTGCCTTCATTTCTCACTGCTTTGACATGTTTTGATTTGAGGCTGTTGCAGACAATCATGCATTGGACCGAACGGGCCGATTGGGTTGATTTGGTCCATATGGCTTTGAGAGGGGACACCGTACGGCAGGATGAGCATGCTCGGGACATGGTGCAAACATATCCGCACTTGGAGCACCAGGGTCTGGGTACCATGGCATTTCCAGAAGCTGTTGCGCGGGCCAAGCAGTTCTTCCAGAACATCCCTCGCAAGCTGATGAATCAGAGTTTGATCAGTTTTCTGGATCGCAGACTGAGCTATCTTTCTCCAGGTGTTGTTCTTGGATTGGGCTGCTGGTCTTGAAAAATCTTGAGCCTGTTTTCTTTTTGAGAGTTTTTGTGATGTTTTGCCTTTATTGCTGTCGTTTTTTGAAAGGTTTCAATGAACTACCATGAGGTCCAGACAACAGAGAGAAAGTTCTGTCGTATGTCCATGCAGTTTCCAACGGTGATCTAACCAACCTTGAAGTGCGCGTCACCGAACCTGGTCTGTGATTCTGTGATGTTTTTTTTGTTTTGGGAGGCAGGGACAACCCAGACACCCCAGAAATAATTATTGGTTTATCTTGGATAAACGCAACCTGCAGCGCCAGCTTGCCTTGACTCCTGTCAGGATCTTGTGGCCAGGGGCGGTCTCCGTGCTGATCAAATAACACGTACTTTGGTACCGTGTTTGTTGGAGAAGTCTGACAAGATGAAGCGGGGGTGCCAGAGAACTGGCACCTCAAGCATTGATGAAGCCGGACTACAGGAGAGGGGGAAGATGGGGGGAGATGGGGGGAGAATGGAAATGAATGGAAGATACTGGAAAATATGGGAGATATTTGGACATATTTCAAATTATTTTAGACATGGAAATTATTTAAAGGGTTCACCGGAGGTGTAGGACCCATGAAATAATTTTCACGTTTCTATTATTTTCTATTGTGTGCTTGTGGGGTAGGCTTCGATATAATTTGAATATTATTTAGATAGCTCCTAGTTCTTGGGCCCCTGTTAATTATTTTTTGAATTTAAATATGCATTTGTATTTTCATAATTTTTTCCGGGTAGGGTATATATTTATCAACATGTATATATGTAATATTTTTTGTTTTGTATTTATTTCTATTTGTTTTTCAAATATTTAAATGTAGATATGTATAAAAATGTATATGTTTAATTTTGATTCCCCAGCATTGATCATGTCTTGCAGGAGCTTGGCTTTTTACTAGGCCAGAGTTTGCGTTCGCCAGCTTTGCAAAAGGCTTTCGGCATTGCGAGATCGGCTGTGAAGCAACAGGACTGGGATAGACAAAGTATGAAGTTCTGTTGAGGTCTCTGGAAAATTGGTGTTGGCTACGTTTTCAGGAGGCAATGAGGTAATGAGAAGCCTTATGGCCTTGTGAGCCAAATATTGCCAAATAGATGCAAGGTTTTGCAGGATCATGTATGCGGATATTTTGTTACTCTGCTGTCGGGTTTCCAATGGTTGGGTGACTCCAGGCATTGTATGTGGACCCGCAGTTACCCAACTTCTTCGTCGCCGAATCCGAGCAGCTCATTGGTGCAGCACGCTGTGCCCTGGATTGCCTGGGTTTGGAGGGTTCCAAAGCCTACATGATTGTCCGCGACGAAGTGGTCTATGCGCAGACTTATTCTCTGACGTATGGACTCAACGATGGTCAGCCCACTGTGGTAGGTGGAATCCACCCAAAATATTCCATGCTGTCACGGGAAACCCTAGAGCAAAACGAGCTTGAGAAAGATAAGCTGGCGTCTGTGTGCGTTGCGTCTTGCATCAAAGGAATCACAACCCGAACAGATTTGTACCAAATCCAGCAGATGCCCCGCCAACGTGTCACCACAGCTGCCATGGAGTTCAGCTCTATGGGGGAATTGGCCGAGAGCTGTTCCTTGACAACTGCTGGCTATTGACAACTTGTTTTGTTTCATCTGTTCTTTGTTTATGTATTTGTTTTTTCTTTAATAATTTGTTTCCATGTTTTGCAGCCCTTAGCATTTTTTGTATCAGGCTCATACAGGTTCATTCTGTTATAAGATGTTGAAAATAATTTTAAGTTCGTTCAAGTTCATTTCAGCAAATTTGGGTTCGTGTCGCCACCTACAAGGCGTGATGGCAAACCATGGCATCCCTCCGCTGGTTTTCGCCTATGATAATCATCTTTCATTTTCGAAAACCAACCGATTTCTACTGGGCTGTCTGAACCCTGCAGAATTCAGTGATGAAGTCTTTTGGAAGAATCTTGGCTCATCTTGGCAAATCTTGGCCTTGCATTGACTCAGTAGGATTCCATAGGATTCCGTATTCCTCTGGTCTGTTGTTGATGGTAAGTTTTTAGCAAGTATGTTTGTTCAGGTAGTGTATGGTAGTTTCTTGATGGTTGTTGTGTTTTCTTGTAATTTCTAATTAATTGGTATTCCATGGTATTCCTTTCAGATCTCCATCGATCCCCTCTGATCCCCTCAGGGATTGCAGTACTGCGGAGAAACGAATTGACATTGCAATGTTTCCATTTGCGACGATGGTTTGGAAGCCGCTTCATCAGCATCAACCCTTGTTCGGTGGGAACGACAGCAAGCACGTTCAGAAGGACTCTTGGAGGGAAGGGGCATGAAAAGGAAATTGAAGGGACACTGTAATAAAACAGCAGATAAATTCAATTGACATCATCAGATTAAATTGATGGAGCTTGATTGAACAATGTTGAGCAATGTTGGACATTTACATCAACAATATTCAACAATAATTGACATACATCAGCAATCACCATATATCACTAGTAATCATCCACGATGCTGTCATATGCTGTCCCCATCGAGGCGCTTCCCAGATGCTTACGTGCATCTTCCCGGACCATGCGCATTTTCGGGCATTACGTGTCCACGGCCCCGTTGGTGTTGGGTGGCTGCCCACAACAGTCGATTGTGGGGAAAGACGTCCACTCAGACAAAGAGGCAAGTCGTTTCCTCAACCCAACTTACCTTTTGACTTCCACTTTTGATAGTACAGGAATCTTGCTGCTACAGTTTCTCTGCAGTCATTCAGTGCGACGAAAGTTTTCTGGTGTTTGACCGTATTTTTTTATTTTTTGCTATGTTTGGCTAATTTGTTTGATCTTGGGAGGGTCTTGGTGAGTCTTTGCTCAGGGCTTTTCCAGGCTGCTGATCTTCGCAGCCGATGTCAACCCTTGTTGATGTTTGGTTGGGGTTACGGATATTTGATGAATATTGATGAATTGTCCGGGTTATTTGGAAATTCTTGGAAGATATTTAGGAAGGTTTTGGGGTTGTCGGGGATCCTTTGTGCATCGTTGTGCCTATTTGTGCCTTGTGGCAAGCGGCTAGGTTTCTGGATGCGCTTTGCTTCTCGGGATGGTTGTGTTCAAAAGTTTTGAGCACAGAGCAGATTGCCATGATTCTAGGCTGCGTTATTTGGGGTTTTGTGGTGAATCGTCCAGAATCTGGCTGTAGAATATGTTGTGGAATCTTTTTAAATTTCCAAGATCTGGTTAAAGAATGTTAAAGATGATGAAAGATGAATAAAGATGCTATAAGATGCTATAAGGTTGACAGAGGTTAATGAGATTCAATGAGCTCGCCCGCCAGGAACGCATTGTGCGGCTACTACTTGACCATCCTGTTGGTCAAGGACGCAGAGGAAATTCGAGAGGATGACTGGGACCAGATATTTCTTCCAAAGCAGACAGTGGCAAACCTGCTGCAGCATGTCATGGAAATGAGTTGTTTTGTTTTTTTCCCGGGGCCCAAAGAACAATGAATGATGTAGAAAGCAGGAAGGAATAGGCTGGACATGGGTGAACATTGCTCATCCAGGCAGGTTCATGTGCAAACCAGATATAAGCAGAATTAATCAGATATACCCATGGTGCTTTTAACGTCACTTCATGTCACTTCTATAGATTTTTTTTACCTACACGTACTTAGTTTGCGCGCGTTTGCGATGAATAACTGAGGTCAATGTTGGCGCACCTCGTGTTGAGGCTATGCCACTGGCCTGTGACAGAGATCCTGGAACCCCAGTGTCAAATGGAAGATAGCATAGAAATGTTCTTCGGAATGGTGAAGACAATCAGACGAGAAAGCGGATCTACAACCATCGCGAATTCCATTGGAGCAGCTCATATGATCCATCAAAGACAAAAACGAAAACCTGCAAAGGTCAGGGATGGGAACCGCCGTCGTTTGATGGTTTGCAGAGTTGCCCAGCAAGCTCAGGTGGAACCATATTTCAGGGGAATATTCCCATTGCAACAAGTATTAATAATTGTTTGGGGAGTGTTCCTTCAATTTTCCTGGTTGTATTTGCGCCGCGCTTCACAGTTTCAGGGTGTCAGAGCAGTCAGACACCCCCAAAATAATTACATTCGAACCGTCAGGGGAACCATATTTCAGGGGATTTTCTTTATGGTAACGCATATTAATAGTCTTTTGGGGGTATTCCCTGGATTTCCTTGGCTTTGTATTGGGTGACTTTTTGCATCACACTTCACAGTTTCAGGGTGTCAGAGCAGTCAGACACCCCCAAAATAATTACATTCGAACCGTCAGGGGAACCATATTTCAGGGGATTTTCTTTATGGCAACGCATATTAATAGTCTTTTGGGGGTATTCCCTGGATTTCCTTGGCTTTGCATTGGATGACTTTTTGCGTCACACTTCACAGTTTCAGGGTGTCAGAGCAGTCAGACACCCCCAAAATAATTACATTCGAACCGTCAGGGGAACCATATTTCAGGGGATTTTCTTTATGGCAACGCATATTAATAGTCTTTTGGAGGTATTCCCTGGATTTCCTTGGCTTTGTGTTGGTTGACTTTTTGCGTCACACTTCACAGTTTCAGGGTGTCAGAGGAGTCAGAGACCCCCAAATTAATTACATTCGAACTTCCAGGGGTCCACCCTCCACCGGTATTTGTTGGATTTTCTTTGGTTATATGTGAAAAATCTTGGTCCATCCTCGCGTATTTTCACATGTGTGAGGCCACCTCAGACCGCAAGCTGACCTCGCCCGACTTGGTGAGCCAGCTTGCCCCGAAGGCATTAGACGTGGTTGCTGAATTTGCTTCTGTTTGCAATGTTCAGCTTTCGGCCGCGAAGATCAAGAAGAATTTGTTATCATGGTGGGCTGAGGGCGGGAGGGACGTTATCTTTGGTGCTATGTTTGCAGAGGGAACTTGGGGAGATGAGGAAGGTGAGGACGGTGATGAATCCCTACAGGAAACCAACGTTTCCTGGTTGATTAATGCCCAAATTTGTGCAATTTTTGAATGTTTGATCATGTTTGATCTTTCCGGCTACAAAGATTTTTGATATGTTTTGCTCTTGCCTTATTGTTGATTTTGGGATTGGGTATTGACATCCAATGACGTCCAATCAGAGGTTGCTGGTGAATCATCAGAGCTTGCAGACTTGGAGGGCTGCGTCTCGAGTGCTGTGACAACTGCCTTCATTGACACTGAACTTACAAAGATGCAAGAGGACCCAAAATATCTTGCAAATATTTTGCAGGAGAACCCTGATGATGAACCAATCGTTTCAGATGATGAGGATGATGCAGAAGAAGTCCCAGATGTTGTGCCGTTGAGCGCCGACAGTTGCTTCACTCTTCCAGATGTGTTGCAAGCTGCGGAGCTGACAGGTTTTGTGCCGGCCGACGATGACCATGAAGGTAGATTGCGCCAAAGGATGCGGGTATTGGAACCCCATCTCAGAAATGTGGTTGCCATGTGCCGCGTTGGTGAAAAGATCCTTTCAAGAGCCTCAGTGCTGGGAACAAAGAGAAAAAACAATTCTCATAACCAGATGGAGCACTTGCTCAGTCTTGCACGTCAAGCATTCCAGTGCAGTGCTCAACGCCAAAGCAGGCACGCCCTTTGGTTCAACTTTTCTGAGAGAGTGATTTCAGATGTGAAGGGAGATTCAAGTGAGACACCAGAAGCTCAGTGTTTGACTCACCTGGGGCCTCCTACGCAAAGAGGTCCTGATGGCGAACGGCAATTCCAACTTCTGGTCGTTAGACCATTCCAAACCGACGCTGATACAGGATGCAAGGGACTCAGGTTTGCCACGCCGCTGGCTGTGTGGCGATGCTCCCGAGCAGGAAAGCAGCAAAGGCTGGTTGCCTCTGGGCGGGTACCCATTCATTTGGTAAGCAGGGTGCATGTGGCTTTGCTTGAGCCAGTGAAAACATCAACTCCGGGAGTGGCGCTCAAACTGCTTGGATCGTTTTTTGGCCAGTTTAACAAAGTTTAATCATGTTTAACCGTTTCAAAGAATCTCATCAAATCCATCAAGTTCCAACGATATGTTTTTCTGGGTGTTTTGAGATGTTTTGAGTCCTAAGGAGCCTTTCCCCCGCCTTGGTTCTGGATGCGAAGGATGGGAGTTTGGTGTATGAAGTGCCCAGTTCTGGTTTTGAAGCCAGCTTTGGACGAAGCCATGTTACTTGGATTTTGTCTAGTTGGCTTGCGCGTGTTTGAGCAAGTGCGCATTTGAGTTTGATTCATTTTTCTTCCATTTTCTTCCGCTGGCTTCATGTTGTGAGGTCACGTTCCTGCTGAAAGAAGCCGCTTTGCAGGCTTTTCTAAAAGCAGCCAAAGCCGGCACTGAGTTTGTGGAGAATATTCCTGCCAAGAAGAAAATGATCAGTTATTTGACCGAATCTGATTTCAAAGATAGTGCGCAAGGGCACAAAAACATGTGCCGCTTCGTTCGTGCGTCACTCAAAGATCAAGAGAAGCTCTATGGTCCGGTGGTCAATTCAGATGGTGTGGCTTTCTTGCGGGTTCCAGGTGCGCCAGCAGGCACCCCAAAAATTCAGGTAAATTGGGAGGAATTGCTGAGCCGTGTGCCAGCATATTTTGCCCAGAAGTTCAAGACCAACAAAAAGCACCTCCCGACTGCTGAGAAATCTATGCCGTACGAGTCTGAGAGGGCTTGAGACATCTTGAGACGTTTTTGTGATTTTTTGTGACTGAGAATATATCCAGATAATTCCAGATATATCCAGTGTATATTACCTTTTTTACGAACACTTATGAACTATTAGTGGGATGTGATTTGATCTGACATGATCTGGTAATCCGTGGATTTTGTTTGATACATGTGATGTGCCTGTAGCTTGAAGATCCTCCAAGGTTTGGGAAGTTGGTTATGTTGGAGCTCCAGCAATACACTCCGCGCGATGGTGACACACCAGCACGATGGTGTAATTGGCTTCACCAGATTCATGCCATGGCCCCGAAAGCGGCTGTGATCGAAGAAGAAGAAGAAGGATCAGATTAATCACGTGAGATGATGTGAGAACATGTGAGATGCAATGAGTTGTTGCAAAATTCCTCGAATAAATGTTGGCATATATTGGCATTTTGGGCAACAACCATTGTTACACCATGGATATCCAAGGGATTCCAGGGATTAGCATGGATTAACATTGACATGTATCGAGTTTTGATATGTGTCCTTAAGGCCAACATAGGTCAACCTATGTCAGAATAGTTCAGGATATTTCCGGTGTCGCAAATGCCAATATTTGCTACATGGGGTTGGTCTAGAGATTCAAGATTCAAAACTTGAATCTATCAGACCGAAAGGGTGTATGTTGATTGCGCTCTCTGATGTGCAATGCCATATCGAGAGATCATCAACTCAGATGAATTCAGTGACAATTCCGACGAGTACCAGAACTTTCAGTTCTGTGGAAATTAATTCATCAGTCTCTGACAAGTGGAAAGGCGTAGAAATAAAAAGAGAGAAAAACCATTTGCCGCTGTGACCGTGGATGATTTTGACGAGTTTGACTGCCTGTCGAATGAACTCCCCCCCCCCCCCCTCACCCCTCCTGGTTAAGCTTGATTCGAACTTTAATTTGTAATTATTTTGGGGGATGTTGAGTCACTGTCAACCCCCCAGAATTATTTGTTGACAAAAAGATAAGGGGGTTTGGTTTTATTATTTTGGCACTGTAACAGTTGCTGATTAATTTTGATACCAGGGTACCCAAACAGTCTGAAATAATTGATTTTATTATTTCATACCCCCCCCCACCCCCCTCCCCCCTTAAGGTAGGGCATACTGTGAACAATAGTCTTCCTATCATTGTTCACTCTCCCATGAGAATCAGCCATTCTTATGAACCACAGAGTCTACCATTCTTGGAAACCACAACTTTCACGGCATCAGAACCGTGCCCCTTTGACCCAGCTCCCCAGTCTGTTGGATCACCCCATTGCTCGCCATAGTGAGTTTCAACCTGCCTTAGTGCCGTGGGGCGTTCTGCGGCCTGCCATGCGGGGGGCCCAAGAGAGATGGTGGTTGAGATGTGGTTGACAGGTGGTTGACATGTGGTTGATAGGTGGTTGACGGGTGGTTGACCGGTTGACAGGTGGTAAAGGTGCTGATTGATGATCATTTGTGGGTTTCGCAAAACAGGGAACCCCTCATAGCAGGAAAGAACTGTTCCTGCGACCAGGAACAGCAGGGATTCTGGATGCTGACCAAGCGGCATCTCCAGCCATTGCCTTGAGATTTGTACCTGAGAAGCAAGTTCGAGCAACAATCTCCTGCCAGTGTTCGAATTCTTCACCTGGAAAGAACTGTTGTCACAATACATCGGTGCAGATCAAGTTCTCCTATGGATCAATCTATTAAGACCTATCAACATGATGTCTTGCAATATAGGCAAACTGTTCCTGTCACGGTCGGCAGTGGCCACCGGTGCCATGGTGGAGAACCCAGAAGTCAATGCCGCAGTTTCCCAACCCCGTGGCTACCTAGATCCGGCAGGTCGTTGGCAATGAACACTGACTGCGGCATCATTAACTTGAAATTGAGGCGCGTTCGTTTGAAACTCTCTGTTGGTTGGTTGACATTTTGTTTAGTCAGAGAGGTTGAAACCACGAACCAGATTAGGTTCATGATTAGTATTGATGCCTTTTTCATGCTGGTCAATCATGGCAAATGAAGGGTAATGACGATCACATTTGTTTATTGGTGGGCGACTGGGTTGAGAAAATGTGGCACAAATCACCGTTCACATCGTCAACATCAATCTCTGAGTGGCTGACTGCGCAGTGATTGTGGAACTGGGAACTCGTTGCAATCCATACATCAGTTTCTCAAAATAGGGTTGCCCAAAAATCATCCAATGTAAATGACTCATAGTAGTATACGAGCCATAACTTTGGGGGTTCCATATTTTGGAGAGACCCCCATATCAACCCAATATTGTGGAATCTGCTTGTGATTACTGGTGATCCATATGACTACTGGCATGATTATGGTGATTAATGGCTAATATGGGTTAACAGACCAATGATGATGTGATGATGATGATGATGATGATGATGATGATGATGATGATGATAAATCATAGTTGCTAAATAACAACAACAGGTGATTAATAATGGCTACTGTTTGATAAATGTTAGATCAGTATTGATAAACCACCAGTTTCCCCACTTGATAGTGATTCACCATCAAACAAAGGAGCGTATTGATATCATCTCTTGGAAATTCAATGGTTGCAACCGAAGAAATATTACAATTCAGCAAATAAGTTCCCAATAGGTTACCCTATGTCCCTCCTATGTCCCATTATGTCCCGCTTGGTGATTGTGACTGGTGATTATTGGGAATTGTTCTGTGTAAACCTTGTTGATTTGTAAATTACTTGTAATCACCAGTCAGGTGCCCTGGAGTTACTTAATCCTAAGAGGGTCAAGTATTGACTCGGGTTTGAGAAACCAACATACTCCTTCATGCTCTGCACATACACTTTTTTATACTTCAGCATGCACAAGGACGTACTGTATTGACTTTTCTATACGGATATTTGCTAGCAATTGCTAGCATTTATGTCTCCGCAGAGGGATAGACATACGTACACACAAGCCATGTTGGAGAGCATACAAGTGCCATGGGCTTCATTCGGAAAGCACCGCGTGCGATCTTGCTTTCCGCGCAGCTTTGTAGCATGGGGCTGTTCATGAACAAGATATGGTTTCACTTCGATGTGCAGCAACGGGGGCCCAGTACTGGGAGAATGTGACGAGCTACTTGTGCCATGTACATGGCAAAGCACCTAGTAAAAGCACCTAGTAAGTGAGTCATTAGAACTTGTGATGGAGTTGTCAATCTAGTTGGTCACCCTCCAGCTGAGGTCGTAACCACTTCACAAAAATGAATTACAATTCACTATCAAAGTGTGCTAAAATGTAAACCATTATGAACCAAAACTGACCAACTAATATCAACCAGCAACCCATTTCCGACCTCCTAGCAACTATGAGTAGTCAACCATAAGTTCATACTAAGCCACTAGCGCTTCTGCGGTGCTTTGCACCGCCCTTCAAGCTACACCATGGGCCTTTGCGAGTCGACTGCTGCCGTGCCGAGACAGCACTGGGGGACCAGTGGTCCACTAGTGACAGCGGTTGAGGGATGTGCTTGCTTTGTTTTTTGTCAAACTGAGTGTTTTTCTCAACGGTTTTATAGGGGCTTGTAATGGTGAATAATAGGGGACAATCACGAACAATAATGGTCAAACAGCTACTATATGGGTGCTTCTCGAGATAGGGAACCCCCAAAAATTGTTGGTTGATTATAGTAACTGATTAAACAGCAGATGATTCAGGGGTCCTCTATGACTTGAGAAACCCCCAACTAGTTGACATTGGTGGGTAGTGGTTGCTGAAAATGGTTGACAGGGGTGATGTCATGTTTGACAACGGTAACTTGTAAGATGTGGGTACCCATGTGCAATGATAATGTGTGACGGCTGGGTTGGTTCACAGTTGCATCACTACCAGGCTAATGGTATAGTATGTTTGTTTATGGAGTCTGCCTGGGTGCATCATTTTGTATGTCAGCAGCCATGGGCCATGCTTGCGTTGAGAATGGGGATAGAACAAGCAACTACAACACATCCGGACTAGCGTGATGATCTGAGGGACACATCAAGGCCAAACATCACCAAAGACTCGGAAAAAGAAGCTTCCAACAGCCAAAAGATAAGGCTCATTCTTCAGATAAACAATTTTGGCGAGGTTAGATAGCTGTGGCTCAAAGATTCAGTGGCACGCCATCCATTTTCAACTCATTCTGAGCCATGCTGCAAGAAACCAACGCAGATGTATTTGGCAAGCTGGGTCAAGCCGCAAACCATCGAACAGACACCGGTCATAGTGACATCCTAACACTTTGGTGACCAGGCTACCACTGCTTCGATCAGCCCCATATAGACTCCAAGTGGGGTATTCCAATAGGAAAGTAAATAAACCAAGCATTCTGCCCCAAGTTCCCAGGATCTATGCTAGTTTCCAGTAGGGCAGTTATTGTTCAAACTATTCAGTGATAGAGTCGTTTATGAATGTTTCAAAAAGATATTGATTAAATATTCATTGGGGATGACCAGTGGGGATGACCAGTCGATTGGATTGGCAAGACTGTCAGATTTTCCTGATCTTGGTCAATGCAGCGAGCGATGCTTGGTTTGTGCTTGTCATCAGTTGGTATCTATATCATATGCGAATAGACGGGGCTAATCAGCTGGCTTGTAACCATCTGAATTTGCACATTCAGCTTGAAGCTCACCATCGTGGAGCACGATATTCCACTGCTGAAACGGAGACGAACATTCTCTTAGCCATATTCTGAAAGTGCTTTCAACTGTCTCAGCAATTATGAAGCATCAACAAGCCATCTTTATTCACCCTCAATCATCGCCCAACCATTAATTGACCATATCAATTGACCAATCAACCATCAATTGACCATACAAATTCACCACCTGGGCGACCATTCATCCAATCTTGTTGACCAATCAACCATCACTTGACCCTATAGATCAATCCACCGGGCGCGACCATTCATCCGCAGCTCGCTGAGGATGAGCTACCCCTGGAGGTGCCCTTTGAAGGTTTGCATTCGTCATCGGAGATCGCCCGGCGCTTGAGGCACGCCCTTCGAAGCATCCGAACTGGTCGAAAAAATGAGGGTTAAAAAATGGTTAAATGATGGTTAAATGGTGGTTAAATATGATTAAATGATGGCTAAATAATGGTTAAATGATGGTTAAAATGGTGTTTTAGCCATTATTGAACCATCCTTTAACCATTCTTTAGCCATTCCCTAGGTATTTCATGGTCACATGACAACCATAATCATTCCTTCTTCAGCCATTGGATTCACCACCTAACCCGAGCTGAATCCATCCATCGCTAGGCATCCACCCCTCCCCAGGCACGTCTTAGACCTGGCGCATCGGGTCCTGAACGAACCGTCGCTGCCCATCTTCGATCTCATCCGCGTGGTGCGACGCATCAGCCGAGTCTCCAAGGCGCCGGTGATGGCGGATGCCGTGGCCGAGGGGAACCGCCGTTGGAACCGGTACCACAGGGTGGATAGGAAGCTTCTAGGCTTAGGGTGAACATCAAGTAGGGCATAACTAACGTAACTGGGTAAGTACTAGGGTAACTACTAGGAGAACTACTAGGAGAACTACTAGGATAACTACTAGGGTAACTACTAGACACATGGTTAGAGATAACTAGCTTGTTTGCAACAGCCATCAATAACCATCAACAAGCATCAAGTGATAATGGTAGAGCTCTAACAATCATCAAAAAACAGTTAAACAAGGTTGACCATGAAGAAGCAGCTATAGCTGGTATGGCCATTGAAATCAACAATGAAAAACCATGACAAACCATTGATATTTGGATTAGATGGATTACAAGGTGGGCCCCCAACCACTTGGGTTAGTTGGTTTGTAACAAAGTTAACTAGGGTGATTTCTACGAGTTATAGGCATTTATAGCCCTAATTATAACTGCTAGGGGTCCACCTTGTATGAACCATTTGTCAACCATTATTGAACAACAATTAAACCATCGAAAGTATCAAAAAGCCACAATTAAGCATCAACATAGTTCGTTTTTCCTAGTTTAACCATCAATAACCATCTACGACCAGCTATGAAAGCCATCAACAACCATCAATCACCAGCTGGAGTTGATGCAATTTGAGACCATGGGATATGTGGCAAACGAGGGTAACCAATAAACCCACCACATGGTGGATACTAAGGTAAGTACTAGGGTAACTACTAGGGAACGATGCCACTGGTCGCCTGGGTGAAATATGCGTCTCTGTGGTCTACACTACCCTAGTTATGTTCACCAACTTAGCTAAGGATTGGGGGCCCCAGTCTGTAGCTGTTTGTTGATGGTTGTTGATGGTTGTTATCGCTGGCTATTCATGGTTTATGATGGCGAATACGCTGGTGATTGATGGTTGTTAAGGGGGTTGTTGATGTTTATTGATATATATATATATATATGGCAGTGGGTCAAAACCCTGTACCCCTGGTTCCCCCATCATTTACCATTGTTTGCCCTATTATTGTTGGTCATCATCCCCCATTATTGGTTGGTTAATATTGATCCATAGCCATATAGCTGCTTTTTCATGGTCAATCCTGGTTGAAGACAGCATTTTCAGAGCCTTCGAGCGCAGGCTATGCGTTTGGCCAATCCTGAAACCCTTACAGAGGAGACACGGCGAGTGGAGATAGGGACGGGTAAGGACCAACCAAGAGTTGATGGTTTTAAACCAAACCAATAACGAACCATTCGGTTACTACGTCAATAAGTTGGTGAATGGTTGATAGCAGGGGATATCAACCAAATAGTTGGCTGACTAATCTTTGGTTGGTGGTTATCAACCAAGATAAGAATTAGATACCACCAACAATCATTGGTTGGTGGTTTGATTGACATCTTTTCTTTTCGCTGGTACGACCAAATGGTTGGCTGACTAATCTTTTTCATAGGAGTTGGAACCACCAACCGGAAGAGTTAGGGGGTTTTCAGATTTTTGAACCCCACAGCTATGGTTGGTTTATTGCTAGAAATGGTCAATAAACTGGATGATAACTTGGGGCACCCCTGTTTTGAGAAACACCCGGTTGTATACTAAATGGTATGTTTCACCGGTTGGTGGCTTTGAACATGTATTATGTTGCCTTGTATTTGGCAGAGTTTTGAGATGACGAAACAAACTACCAACCTTCTATGGCCCATAACCTGCCAGTTAATGTTTGATCCTAGGATGTAAGTAATGACCAATCAAAGACAAGGGGTTTTGAAAACTGGTGGATAAATCAATGATCACAAGTTGGTGGATGGTAGCGGATTCAAATATTTATTATTTGTGACCATTCTTGGAAAATCACCATAGTTTATAGAGAAACCCTGGGAAACCATCTACAATGGGTGGATTTTCAATTGCCAACTGTTAGATCACCAGAGGGTACTCGGGGATAACCACCATCAATTGACAAACGGTTGGGATGAGGCAACTCACCACCGACCAGGTCATATGACAAGATTTGAAGCGAAATCAGTGACGAGTTGTAGTAGCGACTTCAGAAAACGATGATAGGGAAACATCCCTTGGTGATAGATTGATGTTGTTGACGGGGCTTAACCTTGAATCACGTGTTCCTTGGTAATTATCCATTGGGAATGATTCAACATTATTCATCATTTCTTGTTTCACGACCACAATGTGCCATCAGCAACCATATGTTGACCAGTATCAAATGCATTTATGAACCATGTATGACAGGCCCATTTTAGTAATCCACATTCAATTTTGCCACAACTAGCATGATTGACCCTCAATGGATTTGCCATTCCTATGCACTGATGAATATATTGCAGTGCAACAAATAGCTCTGGGTCTATCTACATTAATTAACCATCCAAGAAACCATCCAAGAAAGGGTAGATTAACATTCCAACAATCACAAGTTCAGGAATGGAGCGCGAAAAGGTCACGAGATGGCCTTGAGACAAGCCAACGCTGTGGGGCGAAAATGCTTGGGCGCATTTAAATTTAGATCCTTCAAAACCAGAAGTGACAAGTTCCGCTGAATCGAGGACAATATAGCTCCCGATTTATTCTTCAACAGCCAGCTTTCCACAATCAAGGACAGGGCGATAGACGGACACCCTTTTCCATGTGGTCCTCGAGGGTCTCTATGCACAGCCGCTCATTCGGCCCTTGAACGCATGGTTCCATCACCGACCGCAAGCGGCCCAGGAGTGTTTGAAAGACGGCTGCAAGTTCATGTCCAACGCCGAAGAAGCGAGGCGCGGATGAGTCTCTTGTTGGGAGCGAACAAACAGCGACTTGGGAAGTCAAGTGACTGGAGCCCCTTGATCGAACTACTAGAACTTGTGCTTTAGTATAGGGAAACCATAGGATTTTCTATGCTATAACTATGGTTAAGAGTAGGTATTCACATAGTTGGGCGTAAAAGGACCCTCGTTTAGAGGTACGTCATGATACATGTTGAATTTTCCAGGCAACCAGGTTGGTTGACCAGAGTCCGAAGTATTGTATATGTATATGTTCAAAACACATGTTTCTGTATATACATAATATATATACATATACATGTGTTCATTTACTTATTTGGTTTTACGCTGTTTTTCTTCAAGTTGGCGCTCTTTAGAAATCCTTTATTTCCCCTATATTGGGGATGTTTGGTTGATTGACTTGTCTCTTTTTCCATAGGGGTAGAAACCACCAACCTGTAATGTATATCATACTATGGTATAGGTACTCTATCTAGATGTGCATATGCAAATTGCAATTTGTTTTCCAGATAGAAGCTTGTGCTGCACGTGAAGTATGCATTTATATCTGTATGATTGTAGCTAAACGTGCTTATGTTGTATTTGCCTACTTCCATACTGCACGCGCACACATATAGATACATAGAAGCTGTATGACATATATACATTTGTTTACATGCACAGAGATGCATGTATCAGTCCTCATGGTTTGCATAAGCGGTGGCGCCACAAAAAGCAACAGATGGCTTCCCTTGCAAACGAAATGGATGTTTTGTTTGCCAGGCGAAACTGATGTACAAAAAGTCAATGAATTCCTGGCATCATTGGTTTCAACCAGGGGTTGAAGCATGGTATTTTGGCCCTTCAACAAGCTTAATGAGGGTCGGTGTAGGAGTGCCTGAGATCGGTCGATGATGAACTGATGCTTGTTCCCTCTTACTACACCTCCATGGCAATTATCAGCACGCCCTGTTATTTTTTGCACTCCCAGGAGCAGACCTAATGTCTACCCAGGATAAATAAACTCCTGGTTGATTAATAGGGGGTGACCCCTAAAAGCCTTGGTTTTCCATTAGAATGGTAACCCCCCCAGTTAATCAACCTGAGGTTTGTTAATCCTGGGTCACCATTAATAGCAAAGACCTGATCTTAAAAAAAAACATAAGACTGGTTTCTATATGAAGATTCTCTCCGTTCACTTTCCCTTTGCAACACTTGCAGGATCAAACATTCCTGAGAGCATACTTTCTTGAAAACAAAGGCACCTTGTGGGCTAACCTAGAAGGTAGACATCACCCTTTTCAATAGGTACATCAGCTACAATTAGTGGATTTTCCACGCAACCAATTTGGTTTACCGTATGTGAAGATTAGCACTGTTGATTCTTTCTTGCTGTTGATCATGGTTGCTTCAGATTCCCCGTTTGTCAACCACAATGAACCACAAGCATTACGAACCATTATCAACGTCAATTAAGCATTCTTGAGTAATTAACCTTTAACTACAATCATTAAAGCCATGTTCGACCATTGTCCATCATTCCGAAATGCATTCACTTAGGTCGATGTTTCACAGCGCGTGTGAAGCATTCAATCGCAAGAGCAAAAACCGTTGTTAACCATTCTGAACAACAGTGGTTGCACTTGTGGTTATCCATTTATCATTCAAAACAGGTGTTACAATTGTGGTTATCATTTGTTACAATTGTTCACCAATTGTTATCCATCGTCAAAGCAGCCTGTTGCAATTATCCAGCTTTCAAGAGTCTATTGACCAACATTTGTTGGCCATCCAAGCATGTAACTCGTGCAGTGTCCGGCTCTGTTTTGACGCTTCGTTGCTTAGCTTGCAGGCAACTTGCAAGCTACGTCTACCATGCGCAGCGTGGCGTGGGAAGAAGTCTCGAATGATGATGGACATGGCTCGTTGATGGCAACAAACAACTGCCTGATGATTGTAAATAATTATGTTTAATGTTCTGAATTCTTTGGAAAAGTTGGTTGATTGACTCATGGAACGTGTGTGGAAAGCGACCTGTAAAATAGACCAACAATTTTTTGGATGGTGAAACTAACATAAACTAAGCACCAAGCAGACAAGTTGACCATGAATTATCGTTGATTGGTTCACACATGGCTGATAGGTAGTAGCATACCAAGCCCAATCAACGGTGCATATGCACCGACCAGCTGCTGAGCTTGAATGACATTGGATGATCGCCCGACGAGCTGCAGGGAAAATCCACGGTGATGATTGACCTGTATGAAATTGTTAGTCAATAGTAGTAATGAAAAGACTACTAATCAACAATGAAACGGTAAATTGTTAGTCAATAGTAGTTAGTTAACCATTTAGTCAATGTATGAAATGGTTTTCTAAGCCATCATTTTCATTTCAAATGACTAAATGGTTGATCATAGTTTTGAATGTATCATGGCCTGTAAGGCCCATCATTACATGGTTAATTGTAAGGCACTTATACGGGTGAATTCATAATGGTTCGTAACTATGCTTACGAAATCTTACTAAGCTGGTGAGCACAAAACGGGCCGGGTGAACATCCCAACAGTTGGACTAGCTTGATCATTATCCTGGAAATCATTTGTTTACTAAATTGGTGTAGATCAACTGGTTGCTCATATACAAGATACAAATGATTGATAATGGTGAGAAGCAGTTTTCCAGGTTCAACATCTACTTGTTACGTTCAAAGGTATGTTTGCTTGCCATAGATGGCAAACCTTGATCCACCAGCCACTAGCGAAGTTCTCGTTTTGATCACCATTAATTGCTATCTAGCCATACTGAGATGCATCCCCACTTGGTAACTGCTTACCTACCCTTGCCTTATGGGTTCTAATAAACCTTCCTATGGCGCTGCTTACCATTGCTGTATCCCACTTGTAACCTCGTTTCTGCACATGGCTGTTTCTCAAAATAGGAACCCCCACTTATCATCCAGTTGATGAGTCATTTATAGTATACGAGACCAGCCATAGCTTTGGGGTCCCCTATTCCGAGAAACACCCAATTGTTGTTAGTTGGTATATCACGGTA
Source organism: Symbiodinium kawagutii (assembly GCA_009767595.1). NCBI lineage: Eukaryota > Dinophyceae > Suessiales > Symbiodiniaceae > Symbiodinium > Symbiodinium kawagutii. The sequence continues at coordinate 1,057,839 of VSDK01015592.1, forward strand.
TATCCCCCCAAAATTGATGGAATTGTTCCTCTCATTAGTCACTTTTGAGGGTTACTAGTTATAACCACTCTCATTATTGAAACCACATCCAAGTAGTCAATAGGTGCTTTCATGAGGCCATGGGCTTTGCCATTTGCGAAGTCTCTTAGGCAGTTGGTCTACGAGAGTGATACGGACGTGGTGCGTCACCGCCACTCGATACAAAAGCTGAGAACTGACGACAGTTTGAGTTGTTTGGGATGCATAGGGATCTGGTTTGGGGGTTCCAACATGTTTATTTTCCCTGGTAATTTATTCCCAATGGTTGGTTGACTGATATTTGTCATAGGGGTTGAAACCATCAACCAGGGATCCATAGGATGTGAATCCTTTCAGTTTACAACCATTTAGCCTGTTCAGTTTTATTGGCGGGAATGCCTTGTTTTTTAGCCACTCTGCTAATATGTGGCTGCTTAGTTGTTGGTACTTGGGATGCAACCATGGTAAATAGCTCCATTTGATGGAATATAGCATAATGGTTGGTAAAGCAAATGGAATTCTTAATACGAGTCAAAAATCATTGGTTACAATGGTTGGTTAATGACCAATGGTTGGTCCACCCTGTACACACGTGGTTAGTCACCAGTTGCCTTTGTGCGGATGATCCAAGCCTGAAGTTGGCACCGGTTGGTAAGCACACAGGCCTACACAACTGGCAGTCGCAGTCATCTGCCCTGAAAGATGGCTGCCTTGCGCAGGACCAGTGAGCTGAACCAAGAGCTAAGAACCTCCGCAGCCAAGATCGGCTCTTGCACAGAAGGTAACCACCTTTTGATTGTTTTGACCATTGCCAGAGAGTTGGCTAGACCAGCACCTCTCCATGTAGTAATGGCATGGATGTTGTTGAAGAAGCCAAGTTCACGCACACAGACTGGCTCGGTGCCGACTTTGGCCGTGACAGATGGTTTGAAACCAGCTAAAAACGGTGGCAGTTGAGACGCAACGAGCTGGCTTGATTTTTTTCCTGACCAAGGACATTTGCTGTGGTTCAGCTTCCAGGAATTAAATCTATCCATTTCAGAATCAACAAGCTGTTTAATCTTATACACGGTGGTGGAAATGTGTGGAAATGTGTACACCGGTTTGCTTTGAGAGTTCTGTAAGGAAACTTGCTTTCACGATGTTCTCCCCGTTTGAGTAAGTTGGAGAACAAATATAGGCAAATTACCCGTTGTGACCAGTTATGGAAGATATATATAAGTAGTTTTCTAGGTGCGGGGGTAGACTACCAAATCTAACGCTTGGGGGCCCTGCTATGCTCTGCAGGTTGGGAAAACAGACTGGCTCGGATGGCCGCAACGTTGTGGGTACCAATACGTATCAATTCATATTTGCTTTGAAGTAAAGAAACATTCTGTCTTCTGGCTATGGGTCAAGCAGTTAGCCAACCAAGAACGGGGGACAATAACTCACAACGAGGGAAAATAATGATTAATGATAACAGAACCAGGGCTACAGGGTGAACTGACCCACTGCCAAGTGCAGAAACATTTTGCGTTGTGTTTTCTTGCAACATGTGTACGGCCACTACCTGCACGTGTATTCACGCCGCCCGTAGCCCATCAGCAAAACAGCCCATGCTGCTTCGTTCAGGCCTGAACGGCTGTGGCATGATGCTCATCCAGCACAACAAGGACGACCTGAAAGAGCTGAAAGATGTGCATTTACCCTTCGGTAATAATGGTAACCCTCAACAATGACTAATAAGAGGAACAAATCAGTTGGTTGGATAATAACTAATAATAATAATGGTAACCCTCAATTATAGGGGATACACCAACTAACAACAATTGGTTGGTTTACTATTGGTTGTTTTAAACAGTTTATCCCAAAGTATTTGGGATGTTTGGTTGGTTGACCAATGTTTGTCGTGTTGAAACCAGCAACCGCTTCTTGTGGATGTATGTGATTGAAAAGCACAAGAAGAGTGAATAGGATTTGACAAACAATCCACATGTACCTTGCGCCAAATCACTAGGCGTATGCCATATGCATATTCCCCAGCAAGGTTTTCCTAGCTGATTGTCATAGTCATCGTCATAGTCATCGTCATCGTCGTCATCATCATCATCATCATCATCATCATTGCTTTCATTCATTGCCACCATTAGTCATGGTACTTGTCATTTAATGTCTGTTCGAATTCACTCCAAACTATTTGCTCACTAAGGAAACCCGATGTTTTGGGGCTAGATCATGCTGCATGTATTTCAGGGGAAAAATGAAATATAGCTTTTTCTTTTCTCGCTACTTGGATGTGCATGCCCAGTTCGCAACTGGAAACTAACTATGCTAAAAGGGGGTACAAGGTGGGCCCCCAACCACTTCTAAGTTGATTTATAACTAACTTAACTAGGGTTCACTGCCAGTTATAGGGTTGAACTAACCCAACTTATAAATGGTTGGGGGTCCACCTTGTAGGTATTGTGCAAAACGGGGAGTTCCCCTGGCTATCCAGTTGTGTGGTCAGTGAACCAACCTTTCACTTATCAGTTCACCCAAGGTTCATAGGAGTTGGGATGGATAAGCCAGCAAGTAGCCAGCTTCTTTGTTGATTGCCCTTCATTTATCCTTGATTATCCTTGCTTACAAATTCGTTTTCTATAACTTACTGGTGTGAGGCATCGTTAGCCGCTGGACCATGACAACGCACTTTTGACCGCCATCATAATCAGCAGTCACCAGATGAATCCAATAAACATATTATATAGATTAGATGGCTGTGGGTCAAGACCCCGTACCCCGTTCCCCTATCATTAACCATTTTTTCCCTTATTGTTGTTGGTTATTATTCCCCATTCTTGGTAGATTAATATTGACCCATAGCCACATTGGATTACCATCCATCGTCACAGCCTTGTCCCTGGTTAACTTGTGGTCCTTCTTAGCGGACCACCGGGAACCACTGGGAACCACCAGGGACCACCCCCTGGTGCTCAACTGCTGCATAGCTTGAGCCTCAGGAGATCAATACCGGACGAGTGGCCAACTACACTGCCATCGACCCCCGGTGCCCGGGACATGCATTGGGGGTCCACTCAGGGAATCCCGTGGCAATTTGGAAAACCATCATTTGTTCATAGCAAACCTTAGGAAATCTGCTTTAAGGGCTGGATTTTCCGTTGTCAGGTTGGGGACTACCAGAGGGTAATAGAAATCCTGTCAGGATCATTTTGGAAGTGCCACAGAGGACTTGAAAAATGGTTATTGAATTCTTGTTTTGTGTATTATTACTAGATCCTTACAGCGATATGGAGATACATACCATATTATACACGAGTATTGTTTTTCTTGTTTATGATGCATTTCGGAGGTACATTGACTATCCAAACCGTTAGTCAGATGACACATCTAAGACACACTCATTTTATAGAAAAACTTGTGCTTTAAGTGGCACCATAGTGGACCACATGTTTCACCATGTTTAACCATAGTTACAGTACCAGATTAAACAGATTCCGCATCTAGGTTCACTATGGTTAACCACATGGTTCACCATTGAACCACATGTTCAACCTAGAGACACCTGGGGGTTTCTCAAAATAGGGAGCCCCCAAAATGGCGGGTTTACTACTACAAACAATTAATAGTGGATGATTTAGGGGTCCCCCTATGACTTGAGAAAGCCCCATATGTCAACTATGACCCCTTTCATTAACCACCACCGTTACAAACCATTCTTAACCACTATCCACCACTATCAATCAATATTGATCAATTTTAACCATATGGCTCTGGGTCAAAACCCTTAGTCCCCCTGGTTCCCCTATCACTAACCATTGTTTTCCCTATCAAATTGTTGGTTGTTCTCCCCCATGAAATTGGTAGATTAACTGCTTGACCCAGCTCGCCATATCATCACCAGATTTATCACACCTTCAGCCGCCAAAAAGCAACGGCGGTCGATGTGCGCTGCTTCGCCGCCGCTGGTGGCGAGGCGGAAGATCGCCGTGCTGGCGATCAAGGGCACGTCCACACTGGAGGAGCTGGGGCTGAGGGGTCGACGGCGGCGCCACGGGCCCGGCATGGGGGAGCGGGCCCGGCTAAGGAGCGGCCCCCGGGAATGGCTGAAGTGTTAAGCACAATGTATGAGCTGCTAGTTATTAACCATTAGAACATCACTTAACAGTTAGCGGCAATGATATGGATATGATATTTAATGAATGATATGATTTATGATAAGCACTATGTCGCTATTTATTTAGCACTATTAAAAAAAAAAAAACATTCCTTACCATATCATTCATTCGCCCGATATTTACCATGCTCACCATCTTAGCGATTCGCGAACTGAGGGCAGTCAGTCGTGCACCTGTGCCCAGCCAGGATGCGTTGACAGACATCATTGCAGATGGGGAGCCGCTCCACATTACCGGCACCACGATTCTCAACGCGGCATTTATGGCAGGCAGCGCTCAGTTTGGAAGACACCACTTGGAGACGTTGGAAGGGTTTCGTATCAGGCATGGGTCAATGGGTAGTTCATGGCTCTTATTGTGCTGTTGCTGTGTTGATTCATGTTAGCTGAATACTTGATGAATGGTTGCTTGATGATTGATTACGGGTCAACCAGTGGTAGATACAACTACAGTTCTATATGTCAACACTTGCACGAAAGGAGCCGGATGAACTGCAAAGTATTTGAATTGACAGTTGCATTATCAGCTCCATGAACTGATCCTTGAATGGCTCATTTACCTTACTTAAGCTGCTGAGCAACCTCACTCGATTATTATTGACCAGTTTATTCACATACCTAAGGTAATCATCACCGTGATCCACCGTGATTGAGCCAGTCAATCAAATCAACCATCAATGGACCTGAACCACCATTATCCACGTATTCTGTATGGTCACCCCGGTTATTTCCCACATAGTCATATACGGCTTATTGAGGTATGATCGCGTCACCGGTTGGTGATCAACTATGGTGACCCTTTCTTCATATCACTGGTCACCAGCGTTAGTTCCAACCTACAAGGTGGGCCCCGGCAGCTTTGAGTTGGATCAGTGCACCCTCTTGAACTAACTAAGTCAGCGACCAACTTCTAGCTTAGTTAGTTCAAGATCATGGCTATTAGTATATAAGCCATGGTAGCTGTCTATTCGTAACTTCAGCTTGTAGTTCAGCAATCATGGCCTATATACTAATAAGACATCTATCCGAATGATCTACAACACGGTATCCAAGTTATAACTCACCTTGTAGTTACATGGCTATGGGTCAAAATCCCGTACCCCTGGTTCCCCTATCATTAACCATTGTTTTCCCTATAGTTGGATGGGTAATAACCACCATGAAATTGGTTGGTGAACTGCTTGACCCATAGCCATATATAGCTGGTATATCCACTACTATTGTGAGTTATCATTCCCTATTATTAACCATTAACCAGCTATTTAACCATTGGTTGGTTGGTTAACTGCTTGACCCATAGCCACATGGCTTAAGGGATGATATCTGTGTCACATCGGATCTCTTCCCTTGGAACCTGGCTCCAGGCTCGGTCCGTAGTGGCTCGGCCCATGCGGGCTTCAAACTGGCGGCCTATGGAGTGCTGCATCAGGTGGAGCCTGTGATTCTGCCGCTGGTCCAGTGAATGGGTGGAGTTGGAGTTAGTGGATGTTAGTTTATGGTTAGTAGATGTTAGTAGTATTTCTATTTAAGTTTTTTATGTGTTCTTATTACGTGACTTACACTGCGACATATATCATGAAACATATTGTAGTTGATGAAAGAAGGAGAATCATGGTCGCTGGGTGATTTCTGATCAAACAATCTGGGATTATTTCAATATTTTGTTGTGTTTACTATTTTTAAGTTTGCTATGGTTACTATTGTGAGCTTTGTTTTCCCTTTTTTTTGATTTTGATGTATGACCACAACCATCTAGAAGCACAAATGGCTATGTGAAGATCCCAACAGTTTGACTCATTTGTTCATTTATGGCATCTGAGCAGCCAGGGGTACCCAGAGCCCCTTGACACAGCCACCGCATCCACCCTTTTATGGGTTTGTAGCGGCTTATCGACCTTCCTTGTGGGGCATGTTGGATGGTCAGACTCAGACCACTGCACATCTCTCACCACTAAGGGGTGAGTGAACCTTCCAGCCGTCGCCGTGGAATGCAATGGTTCATAGAACCTTACTCGTAGGATGTGAAACATTGGCGCTATTGGGTTTGGCCATGTTCACGTTGGCAAAAGCTGAGTTCATCTTCGAACGTGCCCGTGGCATTGCCGTAAAGCCGCCTGAACTGGGATGATGAAGCTATGGTGAATAGCCCGTTTAAAGGTGGGTCAGCTCACCCGGTAACTGACCTAGGTTAGAAGGGAGACCAAGCGGGAGTGCAGTAAGCAGATCGGTTGCCATGTTGCTTTGGGCTAAAGACTAAGTGGTCTATTGCTGAAGTTTATTGAATGTTGGTTTCATTTTGTTTAGATAAGATTGAAAATAATATGATTGAAATTTTTGTTTGTCAACAAGCTTCAATAACCTCGAGGTGTATATGCATATATCCGTTGATGAGCCACATAACATCTACGCTTCGTTTATTGGAGGGTTCAAAAGCTCTCAAGGGAATGCATCTTGACGAAACCAGCAGACTCAACCCCGAGTTCTGTTTAAGGAAAGGTCAAGCGAATGGATGTGTCATTCAAGGGACCTCTTATTCAGACCCACTTACTTTACTCATTCAGTTGGTTGGTGGGATCGTTGGTTGGTTGTTGGTTAATGGTTCATTGATTAGTTGATGATTGGTTCATGATTGTTTGATGTTTGGTTAATGGTTGGCTAATGGTTGGTTTTCCACGAAGCCAACGACAGGTCCACACACAGTTGGACTCATTGATGGCTTCGTTGGCAACACACCTTCACATAGCCGCAAGATGGTAGATCCAGCTCTTAATAAGTCATCAGTTCAACCAGCTCAACAGCTTGTGATTTACCATCAAACATCGCTGGAGTTTATTGATGCAACGGGATTTCCTATCGTTCATCATTAATATATTAGTTAAGCTCTCCCCCCTCCCACTAACAGCATCAATAATGGATTTCCTTTAAATGTACCTGCGAAAAAAAGCACCAGACTTGCTAGCATTTTTTGCATGTCACTTTTTTCCCTGTGGTCAGAAATTTCTCAAATCCAACCTTGCTCCTGAATCAGCTTGAATCCATGTGGTAAGAAATTTCTTAATTCAATTCTTGCCTCCCGGCCATCCTTCCCTGGGCCCTGCACTGCTTCTCTCAATTGTTCCATTCCATGTCCTGCATGTTCTTCAACTGTTTTTTGTTTCATCCTGCCACTCCATTTTCCTTCCCCATCGTAAATAATGTTCCATATACTTTTGTCCACCCTTCCCAGACCTCTATCCTTCTTCTCCATGCCTTCCCTCTAGTGCTTCAAATCTTAATATTCCATCCTTCCACCCCATCCTTCAATTCATCCTTTCACTCCTTCCTTCCAGTCCATCCTTCCTTTCCTGCTGTTTGGTTTGGTCAATTTTGAAGTTGCGGTAAACATGCAGTAAGTAACGCAGAGCAATATTTTGATTTGTTTAGGCAATGTGGCCTGGCTGAATTACACTGTACTGTATACTATCATTTTCCTGCATGAAAAATTGACCATGGCACAATCAATGCGCCCTTCTCTTACAGGCCACAATTCTTTTTGCAAACCTGACATCTCAAACTTGAAATGGGTCGGACTAGATCAGCAACGGCGCATCCTAAACCCTAAATGTCTCGGTTTGGATCACTAACGCCGCATCCTAAACCCTAAATGGTTCTGTCTAGATCAGGAGCAGAGCATCCTAAACCCTAAATGTCTCGGTGCGGATCAGTGACGCAATGTCTCGGTTCGGATCAGCAGCGCGGCATCCGAAACCCTAAATGGCTCAGTTTAGATCATCGACCATGCATCCTAAACCCTAAATGGTTCGGTCCAGTAGATGCATCAAAGGCTCCTTTACATAGAGAGAGAACAAATTTTGCACCGCAAACCACCATTGGAGAGCACAAATTTTGCACCGCGGACCACCATTGGAGAGCACAAATTTCAAACCGCGGACCACCATTGGAGAGCACAAATTTCAAACCGCGGACCACCATTGGAGAGCACAAATTTTAAACCGCGGACCACCATTGGAGAGCACAAATTTCAAACCGCGGACCACCATTGGAGAGCACAAATTTCAAACCGCGGACCACCATTGGAGAGCACAAATTTCAAACCGCGGACCACCATTGGAGAGCACAAATTTCAAACCGCGGACCACCATTGCAGAGCACAAATTTCAAACTGCGGACCACCATTGGAGAGCACAAATTTCAAACCGCGGACCACCATTGGAGAGCACAAATTTTAAACCGTGAATCTTTATTTTTATTGGAAGTTAGGTATTGATTTTTGCCCAACGTATTATTGATCAATTTTCTTACAAAGTTCTCCTTTTTGTTTTATTTTAAAAGGCAAGGTCACTCCCGCCCCCAGCCCTGGGACAAGCAAATTTGAGCCAAAAGTTGCCTTGTCCCCTTTGATTTAAAAGGCAGTGCCAGCCCTGCGCGCAGCCCCCAGACCAGCAAATTTGAGCCAAAAGTTGCTTTGTTCCTTTGTTTTTAAAAGACAGTGCCAGCCCTGCCCCCAGCCCCCGGACCAGCAAATTTGAAGAAAAGTTGCCTTGTTTCTTTGGTTTTAAAAGGCCATGCCAGCCCAATCCCCAGCCCTCGGACCAGCAAATTTGAAGAAAAAAATGCTTTGTCACTTGTGTTTTAAAAGGCAATACTAGCCCTGTGCCCAATCCTCGAACCAAGAAATTTTACTAAAAGTTGTTGTGGCTCTTTTGTTTTTAATTTTGAATAGACTAGGCTGCGCCAGCCTTGTTCTCCTTTTTCGGACCAGCAAATTTGAGGAAGCAAGTGCCGTGCAAAGGGTATTGCAAGCCTTGTTCAAACCATCATACTACCATACTTATACTCATATTTTAGATAAGCAATGCACAGCCCCCAGTTGCATAGAAAACGAAACCATTTCAACTAGCTGCTGTTTTGTCAAAGGTTTTCTTCTAAGCCTGTGAACTCTGGCCTGTTAAAGATTATTTTCCATCCATGTCCATCGATGGATGATGCTGTAAAGCACATTTGGATCTATGCAGATCCTCGTGCAGATGGCTTGGAAAAAGTGCAGGTCTCCACAGACCCACGTGCAGATGGTTTGAAACAAGTGTTGTTCAGATAGCCTTAGTGCTCAGTAAAGGGGCTCTAGTTGGAAGAAGACCTATTTTTGAGACTTTTGTTGGTGCAAAATTTGTGCTCTCCATTCGTGGTGACTGTTAGTGCAAGGGGGGATAGCTGAATATATTAGTATATTCCCTTTCATCATTTTTATGATTACCCTACTTCTGACCATTGCATTCCTGACTATTGTCGGTTATTACGCAATATCATCATCATATAACTGTATCCATCATCTTTAATTGTCACATTTCCCATTGTTGTTTATCATTTAAATCCTCCTAACCAGTATATTTGTCAATTATCATCTTCCTAACCATTCCCTTCCCCATTGGTGATGATTCTCTCCCCCTCCCGGGTTTGGTGTAGATCTCCTCCGGCAGTACTGCCGCGCGACGCACCGAGGCATTTCCTGCAGCCCTTGGGATATCAACTGATCCTCTGCGGGCACAGCTTGGGCGCTGGTACTGCTTGCTGCCTCGCCAAGATCCTCCACGACCGGTGCCTGCGAAACGAAACGCGGTGTGTTGGGCGGTGAACCGCAGTGGTAGCTGCTGCTGGTGAGATTTGTTGGGCTATGTGACATTTCAGTACGCTTAAGTATGACTACTTACGATTAATTACTAATGATTGAGAATGATGAATCATGAGTTGGTTGATATCCCCACATATCCCAACTAAGTATAGTGACGTCCACCATGCGTGGCAGTTACCGAAGTCAACCAACCGGGGGTCACCACTCTGCACCTACCGGCTGGTCCAGCGCGTTTTGTGAACATCTCGAGCCACCTCAGGTTGTTCTTCATGAAGCCTCACATGCTGAAGTGCTTCGCTTATGCGACACCACCCTGCTTGGACAAGGACACCTCTTTGTCGATGGTTCCTTGGTGATGCGCAGAGACGGGATGATGTGCCATTTATGGTTGATAACAAGTGGTTGAAGAAGGTTAATTGATGTTCATTGGTGGTTGACAATGCTAGTTAGCTACTTGGATGTAACGGGTGTCCAATTCCCTGGGATAGTGAAGTTGGACAACGGTGATGGTCAGTTTCTGGGGGTGCACATCCAAATTGAACTTCAAGCATGATTTGTATCACGTGATAATATCAAGTGTGGCCGGACGCGGATGCTTGGCTTCCCAGATTCTCCAAGTATGGTATTATATTTGCCAATATTGACCTATTTAAAAGAAACAGCCAAATGTAGGCAAAGATGCTATGCATGGAGATTTTAGTATATTATTTATGTATATCGGAGTTTCTTCGCGTGAATTTGTGAAGTTCAATCTTTATCAGTCATAGTCAACCGGCTACCTGCACCGCCAGTGTGAAGGCCTCGTAAGACAAAGGGCTGCCAAGTCTTGTGAAGGAAATCAACAACGATCCCCACTCGAGTTTGGTGTTTTGCTTTTGCCATTCATGTGGCTGTTTCTGAAAACCGGAATTCCACCAAATCATCTTGAATAGTACGTTAAAATGTTTGAGATGATCAACAGGTGATCCTTCGGGTCCCAAATTTAAGAAACACCTATGTTGGATTTTGTAATTCCGTTGGTTCCTTCCAGCAAGATCTATTCACCTGGTATCACTGTAACCACTATATTGTTAGGGGGTGCACTGTTCGATATTCGTTTGAAAGTCATTTGAGCAACTGGCGTCATTTCAGCCACACTTGTGGATGTCAGATGTCGACAGGACGTAGCTGGAACGGTTGTGTGATGGCTTCGAATCCTGTAATTTCTGACAGGCCAATGAGTGGTAGCTTCTCAGTTATAAGTTGGTCGGAAAGCTGTCCGACTATATCTAGCTGGTGATTCTCAGGGAGCTAAGGAGCCAGGGGTACGTATCCCTAAATCCCTTTAAAGGGGGAGCTAAAGAGCTACAGGGAGTGGTGAAACCAGATGGTAGATATTGATACTGTATCCAGTATAGATATGCATTTTTTACAGGTTTTGGGTGATAAGTCGAAACCAACAAAGATCAGTTTGGTCTTTTATGGGATGTGCACCCGGATTCCAGCGTATTGACCCACAGCTCCTGATGTGTACACTGAGCTAATTGGTCAGCACCAGTCACTAGATGTGATATCTTAGCTCACCTTCTTGTAGACCTGCTTAGCTGGAATCATCATTACCAGTAGGTAGATCGTTCCAAATGTGCTGCAGGTTCACTGGGTAAACAACCACAGAGTGACCATTCAAATACGTTAACCCAACCCACTAACTACCAACCCACTAATTACCAACCACCACAACTACATGGACTATTTTCAACCAGTGAATGACCCCCCATACACCAGTAATTGATCACAATGACCATAAATTAAGCATGTTTACCCGCAATGCAGCCATCATCTACCATCAATTAATCATTGGACAATGGTTCAGCAAGCCCGTCCGTGAGTTTACCATCATAATAGATCAATTGTGAGTAAGTGTTGTTAAGCATTGTCAAGTGTCGTTACCCATCGGTAAAGCCCTGCTAGCCAACCATTCTGAGCCAATAGTCGTAGATGAACGCATCCAGCCTCTCCCTAAACCTACGTGGCTGTGGGTCAAAACCCCGTACCCCTGGTTCCCCTACTATCAACCATTACTTTCCCTGTTATTGTTGGTGGAAATCCCCCATTAGTTGGTTGGTTAAGAGCTTGAC